>QAOC01028050.1:18533-76536 GCA_003255005.1 Begonia fuchsioides | reverse complement strand
TTCCATCCATAGAGGGTTAGTGGTTGATTCAAAGCTTAATTTAGGCTTAGGATGAGCATACTGGTTGTCGATACAGCTTGAAAGGTCAACTAGAGTAAAGAGACTGATTCACCAGGATTTCATAGTTCATTAAGTGTCTAATTGTTACTTCATGTTCCTTACTTTCTTCATCAATCTTGTCTTCACTCTGTATCTTCTTTTTATCCTTCAAGCAGATTCTGATTAGAGTTAAAAAAATTGAGCTGTATTGACTCTCTGTGTTGAATTACAAAGTGCACTTAACGCTAATTTTTATCTACAATTTCAACTATTCATAAAATAAAAATGAGTTCTCTCATTGAACTAAGTTATGAGATGGATTTTTCTGTTTATCAAGTAAGGTAAATCCACTAATCAAGACTTTTTGCTTGCAGCTGAGTGTTCCTGGATGTACTAGACTAAGTGTTGAGGGCATTATAAGTTGTTTGAAGGAGTTAAAGTCAATGGGTACATCGACCCGTGAAAAAGGGGTGAAGCATTTGAGAATCGGCGGGATCTACGGTGTGACGCAAATGCAATTCGAAGAGATAAACTCTTTGCTGGGCAACGATTTTCCAATCCATAAAAATGACCACAAGCCTCATTTCTACTGTAGAAGAAATTTTTATGTCTCCTGCGATGATATTCGTACTATTGACATCGAAACGTGCCCGAGATGTCAGAATTTAAGGCTCGTTTACGATTGCCCACTGAATGATTGTGTTGGAAAAAACCATCCAACTCGAGTCTGCAGAGCGTGCTCGCTGTGCATTTCCAGGTGCATCGAATGCGGGCAATGTATTAATGATGGTGAATATGAGGAAACCTTTTGCCTCGAATTCCTTTGCTCTGATTGTTTGAAGCATATTATGGAATATGAAGAGAATAATGGTGAATTTGTTGGCCCTTCTGCACGTTGAGCTATCGGAGATCGCAACGGGCTTGTTCGTTAGGCCTATGAACATCGTATACACGGGACTGGTTGGCCGAGAGGTACTTCGTTATTTATGGTCTTGAAAATGAAGAAGAGAAAAATTGAAAATAAAAAATTCAGTCCAACTGTTGGAAATCTGTCGTTGATTGAATTTACTCTGCTGCAATTATATGTTCTTAATGCCCTTTACTGGGTGTTGATAATATGTACGTTTTTTTTCTTATTTTCTTCGCATAATCACAGCTATGGCTTCTGAGATTTGTGTTGTACTTTTGATGAAAAATAAACCTTACTGCTGCTGATTGAATTTGATCTCTGATTAAATCTTATATATGACTCTTCTTCTTTATCATTGTCTTGATTGAACTTTTTATATGTTTTTCCGTCAGATTTTGTTCATGTTTCCGTTTTTCGAATGGAAAACTCTTCGTCGGGAATGCTTATGATCAATTTTAGGCATTGTGAACGAATTTTTGCGATGATTGGCTATGAATATGATGTTTGGATAGTTCTGTTCTTGTTTCTAAAAGCATTTAATAGTAATTCTCTGCTAGTAATCCACAACTACGGGTGAGCCCTGTGGGTTCGGATCGGGTTTTGATAAAAAAATAAATTTGATTTGATGGACAAGTTTTATATAATTAGATCCAGATTCTACCGACCGAAATCCGACCCAAAATTTAAGTTGGTTTCCGTTTGAATTTACATTAAGTTTCGTAAAGTTCAAATTCGTTAGGCTGTTGCCTGTAACCAACTAAATTGAATCATTTTTTTACAAATTATCGTATATGATTCCTTATCCACGTATGATACAAAATTTCAAATTAGTTTTGATTTAGATTTACCTGGTTTTTTTCGAAATTAAAAGTCATTTTGATTCAACTCAAATATTCAATTTGGGATGATTTGATGTGTTAATCTGACTTGATTGTCACTCCTATTCGCAACACATTTGATGTCTTGAAAGTTATTGATATCTTGGATTGTTTTTGAAAGAGAAATGAAAAGATAAAGCAATTGACTTCTTAAAGATTGACCCTTTTACATGGGTTTCAAAAGATCACTACATATGATCAATATTTTCACATCTGAATTCTTCAAGTAAGATTACAGAAACAGAAGATAAAAGGATCGGAGATTCCTTTCTCGATTCTTCATCCTCCGACATATCATAGACTATTTCTCGAGATTTTTGCCAGCTATTTTTGAGATTGCAGTTCTTTCATCCACTTGAATTTGAAAATGGCTTTTGCAAGCTCGCCCTTGCTCAATTTTTGCTTGTTCTTCATCTTGTCATCGTCGGATGATTGAGGTGGCAGAGGATCTGGGTGGGCGTCCCATTGATCGGCCCAGGACATCCCTCCGACGGTATCCATTTTCTTCGAATTCCTCCTCGTCTAATTGGATATTGGCTACAATTTGTATGTTCTTTGAGTTTCTAAATTTAGTAATTTTCTGGCTGGTCTGTCGGAAACCAGATCAACTTCTCCTAAAACCATGGTTGTTTTCTAATAATGGAGTGGTTCTTGTAATGATGGAGATTAATCAGATTCATAATATCTGAAATTAGAAACATTAATCCTAAGTTCATCTCATTTTTCACGTTCTATATTTGCACAAAGATGATCTATCCATTTTTCATGTTCTAGATGAACAGTTTATACAAGAAGGATAAGAAAATTTGGAGGAAAATGCTCATAAAGAAGATCTATTTTATTCAATCTTCATCTCATTTTTCATGTTCTAGATGAACAGTCATTCAAAAAGGATAGAAAAATTGGAGAAAAAACCAATTTAAGCATTTGAAAAATGCTCCAAGAAGATCTATTGCACAAAGGCCATCTATTTATACCTGAGTTCATCTCATTTTTCATGTTCTAGATGAACAGTCATAGAAAAAAGATAGAAAATTGCACAAAGACGATCTATTTTATCCCCGAGTTCATCTCAATTTTCATGTTCTAGATGAGTTCATACAAAAAAAAAAGATTGAAATTCTCTCTCTCTAACACACATTCCATAATATCCCACAAAATGTGAATAAAAGATTCACAGAAAGGCCCTTCTTCTCTGTCTCTATTCCTCGTCCCATTCGTCGTTCTTGTAGGATACAAGAGTGTCAACCTTGTGAATCTGTGCATCCAAAAATGTGTGTAAATTTATTCAGCAAATCCAAAAATTTAGCATAAATTCTAAAACCAGAAGTCAGTTTTTTCTTTCTTCTGCTACCTTTGTATCAAAAGAATGAAGCTTGACCATTTGTGGATTGGAGATAAGTCTTGGATCACTCTCAATCCAAGTAAATGGGACTGCAAGATCTTTATCAGTATATGCCAAAACATCAAAAACACCTGGAAAATTATGCAAACATCCTTTAAATTATCATTTATGCTAACATATTTTGAAAATATTATGAAAAAATCATCAATGTTTCTTACAGGGTTCATCAAGGCAAGGCAAATAAGTGATGCTTGAAGCTATCTGTCTCATAATTGCCTGAATTTCTCTCATAATTTCTCTGTCACTCTTCTCTTTTGACACCCTAAACAAAAAAAAAAACCCAGATAAATCATGAGAACCCTTGATTTATAATCCAATTAAGAAAGAAATCGATCCTAATTTTCGATACCCTTTTTCAACCACTTCCCCATCTGTTTCGATACTGAAGTTCCACCTCTCTAGTACTTCCTCGGTGGCTTTGCTCATGATTACCAGTACTACTCTCTGCAACTTCCCAGCTTCCAGCCATTCTTTAAAATGATTCAACCATTTCAGGAAAGGATCAAACATTTGTCAATCTTGTTCGTTAGTCTCATTGTAAAGTACAAATTATCAACCATCGGATCAGACATTCAAGCCATTCAGTACTGTACTGTAGCCATTTTTAACTATCATTTTTTATACACTTTTTACAACCTTCTTGGTAAAGACTAACGACGTTATGCATTGATTTGAAAGAATTTTTAGAACATCCTATCAAGCTAAAAATAATAATATTCAGCATAAAATTTTGATAAAATTGCTGTTATGTAGCCTGTAGGTGAAAGGACAGGTAAACAAATCAGATTTTAATAGTTTTTTCACAATTTGAGGAAAATCAGATTGGAGTATCTGTAATCTTAATTTATCCTGAAACAGACGAGATACACTATCATCTTTGATCAACTTTTTACGACATTCCTGTTAAAAACAAACGATGTTGTGCATTGATATTTAAAATTGTTTAGAACACCCTGTCAAGCTAAAAACAATAATATTCAGCATAAACTCAAATTCCTGGTATGCAGATGAAGAAGGTCATGTAAAGAGGAAAACAGAAGATAAAAGATTGGAGTAGTTTTTGCACAATTTGAGAAAAATCAGAATGGAGTATTTGTAATCTTAATTTATCCTGAAATAGACGAGATAAATGACTGACCAGAAAGCTGAGCAGTTAAGTTTGCAATGAAGGATTTAACACCCTCATCTTGAGTAAGCAACATTGGCAACCCATACTTCTTCACCTTTGCAAAACTTTCTTCAGGGTAAACTCCTCGGTTGTAGAGTATGCTAAACAGAGAACAAAACCAAAATCATTACCGAAAAAATATTTTAATTTAAAATAAAAAAATCAAACTAGGGTTCAAAATTTACACCTGTTTGCAGCATACCCTAAGACAGAAACACCATAAAAAGGGGGGAAAATAAACAAATCAGGAAATGTTCCTTGAACATATATCGACAAACAAAAAGAAAGAAATTCAACGATCAAACCAATTTCAAACAAAAAGTACCAAAGAATTCGCTGACGATGGCTGCTGATCCTCGTAGAGTGATGATGTCTTTAGTCGCTGTTTTGGAAGCCATTTCTACTCGATGGAAGAGTTGTAAACTAAAGGTTTTGGTTCTTGGACGCAATATCGCTTCGAATTTAGGCTAATCGACGAAAGGGCTCTTTGAGACGGATAGAAGAAGAAAACCAGCAATGGCGTCTAGATATTGGAATTCGCAAGGGTTCGGGCAAATCGATTGAGTGGCAAAGCAACGGCTAGTGTAGTACTGTAGTGTTTTAAATTTAGATGTTAACGGTCGTGCGGTGGAGTGGGACCAGGCCTCTGATTTTATGACACGTACTGTGAAATACATTTGTGGGGCGTGGTTATTTATAATATAAAAGTTTAGAATGTTTTGAATCCATCCAAATATATTTAATAAATAAATATATTATTTAAAATCATTTAATCACGCGATGACACATTAAAAGATATGATAATAAAATATGACAATAGAGAACCTAGGCTAATTTATTTATTATTAGACATTTTGAGTAATAATAGATTTACTTTCTAATGTGTCAAATTTTCATTGGTCCATAAGATATGTTTAAAAAGTATGTTAAAAAGTTAAACGTAACATAACTCTGTGTTTTTTAACTCATTATTGTCTCTTGATTTATCTTCTTTTATTTAAAATATTAATGATGAAATTATAAATTTATTAGTATTTTTTAAACATTTATAATTGAGTATATATATATATATATATATATGTTTAGATTAAGATAATTATCACAATGTACCTTATAATTATAAATGTTATTTTTTGTTGACAATTTAAATTTTTAATTTGATCAATTTACACATCAAAATATTAGTATTTGATGAAATGTTGAACTTCTAATTCTACTAATCAGCACGTTGAGTTCAAAGTGTTATCAACAAAACTGGTATAAAATAAAAATTAACCTAAGAAAGTGGTAAATTAAGCGTTTATTAAATTATAATTTTTGGTTTATTTTTGTTATGAGTAAGATTTGAATGTCATTCAACAATTCCACCACCGTCATGGTCGGTAGGGGTGAGACCGTAAGTTCGGGTTGAGTTTTAGTAGACTATAGATTAAATCTGATGTGTCAGATTTCATATAATTAGACTTGAACTCGATCCAATTATATATTCGATCATTTCTAAATTTGACTTAAAATTTTGGATTACCTTCCGTTTGAGTTTACATTTAATTTCTTAAAATTCAAACTCACGAGTTATCGACATAACCTAACTAAAATTTATTTATTTATTCATAACTTTGAATCTCTTTCACATTTTAATTTTTAGTAGGGATGACAACTGAATTGGGTTCAACCGCAAAATCGACCAAAATCGAACATTGGGTCGGATTTGAGCACTTTAAAAAATTTCAAACAAAAAAATAATCAATTCGCCTATAACTGAATAGTCAATGTCAGTTTTCGATTAATTATCTTATAACCTGACAAGACCGTCAGTTTTGGATTGTAAGCTATGTTATTTAATATTATTGATATGCATTCTAAATGAATTATTTGTATACAAAATAGATAACTTATCCAACCAGACTCAATTCGCCATCAATTCGCACCAAAACCAACCTAACCCACAACCAATCTAAAGCTCGACTCGAATTAATTAACTAAATATTTAGGTCAGATCTATTACAGTTATTATAGATCGATCAGTTATGTTTAGGATATAATATCTCAAACCTTGAACCCGTCAGATCGATTATTTTTCAGTAATCAAACCGAACTCGTGAATCTTACCCCTAATTTCTAGTAACTCAAACTAACCAAAGACACGTTAGAAATATCAAATGTCATTCTCGAGGCCATAAACATTAAATAGAAATGACTCATAATAAAAAGAATATTTAAACTTAGCAACTTATCACCAGTTAACATTTTTCCAATTTTGACTCAAAAAAATAAAAACTAATTGTAAAGATAATGCTCAATACATGCAACGGGTAACGTCAATTTGCCGGTTGATAACGCTATGAACATCAATAGGTTTAACAAGAAAATTTGCTCGTGCGGGTTCACCTCAGTGGTCGAGGGATGACTGCCATAGTGTGAGAGTTGTTATCTCCAATGTTAAGGTAGCTCCTTAAGATATCAAGAAGAATGTCTCTCATATTTGGTCTGCTGAATCACCGTAATTTACTCCATCACAGCCTGTCGACAGGGGTGTGAGGGCCATGGAGAAGAGAGATTTCGCCTTTTAGTAATAAGAAAATTAAAAATTAACGTGTCATTGAAAAATAATTTTTTTAAATATTTATTGATATAATTAAATATTTAACATAACCATAGAATACTTAGTAATGATTAGTCTAAAATCTAATGAAAATAATTAATAAAAGAGTTAATTAATAATTTTCTCCTAAAAAAATATTGCACTTTTATACATAAAAAATACAGTAAATTTTTTTAAGGTTCATTTAATTATTTTAGAATTTAAGGTTTTATTTATTAAATTAGATCGTTTTTATGCAAAATTTATATTTTTCCATAGGTTGTTTATCTAATAATTATGTTATTTTGATAATTAAATAAAATCATTTTCCCTCCATCTGGGCTCTGTGCACCATTTGTCTTCCCGCCTTTTTCAGAAGATCAACTTGTCGAGCCCTAAAATCTGAATCATCGGCGAAGCTCTCGAATCAGTCACATTTCTCATCCCGGGCAATTCTGAAGCCATTAACGGATTTTTCCTCGTTGCTGAATCTGTACATCTCTTTCTTCGCTCGGATTCTTCTACATCCACGCATCCCAAACATTACTATTTTCCAGGCGGGTTTCCTTCGTTCATAGGTGAGTGTTCCATAATTTTTTTTTTCTGTTAGTCCTGGCGCATAGCTGCAGAACAGGGAGAATTCCTAGGGACAGCGAAAGAGCTCGCCATGGAGGAGGAAATAAAAACTGAATTCGTGAGAAGTGGTTTCCAGCTCGACGACTCAGAAGAAATTCTAAGAAAATGTCAGTCCAAATTCGCCTTTCCCTAAATCTTCTCACTGCATGTGTTAAATGGCGAGTTTTGAGTTTCATCATGTTCTGATATTAGGTGCCACAATGTGCATCAATTACAATCTCAAACCCTCCGATATCATTTCCAGCTGGGAGGTATATTATCTCAACAGGTATATCAACTGAATTTTCTGTGTATACACTAGATTACTCCAGCAGTGTCCATTAGTGATCACACTAGACAAGAGTAGAACTATTCACGAGAAACGCATCCTAGTGATTATTAAACCTATGACTTAAGAGTGTGAGATGGTTTAGAAATCTCACAAGCAATCCATCGTACCTAGCTGGATGACTATGCCAATACTGCCCTCTGTTATAAGCCCCCCTCTGCGAATGTAATTAGTTGCCTTGTTTGCAACGAGTGTGATTCTCAATGGTTGTCTTCTTTGACAACGGTGAACTTTTACTGAAAACTTAACCCTGTATGTCTGGTTTTCAAGAAAAGAGTGTGCTATCCAGAAGAAGAAATTGCAAGAGAAGAGAGAGGGGGAACCAGACTGAATAAATAATCCATAAAGATTGTTGCAATGGCTTTCTTATATAAATAGCATAAGAATACAATTTTGAGGTTTTGAAATTTTGAACTAGAAATCTTAGTTCGTGGACTTCTCATATTGTGTTGGTAGACAGACCTTTTATTTTAGTACGATTGTTTTAGTTAATTCAGTAAAATTAATCCTGGTTTTTTTCTTTGGCTAGAGGGAAATATATAGATTTCTTGGCTGTTCTTTTATTCATTTGGATTTTGTATTGTGGCAGACAGTTAGACGGATCAATTGTGCAGAATGTACAGATGGATGGATTTTTACAACATTTGCAAAATGAAAGAGTAGAAGCAGTTATTAAAGAGGAGTCAGATTTGCATATTTACTCCAGTAAAGACGTTGACATGTATGATTTACATTTTAGCTTAATCTTTATTTTTTTAAATATTCAGTTTTGGTTTGTGAATGAAGCCTGCAGTAAATACACATTTCCAGTTTGGTAAAGTGCAAAAGTAATATTTTGAGGCATTGCTCATTTTTTTACTAGTCAGATTTCTCATTAACAATACCAGTAATTACACTAAGATGACATTGAGAGTTGTCATTTTATAGGATTTTGAATAATGAAGTGGACAATACAATAGAAGAGACTCTTGGAACTCCAAAAGCCAGATCTCCAAACCTAGAGCCCGAGTCATTCAGTAACACACCTCACACGAATGAAAACATATTTTCTTCTGGGAAATCATTGAAAAATGTAACTCCCTTCGGGCGGCGAACAGAAAAGTTTGTTGTCAAATTAAGCATCAATGGTATGTCTGACATGGATATAGATAAAAAGGAAGACGACGACATCATTAGAAAGATTAAACCCTCCACAAAGTGTTCTTTGTCTGTCCATGGTTCAGGTCCAGAACCACATTCGAGATTCATGTATGACAAGATTGAAAATAGGGTATATGTTTATTTATGTAGCATGATGTTTATTATTCTTAGTCTTTACTTCCAGTCATGCTTTGAATTAACTTGAATTTTGGTGATTTAGTTTGATGCACTGGAAAATCGTATAAGAAAGCATACATCTGCATTTGTTGCATCTGGACAGTACGAGGAACCCATGGATCCTACCGTTGCATCAGAGGTAGTTTGATCGTGTGATTGTAATGTTGAAAACAATAACTTATAGGAATCCCAATTTCATGTTATAAATTTAACAGATCTATTGCCTTAATCTATGTAATTTGGGAGATGGTTCATTTGACTATGCTGTAAATCTAAGCAGCGAATGATTATTTGATTCAGAAAAGCATGTTCACCGTTGGGATGATTTGTTGTGATGGAGAGGGACATTTAAATGATAAATCCACTCTGTTACAGAGCAGGTAAATTGCTTTGCTAATCTTTTAAGTTGTTGATAAATTCTCTCTGTTACAGAGCAGGTAAATTCCTTCTCTAATCTTTTAAACCTATGGATATTTTATCTGCATTTACAGTGTCGAGCATTCTGGAGGTCAGCGTGTTCGTTTAGAATTACAAAATCTTGGCCAATATTCGATATTTCCTGGCCAGGTACAAGTATATCACTAACATACTCATATTTGTGAAATAGAAAGCTAATGGGGCGAAAAAACTCATAGGTAGTAGGCATTGAAGGGCATAATCCCAGTGGACACTGCTTGATCGCAGCAAAACTGGTTGATTCCATCCCTTTCCACATCACTTCTGGTGTCGATTTTCCTCCCACAAAGAAGCAAGCTTTGGATCATGAAATTCTTCCTATTGATCAATCTGGAAATAAGACAGAATTGTTTGCGGTTTGTAGTTTTTACATCATGCTTCTGGACTGCGTTAATTCCCTCTTTACAGCTAATATTTCTGTTTTTATGAAAAAATGATATACTTCAGTTATATTACTTAATAAAGTTTTCGAATGCTTTTAAAAGATTATCAAGATAATTTAACCTGTTTTGGGTTTTGAAATGAATTTTGAGAACTCTTCTGATTTTTTATCTACATTGTCTTTTACTGCAGTTTCCTAAAATTTGATCGGAATCTTTCCAATTTATGCATGCAGGCTGCTCAGTTTTAGTGTTGGTTACTAACATATATGCTTTCGTTATTTAAACAGATTATTGCATGTGGCCCATTTACCACAACAGACAACTTAACGTTTGAGCCCCTGAAAGAGCTATTAGCATATGCAAAAAGAAAGCTTCCTCAGCTGTTAGTACTTGTAAGTACATTTCTTCAAATCTATTGTTTCAATACTTCTGTCGTATCAATATGAATAGTGATAAATTTATCTTCTTATTACATTTTCTTATTGTACATGCTAACGCGTTAGGTTGTGATTAGTTTAATTAGAAAATATTTAATATATTATAATAAAAATAATTATGTATTATATTTATTGCACAAACTACACTTAGACACATCAAGATCTATAATAAAAAAATATATTAAGAAAGTAAACCTAACATTACTCTATTAATATCACCAACTTTTTGTGATTTTCAGCTGGGACCTTTTATTGATTCAGAACATCCAGATATAAAGAATGGAGCAGTAGACCGGAGCTATGAGGAATTATTTAACGTAGAAATTCTTAGAAGGGTACTATTATAAGAAATTAGTATATTTGACTGTAGAAAAAATATTTCTGTTCAAATTATCTTATCTGTCTGGGTTTGTTTTCTTAGTTGCAAGATTACGCAGAACACATGGGTCCTGATGCACAGGTGCTTCTCATGCCTTCAATAAGAGATGCTAATCATGATTTTGTTTTCCCACAGGTAAATATTGTTGAAATAAATATTCTACGCGTTCTAGTAATTACCAAACTTTGTTCCAATTTGGTCTTTTTGTATATGCAGCCTGCTTTGGAGATTAGTGCATCCGACGTCTCACATCAGGTGAATTTTTTACGTATAATTAAATTACAGCTGTAATCTTTTTTTCTCATTTGGTTATTATACTCACTCCATAATCTTGTTTCCACGATCAGATAACCTGCCTTTCAAATCCATGCATGTTTGAGGCCAATGCGGTAAATCTCCTACACATTGTTCTCAAGCTCTGATTTTAGATATTATTTGCACTTTTTATATGGATTTTTTTGGTCACAAATTTGGGCATCTATCAGGTGAAGGTAGGTTGCTCAACAGTCGATATCATTCGACATCTTAGCGGGGAAGAAATGTCAAGAAACCCAACAAACAGCACATCGATGGATCGCATGGATCGACTTGCCAGTCATTTACTTCATCAACAAAGGCATGTTATTATAATTTCGTCCTCCAAAATCTAAATTTTCTCCTTAGAGTTGAAAAAATCTAATAGTTTTGAAAATTTGAACAGCTTCTATCCTCTATATCCGCCAAATGAAGCCGTTCCTTTGGATTTTTCACTCGCTGGGGATTTTCTTTGCATCCCAGACGTTCCAGACATTCTTATCCTTCCTTCAGACATGAAACATTTCATAAAGGTAAAAGGGTCGCCAAATTAATCTATTTTCTGTTCAAAATTGGCACTGAAAGAGAAGTATGGCCTTTAGGTATTGTCTGTTGGAGACGAGGCCGTGAAGCAATGTTTATGTGTGAATCCAGGGAGGCTAGCCAAGGGGGAAGGGGGAGGTACTTTTTCTGAGATTCATTACTTTGGTAGCCCTGAAAAGACCCACGCTTCTATAATTGGTATATAAGCTCAGGAGGTGGATTTTTATCTATTTATTGAAGTCTTAGTTTGCTATTAACAAGAACTCAATCGGGCTTCGGGTTTTTCGCTCATTCTTGCTGCTTTTTAAGAGCGATGTTTCAAGGTTTCATGCTCAGAATCTCCTGCAGGAAACTCGAACTTTGCTCGTTTATTATGTAAATTGAGATATTTCGAAGTTTTTGTGGTATAATTTCTCGCTCTAGATCGGACTTATGATCGATTTTATTCGAGAGCAAGAGAGGAGATGGGAGGAAAATTCTAGAGGGAAAATTAGACAAAATATTTTAATTATAAGAAATTTAATGTTAGAATGTACGATGATAATGTTATGAAATTCGAAGTATATGTTGAAAAGACATATATATTAATAAAATTATTACATTTTAATTAATTATCGTAAAAATTAATTAAAATGCAATTCTCGTTTGCTTTGATATTTGGCCTTGATGGATCACTTTGCTTGGTATTTTGTTGATGGGCCTTAACGGGCTTTCTGATTGACTGGGCCCAATACAATTCTCGTTTCTTTGTTTTTTAGGGCGCCGAAGAATTTGGCGGGAAGGAGTTCTAGTTTCTGCGGGAGATTCTGCGCAGTCCTGCTTTAAATGGATCTTCGTTTTTTATTTTTTCGATTTCCGGGAACTCGATGGAGTCTGATTCCGATTCCGATGGTTCTCATGTCTCCGCTACTCCTCCCAGAGAATCAAAGCCTCCATCGCCTCCTCATGCTCCTGCTCCATCATTCTCAAACCAAGCGGGAATTGGGACTAAAGCTTCCTCTATGTCTTCCCGGTCAAAATTGTTTTCGAAACCTACCAGATCTTCCTCCAAATGCAAGCCTGGGAAGTTACCTCAGAAGAACGATTGTGTTTCCGATCAGCATGATTCTTTGCTCGATGCGTTTCCCCTCCCCAATTTTCCGTTTCACATCCGCCATCCGTCGGAGATTAATTGTCCAGATTCTTCCATTCAGTCCATTGAAAACCTTCCGGCAGGATTCTTCTCTAAATCGGCTTCTTTTTCGAAAATTCGACGTTCGGTGATCAATTTCAATATCGTTGATGAGGACGTGCCTCAATCATTATCATCTAGCTCTCAGACGAAGGATGGTGATGTCACTGATTGCTTGCCTGTTGATAGCCAACCGACTGAAGTGAAAAGCAAAGCTAAAACTTGCGAGGCTTCAAGAAAAGAGTTTAGGAAACATCATAATCTTATAGGCGGTAGTGCAGCTATGCCTCCAGTCCAATTAAGAAAGTGTAGCGGCGAGGGGAACTTCGTAAAGCTTAACTTGAATGGAAAGAGACGTAAATTTTCATCCAAATGCAAAAAGAAAGGGAGCTACGTTTTGAGTGGTCGCAGGTACTATAGTAGAGGTAAGAAAAAATTCAAAGCCGGAGGTGGCCCCCAGTCAGAGGATGTATATGACGAGGAGGGATTGATTACGGAAACCAAACAGATGAAGCAAAGCCAGGAGAGTGGAAGATCAAAATTAGATGAGGAAAAAGCTGTAGCAGATGCTATTCTGATGGTCCGAACTGAGCCTTCTGATGATAATTTGAGGAAGCTCCTGAAACTAACTCATGGATATGACTCATTTCGTGATGGTCAGTTGGAGGCAATTCAGTTGGTTTTAGCTGGAAAATCGACCATGCTTGTTTTACCAACTGGTTCGGGTAAATCTCTTTGTTATCAAATACCGGCAGTGATTTTGCCTGGTATAACTTTGGTTGTGAGTCCATTAGTTGCACTTATGATCGATCAGCTGAAACAGCTACCCCATGGGGTTCAGGGTGGTCTTTTATGTAGCACTCAGGTAATTGCCCATCTCTCACTTAAATTTATATCTTTGTTGTTTTTAGTGTTAATCAATTTCCTTTTTTGTTGGTTTAGAAACCTGAAGAAGTGTCTGAGACTCTGTGTCTGCTTCGTCAAGGAACCATTAAAGTGAGTTTATTAACATTTAGGATGCAGTTTTTTGTTCGTAAGATTTTCCATTAGATTGCTGCTTTTGTTATATTGATGATGAAGTGATCAAGAACTTGTTATCGCTTGTCCTGAGAAAATGATAGTGCTGAGTGAATCTTTTGGAAAACCATGAACATTCTCACGTGAGAAGTTCTCATTTTCTTGACAGGTGCTTTTTGTTTCTCCGGAGAGGTTTCTGAATGCAGATTTTTTATCAATGTTTTCAACCTGTCTGCATATATCTCTTGTTGTGGTTGATGAAGCGCATTGTATATCTGAATGGTAAGGGGATGCCAGTTTCTATATTCCTCTTCTTGAGTTATTTAAATTCTAATAATTTTCTTTAGTTGATTTAACTGTCTCCAGCCACCAGTCACTCTCGTTTTGGTGAAAAATGAAAGATGGATTTTTTGACATCTGATCAGGTCGCACAATTTTAGACCTGCTTACATGAGGCTAAGAGCATCTTTTCTTCGCGATCAGCTCAACATTAATTGTGTTCTTGCAATGACTGCAACTGCAACAACTTCAACGTTGCATGCAGTTATCTCTGCTCTAGAAATTGCCCCTGAAAATCTTATTTTAAATTCCACATTACCAGTAAATCTGCAGTTGTCACTATCTACAACTAAAAACAGGCAAGTGTAATCTGCTCAATCTCAATTCAAAAGCTTAAAAACTGTCAAATTTTCTCATTAAGATGTTGATCATGATACTTGTAAAAGATCCAAAGATCTGCTGGCATTGATTAAATCTCCTCCCTTCTCGGAAGTTCGTAGCATCATTATATACTGCAAGTTTCAGGTACGTTGCTGCAGTTAATTAGATGTCTCCAATTCGCCATAGTTCAAGCTTTACAAAATGGTTTGTGAAAGACACTTAGTTATTGATTATTCTTATGGTAAATACATACATTCTTTAGTTCATTTCTATGTTACTCTTCCTTATTATATAAATGGTTTCAAGCTAGGGGAAAATGTGAATATCGTTGACCATGAAGTTGGATACTTTCAATGATGAAGAAATGGTGAATTCCTTTATCGATATAATTTTATTAAATTAGCTTAGAATGTGCATGGGAAAGGGATTATAAGTAATTGTTCCAATTAGTAAAACAAAAGGATGAATACACCTTTAGGTTTCAGACTTTCAGTTATCTCTATCTAATTGAAAATAATTATCAGTCCACTTATCTTTGTGTTGTCTCATAAATCACATCCTTGACGTGGTGTAGTAAAAAAGGAGAGTGCTACAAATTAGCTTTATATTTTTCGTAAGTAGATTGATTTGTCTATAAGTTTTTCTGCATTTTTGGTTTTGCAGTACGATACTGATATAATAAGCAAATTCTTGTGTGACAACAACATTTCATCAAAGGTTGTATTTTTCCCTCAGTTAATTCGCATGTCTGACGCACAATAATAATTCTTAATGATAATGTTCTGTTATGCCTTGCTTTCTAGAGTTATCATAGTGGCATCCCTGCAAATGATCGTCGCCGTATACAGGAGCTGTTTTGTTCCAACAAGATTAAAGTGGTGAGATCTTTTGCTTATCCAGCATGAAATCTTGTTACATTTGAAGACTTGAAATTGCAAAATCATGAGTTTTTATCTGGATATCATTTGCATTTCTGGATTGTTAATTGATATTATTTTGAATGAAGGTTGTCGCAACTGTGGCATTTGGCATGGGGCTTGATAAGAGGGATGTTGGAGCTGTAAGAAACAAAACAATGACCAATACTGCTCTCTTGATTTTGACTTATCACCTATTGTAAAAGGTGGCATGCGAATTATAGGAAATCACATCGAATTTAATTTTTCCGAAGCTCCTTAAAATGCTCTAGGGGGAGATGTGAAATGATGAAACCTTGTGCATGTTCCAGCAGAAATGATAGCTTTAGGTCCATAAATACAGAAATCATTTGAAAACTTTCATTCCCTAGATTGATCCATGATAGTTTCTAGGAAATGTGTACCTTTAAATCTATTCAGAAATCTGCAGATACGTTGTCACTTTTTTCTTGCTACCAAATTTACATAAATTGCTCTCTGTTTTCATATATTCTGATATTAATAAGGCGAGAGTCCTTTTCAGGTAATTCATTTGAGCTTGCCGGAAAGTTTGGAGGAGTATGTACAGGTGGGTAATTGCTTCTGAAACTTTGATAATGGGGAAGTTAAACCTGTAATTTCCTTAATGAATGAACAAACTTTTCTTTAGGAGATAGGCCGTGCAGGACGGGATGGGAGTTTGTCTCATTGCCATCTCTTTTTGGACGATGACATTTATTTCAGGCTACGAAGTCTCATGTACAGGTGACACAAATCACTTATATTTTCTAATGTCATTCCTCTTGTTAATATTTTTTTATAATTATTTGATTGATTTACAGTTTTATGTGAACAGTGATGGCGTTGATGAATATGTTGTGAACAAATTTCTGTCTCAAATTTTCATTGATGACATTAATCCTTGTGGAAAGATTTGTTCTTTGGTCAAGGAATCTGCATCTCTCAAGTTTGACCTGAAGGCAGAGGTCAGGATCTTCCACTGTTTTAGTCATCTTCTTAATTTATTTTGAATAAATATTATGTGTCATTGTGTTTTTTTATTCATGAAATTTGAGTATGCTTCTGCTCAGGAAAATTGAATATACAGTTTGATCTTCTTACTATGAAAATAAGGTTTTGAGTTTAAGTAGGATCCAAAAAAGACCATAGAACTTCATTTCGGTCTCTAGTCTTAACACGCATCGGCGTTTCTTCCTTGGCAGGTTATATTTACACTTTTATCACACTTGGAGTTGGGCGAAGTGCAATATCTGCAATTGCTTCCACAGTTAAATGTATCTTGCACTTTGAGTTTTCATAAGGTTTGATTAGAAATGGCTTTCTTAGATTATGTATTTGAGATTTTTACAAGCTTTAGCAATCAGATAATAAAAGCTAAATGAATGTGATTACAATTGTCCGTGAGTCACATATTCTGATTATATTAACTTAGCTTTATTATCATCAAGACGTGGTATATTGTGATTATTGATTGAATAACTGCTTGTCATGTGAATCGTTTTTGGAGCTAATTACTCTTGGTATTGTGCATATGCAGACTTCACCTATGCTGCTTGCTGAGAACGATATAATTGTTGCAGAAATTTTAAAGCAGTAAGTGACATTACTTTTTTTGACAAAGGCGATTAAGTAAACTAAATTTTGATCAAATTCGTCAGAATATTTACTAAACTAAATGTTGGATATTCAGGTCTGAAATTAAACAAGGACAATATAAGTTCAACATACCTGCAGTGGGGAATAGCACTGGGATTACAGCTACTGATCTAACAAATCATTTACATAGTCTCAAGGTTTGGATAGTTTATATAAACATCTTCCTTTGGGGCTCTCATTCTCTCAAATTAGTCTGTTTTAGGTCAGTTCTTGTTATAATGATTAAATTCTGTTATGATCTGGTTCTGAATGTCGAGAATATGTCAATGCTGCCTAAGTTAGAATATTATAGTTCATAGTCCTCAGCTCACAGCTCCTATTTTAATTTCCTTTTCAATTTAAAAAGAGCTATGTGCCGTTGTGATCAATGATTTAACCCTAAATAGACATTTTTTTAAAACCTTATAGATTTGAAAAATGATTCTAAACACTGCAATTCCTTTGTCCTTGAATGTGTCGGTAGCGTTTTTCTTTTTTTTTTTTTTAGTTTTGTTTTCTCGTTGATAAATGTTTCTTTTTCTTCTTCTTCTTCCAGCTGAAGGGAGAAATAATGTATGAATTGAAAGACATGGCCTTTTGCTATAGAATATTGGAAATACCTTCCAACTTCTGTTCCCTATCGGCACATCTAACCAGATGGTTATCTGAAATCGAATTGTGTAAGGTGATTGATTAGTCCTTCCTTTCTTCGTAAGAACTTCCAAAACTTCTCACAATTGGTGACTTAGTGCTAAGAAGTTCGCTAATATCTAAACGGTTTAACTTTTGCTCACACTTGAAGTACATCCATTTCAAAATATGTTCTTACTTTCCATTCTCTTGGATCTACTTCACAAGTATCAGCGTTAATTCACTTAACTGAATCCAACATGATAAACATTCGGATTTTGACTTAGGTACGGAAATTGGACACAATGTTTAATACTGCAGCTTTTGCATTGAATTTGTGCAATAAAATGGATGGTTGCTGTGGCAACCAGCACACATCATGTTTCCAAAAGAAGATATCATGCTATTTCAATGGCAACGATGATTTCAAACTTCCTGATAACATCAGTCGAAACAGGTCGGTAGAAATCTTTCCTATCTTTATTTTCTAGTTCATATGAAGTCAGCATAAATAGATTTATCTCTTGGAAATTGAATTTATGCTAAGTCATGGTGTGGCAGTTCTTTGTTGTCACGTCCAAAAGGACAGATATAATGATAATGATAACTAAACTTTGGGCTGATTCATGCATAATGTTAGTGTTTATCCCGCGGCCGCTGCAGAATTTGAAATCGATAAAGAATTCTGTATCTTATTATTGTTCGTCAAATATTTTTTTTATTTAAAGATATGATTTTAGAATTGAGGATATTATCATTTCGGAGAAAATGTCCCAAGAAAATATAACAGACCGCTCGAAACACTAAAATATACATTTAATGTACACAACGAAACCGATAACTTTATATTTTATTCCGAATATTTCTTTGCATTTCAAGTCTTTTTTTTGCCATGACTAACATGAAAATTTTTTACCCCTCTGCAGCCCATTCTTGAAAGCAGATATTAAAGTGAGGACCTTGATCTGAAACCTGCTTTCTATTATTTGATTAAACGTGCGTTTCTGTGAGTGAAAATATTCTCTTTTGGACATAACAGGTCTTCCTCCGGAGCAACTCGCAAGCCAAATTCACCCCCCGAGCTATTGCGAGGATAATGCACGGCATCGGAAGCCCAACCTACCCTTCTTCAACCTGGTCCAGGACTCATTTCTGGTATCTTAATTTACTTTTTATAACAATCGCGATTATATAAAATACGAACTTATCTTTATAAGTACGGTAAGAGCGTAGAATAAAAAAAAAAATCATCTTTTAAATTTATGTAGTTTATATCGATTGAATCTAAGTCACTTTTTAGCACCATGAAGAAGTTGATCGGATTGAATGCAGGGGGAGGTATAGGCAACTGGATTTTGAAGCTGTGATGGAAGCAGCAAAGCAAGAACTCATCGATTTCGCCGGCAAGTATGCTTCGATCTAATTTCTCATCTTCCAAATTTTGTTTTTCTATCATCTTTGCTCTTTTTCCTACTTCAATTATCTTAATTTTGTATTATAATTGTGTTTTTCTTTCTTTTCTACGTTAATTAATAATGTACCGGAATATAATCATAGGTTAAATTAAATTTATGGAATTATTTTGTCTAATTTTTTTATAAATTTTATTAAAATATTTATTTGTCACAAATAATAATCGGTCCAAATTGTGATTACGTGGAAACATACTTAAACCTCCCCCACAATTCAAAGTAAAATAATATTTTTTTAGTTTGAAACAAAATTTTTATGAATTTATTTTTGAGGCAAATTTATCGTAACTCATTATTTATTTATTAAATTAAATGATTTATTAATCATGTTAGTAAGAAAAATAATAAGAGGCATCTAAGGGAAATGACAGGATATTCTTTGTTCACAACAACGTACGTAACGTGTGAGAGCGAGAGAGGAGAGAGAGAGTGAAGACCGTTAGTTAGGTGAAAATACCTCAAAGCTTCCCAAAAATCTGCGCCTCCTCTTTCGTCCTCTCCGTTGCCAGCTCCCTTCCTCCGCTTTCTCTCTCTACTCCCTCTCTCCGTCCTTTCTTTTTCTCTCGTTTTCTGCATTTTGATTCTGATTTGATTGCCGGAATCTTGTTTTTTGGAAGCGGGAGCTTATTGCGGATTCTGATCGCGTTTCCAGATTTCTTGAGATGATTGGGGATGAAATAGCCGATTGCTTGATCTGATTATTTGTTCTCGGACCTACTTCTATGGCGACCCCCACCGCTTCTTCCTCTTATCCAGTTTTTGCCAATTATCCTCTCCTTTCTGCTCTCGTCGCCTTCGTGATTGCTCAGCTCACCAAGTTCTTCTCCGCCTGGTAATTTTGATAACCGCTCTTAATCCTCTTTCTTTTGTGGTTTGTTTTTTCTGAATCTTCTAGTTGAGCCTGAATCTTTTGTGGTTTATCTATGTGAGTGGCTTTGTCGGCGTTTCTTTCCGAATTGTTTGTCTTCCAATTGAGAGTTCATTTCGTGCTTATGCGGGGGGTTTATTTGTTTTTTTGTTGAGAGTTTTGCAAGTAGAATCGAACATAGTATGAATTCAGAGAACTCCGATGTCTGTCATTTTTTTGTTTAGCTCGGATCTTGAAATTTCATATAGACGGATTATTTTTTATATTTTAGATTAATTGAGTCTGAAAGATTGGTTGTCGACATTGTAGAATTTACCACATTTTGAGGAAAAAAACCACCAATTTAATTATCATCTGCGTATTTTTCTTCTAACCTTGAAACTGCACTAGTAAACTAGATTTATGCCGACAGAGAAATTTAATGAAATGATATAACATAGAAATTCTCAGATTGATTGATAGTCTCGTGAGTTTCTGGTGAAAACTCTCACCTCAACGCAGGTATAGTTTCAGGCAAGGCAGAAGATTTGACCTTTCCTTTGGTATAAACCCCTTCAATTTTTCTTTGATTAAACAGAGAGAACTGGTCAATAAAATAATTGGAATTTTCTATTATTTCAAATCAAGAACGGTTGAAATTGGAATCCTGGTGTGTTAACTGCTCTTGTCACACACTCTAACGAGGTAGTCTTCATGCTCTCAGGTACAAGGAAAGACGGTGGGATCTGAAACGGCTAGTTGGATCTGGTGGGATGCCATCATCTCATTCTTCCACTGTTACTGCTCTGGCGGTGGCCATTGGGTTTCAAGATGGCTTTGGAGGACCAATTTTTGCTATTGCCTTGATATTGGCTTGTGTCGTATGACCTCTGTTTCCATTTTTATTTGTTCATGTCCATCTTTTGTTACCACATCCTGTCTCCCCTCATAACTTTATTGGACCCTGTGTTGAATAAAAAGGATATTTTATAACCATGATAAAAGTTGTGCAATGGCAGGTAATGTATGATGCCACTGGCGTGAGATTGCATGCCGGACGCCAAGCAGAGGTTCGCATTTTCGTACATAAATTATTTCTCAAAACTTCTTGATAATAGAATCCCGGTAGGAAGTTGCATCTTAGCCTAGTTCTTCATGGACAATAAAACAAAATTATTTGCGTTTGATTAATTTGTAGATTTGTTTGATATTTGGATTATGTTCCAGGTTTTGAATCAGATTGTGTATGAACTCCCTGCTGAGCACCCTCTTTCTGAGAGCAGACCTTTGCGTGAACTTCTTGGCCACACCCCTCCCCAGGTTCTCATCACGTTACTATATCCATAATCTCTATACCATGCTTAGATTAACTTGTTAAAACAAAATGTCAAGCTCGATTGATGATCATCGGGTTCTTATGATTAGCTTCTAAAGTTTCTATATCAAGATTTATCAGATTTTTTTTGTCTGTGGTACTTTGTATCCAGCATTTGTTGGGTTTAAATTGTCAAAAAGTGAATTTTGTGATCATTTAATCTCAAGAACTACAAATTTAGTGTTGAAGTCAAACAAAATTATTCAAAACCGCCGACAAATTACCGACACACGGGTATAAGATCAAAGTATGCAACCAAGATCGTTATTTTTTCAACTTTTAACCCAAGTTTTTATATTTCCAATCATTATCATTTCCATTGGACAATTATAGGTAATAGCTGGAGGGTGCCTTGGCATTGTCACTTCAACTCTTGGCTATCTGATAATCTTGTTAAGTAGACACACGCTGTGATGATTGAAGCAAATCGCCTTGAAAGACATGATTGAAAGTTGAAACCTCTTCTTCTCGCTCTCTTCGCATGCCCTTGCCAGTTCAAAGGCCCTTTGCGAATATGGTTTGCTTCATTTGTTGCATAGTTTCACTACTCGTGTCCATTTCGCAAGAATGTTCGTTTTGCCTGTCAATCTTTTGCCTTTTTCAGATTATGTAACATGACCTTGTTCAATTTGATGTTCTAATAAATAGTCAATATCAAATTACCTCGTTAATTTCTAAGACAGTTGCAACAGACATTTTAAATTTTAAAAATCATTTCCGAAGATCTTGAATTTTACTATAATTTCAATCTACACCTTGTCATAACATTTTTCGTTAATATTAGCGAGATTCATTTATTTAGTTAACACATTTTATTAATGAATAATAATAAAATAATTAAAAAGATATTAAATATGTGAATATTATACTATTTATGAAGTTACATAAGTGAAATAAAAAAATAAATTTATGATTATAATTTTTAATTCTCTGTTAATTATTATTAAAATTAACTAAATTAATTGACATTTTAAAATTAAAAAAATATAATAACTGACATTTTAGTTCATTGAAAAGCACCCTACTTAAATAAAGCAGATAAAACTCTTCTCATTTCCGTAACAGGATCACCAACCAAACCCGACCTCACACGCCAGGCAATGTGGTCGTCGGGCCGGACAAGAATGGCTCCGTCGTTGTTCATCTGACAGATTTCCCACCACGACGGCGAAGTTGGCAACGGCTTAATTTCCACAACATCGATGTAGTTCTCCCACGGAATCAATGCTTCTTTACTCCTTGATTCACCTTCGGCCGAGCTGGCCGGCCAAATTATGCATATTTTAGCAGAAATTGAGAATTCCTCTGCCACCTTGAATGCTGCAAGAGCTAGATTGTAAGACTCTTGTTTTGGTGCTATGATGAGAAGAAACTCCACCCTGTCTCCAGATACAAGATCTAGTGTAGAAATCATTGTCTCCTTCAAAACACAAACCGAAGCTTCTTTAAAAATATATTCGGATACGTTTGGAGTTTGATTTTTGAGTTGAATTTTAAACAATTTTAGATTGATTATCGAGGGAACCGTAATTTTTGTTTCAGACTAATGGGGAGTACCTGTCCTGGTGTTGCCGGGATTATCTTAATTTTCATGTGAGGTAGTCTAGATCCTGGATCTGAAGACGGTATATATTCTCTCCGACGACCAGTGTGATCCTCCGTAATATCAGGTGAAGTAGCCTCGTCGGGGATAATTGCTCCTCGACGGTATCTAAGACAGAGTTGTTTGCAAGATTTCGAATTTATATAGCAAACTAGGGCGATATAGGACATGGTTTTATAGCAACAAATAGGAACAGAGTACCTAAATCCAAGATCCTCAGCAGGAAACTGTAGCTGAAGACTCTTTCCTTCATCAAATATGCGTCTCAGCTTGGAAAGTCTTGCAGATCCAATGGGGTTTTTTTCTTCGAGGAAATATTGCGAGAGTTGTGCACGACCTATTTTGAAAATTCCGTAAAGAATTGCACTTTGGAGCCCGGATGGTAAAATTGAACCAAGTGAATTATTGATAAATTGATGCACTGCAATCAAATAAATGCTTATAAAAGCTATGAATGGTGTGGTACAAGGAGCTTTGAAAAGGAGCCTCAATTCACCTGAGTTTGCAACCTTGGGATCAAGACCAAGGGCAGCAGGAACTTCCATGGCTGCTCTGAAGTTTTTGACACTAAGTGATGTATTGAAAAGAGCTATCTGATAGTAATTCATGAAAAAAGAATGTCAAAGTATTATTCGGATTTCGACAGAAACTAAACGATAGAGATGAAGTTGAAATAACAGAAATAGGATAACTAATAAAAGAATTACCGGTCTACGTTCTGCTTCGTAAGTTTCCAATATTGATGACGATGCAATGCCCTGTACTACTGATGCCAATTTCCAGGCAAGGTTATGAGCATCTTGGATACCAGTATTCATGCCTGTATACCTTAGAGAACTTTATTAGGAGGATAATTCAGCTAATTTCATCAATGAATTATTTTTTTATTGTTAACCTTAACTGTCTTTGATAAAAAATTAAAATCTTCGCGTTTTGTGTTTCCTAGCAATCATTAGAAAGCTAATCAACGTAAAATACAGAGCTCTTCCGGCCAAAATTCTAGCCAAATACGGTGGTCAGCATGGATCATGGTGGTGCTTCATCGAGGAATCTTGTGAAAGTAGTAATATAATATAAAATCACCATAGACCGAGCAATCAGTAGACACTTCTCGTATAAATAAATCATGTGGCCTCAAAGTAATAAAATAAAGAAATTCAAACTGATATGCATGATTCCAACTATCAGTTCAGGTGAAAACTGCATAGGAACTAAGGAAGATATGCTCCAATACCTAAAGCTCATTGTTCCTTTTTCATGGAATTAGTTGTTTTTTCCATTGTAAATAAATTACATTTTTACATGTGCTTACCAAAGCCACCAGCAGGAGGAAATCGATGGGCAGCATCACCAGCAAGTATTACTCGATTATGACAGCTCGTGAACTTCTCAGCTACTTCAGCATGCATTACCCATGGTTTGATGTCTTTTACATCAACGTCTTCAAGCTCTCGGCCGACCAAGTTGAAAATTAACTTTTCACACATCTAAAAAAGAAAATTAAACTTCACAATGAACTTTTACAATTTCTCTTAGTAGTTAAAATTAGGTAAGATAAAGATGAAGTTTCTTCTTCTCCAAACTTGAGATTTAGAGTCCACCATTAGAGTTAATGCAGGTAAAAAGGCTATCATTTTAACTACTTTTACCAAGAATGACATTACCTTTGGAGTGAAATCTTCGAGTTTCTGCTGAGGCGGATAGAATGGTATCTGCCAATATTGAGCAACCATTTAAGGGAATAATGCATGCAAAAATAATTAGAGCGATTCAACAAAGTACTGCCTATAAAATACCTGCAGCACAAATTCTCCTTGCTCGAGATCGTGGGCAACAAGAACTCCAATGGCTTCCGTGTTGAAAATAAAATATAGCATACCAGGCCTCTCATTTAGCAGGTATTGTCCAAGGCCACGACTAAAGAAATGGACACTAACGAGCTTTTGCAAATCTTTTTGACCTTCCATTTTTATTCCTACCAGATTCCGTACAGTACTTCCCGCTCCATCTGCACCGATAAGAACATTACAGTGGAATTTCCTCTTCATATACTTTCCTTCCTTCAAATATGATGCAGTTACGATGAGAAAATCATCATTTTCATCAATTGATACACACTCATGCCCCATCATTATTTCCCTTCCCTTGAGGATCTGATGATCAGGGCTCTTTGATTCCTCAGGAAAACAGAGTTGAAACCCGATATCTTTAAGCTGTCTGAGTAGCAATTTAGTCAATTTGTACTGTGAGAAATGTGCAACTGAGATAGGACTGACTATATGCATAAAATCTGTTGACAAGTCAAAACCGAAAACAACAAATTAAATTAGCAAAACTTCATCTTTGTAGTTTACACTGAAAGACTGCAAATATAGTAGCAAAATAATATAACAATAAAAGACAAGAAACATAAATGTTTAATTACTGCAAGTATCTAGAACTCTAATACATTCGCGAGTAAATAAACTAGACCTTGAGGTTGGAAGTGGTCTACAGATCCCAAAATTGGCCCACAGAGCGAAGTACAATAGATGAACTTTCTCCATGAATCCACAGGTGGTTCAGATCTCTGGATCTCCTCAGCCAATCCATTCAATTTTCGAAACACCTAACAAGGAACCTTTATCAACTCATTTCGCTCATTGAAGACTGATTTCAATCCTCAGTATTAAGATATGAACCTCCATGGTTCTGTTGTTTATGAAGTGTGCCTGTGGATGATTAGGGAAACTTGTGCTTCTCTCTAGAACTGCACATTGGACTCCTGGATAAAACGAACATTTCAAGATTTGATAACACCCAGTTTAAGGGGGAAAGCATAAATTGAGTTATAAAGCTAAGAAACAAGATTTTTCATCTATTAAAATAATTCGAGTTCAGTATAGAAATCTAACAGCCCATTCAGGATATAGACTGGCAGTACCAGATCCTTATTTTGATATGCAAACTAAAGTAAAATAGAACATGAAGACCTTTTCGGCCGCCAATGGTCTCCATTTTCTTGGTAAAAAGATTTATTTTCAAAAAAGGAAACTATGCACAAAAGTGTGAGCTGCTACAAAGAAGCTCTCCCCTGCCAACTGAACAAAAAACTAGAACAATATTGTAGCTTATCTCGTCAACCTTGATACTAAATTCTCAAACACTCAAACGTAAGAAGAGGTTCCAAGAGGAAAAAAAATATGAAAACGTAGAATTCGCTCAAAGAATCGCTTCAAGAGTAATTCACAATGAAAGTTCAAATTCATTTCCCATCCGATGACTAAATGAAGAATCATAAAGCAATCAAACAATGATGCAATTCAAAAGTTAGAGTGTACCTAGTTTTTCCAGAAGAGTAGAGAGAACGAGACCCACAGGTCCTGCGCCGACGATCAGAACCGGAAGAACAGTCTCTTCACCATAGGAAAAATGCCAGGAATTCGATATAGCTCTCCGTTGAGTGACCGCGAATGAAATTTCTCCCATTCTATCACTAAACTTACCAAAACTGCCAAATCTCTTGACACAATCCAGGAATCCCATTGCCGAGGAGCTGAAACGAAGCTCAGAAAAAATACCATCGATGGAGCGTTCGAAGCACAGCTCGACTTTAATGGCGGCTTCATTTCAGTTGGGCTGATGAATCCGCAACTGTAAACAAGGCTTCGAAATTCTTAACAAAAGCCCAACTTTTCGCGATCGATCCAAATCCAGTTCACGAATTTAAGAATTCAGCGATCTCGCAAACCAAAAATGAAATGGTTCACGGCCCACGGTCTATTATTTTCTTATGCAGTCATAATTTTTAAAAAATAATTTAAAATAATAATATAATAAAAAATACTCTTAATTTTTAAGTGTTCATTGATAATTAATAGAGATGAATAAAATCAGACCATGATCACAAATTAAATTAAATTATCTTTTTTAATCTGGTCTTGATTTTTATTTTTAAAAAATTGTAATTTATTAATTGTTCTAATTTATTATAAATTTAAAATTAATATAAACTAATTTTAAATTTATAATAAATTAGAACAATTAATAAACTAATTAATAAAACCTGACCTAAATATTCGTAAAAAGTTTTGAAATAGAATTGAATTATCATACTATCGTCACGTCGTCTTCTTCATTCGATAGAACGCGCGCTCTCTCTCTCTCGCCCTCGCTGGTGCTCGCGGCTAATTGTCTGTTCCGCGATTGTTTTCTTTGATTTTTCTTTTTCGTATTTGATTTCATCGGGCTTTCCTTTCGATTTTTCAATTGTAATTCGCGCTCCATGGTACGGATTCGGTAGGTCGAATATTGAAATTTCTGAAACTTTATCTTGTTTTGTTGATCCTGAACTTCGTTTTTTTTTTTTTTTTGCGGTTGGTGGTAGCCTTTTTGGGGGATTGTGATTTGAAAAGATCTGGAAGAAGGTTGTTGCTGCGAAGGCTGGGGTTTTTTTTTGTTGCTACTTTTTTGCTTGGGTTATTTTAGTTTTCTAATCTACGATTATGGCAGCTGGTAAACATGGGGGTTGTGGCGATAATGAGCATAAGGACCGAGAACCCCTAATTGATCGGTCGAGGAGGTTTTTTAATGGTGGTAGGAAAGAGTATGATCGGGCCAGGAGTGATAATCCTGATATGAGAAGGGGAAGATCTCAGAACGATAGAGGGAGGGTTAATACTAGTCCTCAGGACGATAGAAAGAGGGAAGGGAAAAACCGTGGTTACCGTTCATCTTTAACTAAGCATTACCCTGGGAGTGGTGGGGTTTCCAATTATTGTTCTAGGCGTGGTGGTTCTTCTTTTAGGGCTGTAGAAAGGGAGTCTGGTGAGTTATCTAACGAGAGTGGGGCATATGGTAGGGTTGAATCTGGATTGAAAGTTAAGGGGAATGAGATGTCTCCAGTTGTGAGGAAGAGGAAGTTTTCGACTGTAGTTTGTGACATAGATGATAAGGAAGTCAGTATTTCATCAAATTGTGAAGGATATGAGACATCAATATCGAAGACACGGCCACTCCAAGTGCCTATTGCTCAGGTTTATTTGCATTCTTCTATAGTTGTGCCAAATGGAGGTATTTCTGCATCATATAGCAGTAAAAGTAACGATGATTGTTTATCTTCTTTGTTAGTAGCTAAATCGCCTCGGTCATCGGGATCAAATGGTCTCACCAAATATAATTCACCGGTTAATCGGCTTTCTGGTTCTCCAAATCAGCAGCCACAGAGTTTTGTGGAGGTAAATCATGGAACCAAAGAAGAATACTCCACCAGGAGATTATTATCTTCTAAATGGGTGACTGGGCCTGAAAGTAACTCTTCCGAAGATGAAGGTGAAATTTTAGAGGATGATACAATGCTTGAAACTCAGAAGAATGTGGCACTTTTCGAGTCTGTGGAAACCAGGTGGCACCAAATATCCTCGAGTTCAGACGCGAAGCATGACAGCCACGAGGTTGCCGATGCCAGGAAAAGGTCATGTGTTTCTGCTCAGTCTTCAAATGCGGATGAATATCATTCAGATAATCTTGGGGGTGACGATATTGAACTGGATTTAGAAAATGATAGAAAAAATACTAGTGTTAGTTGGTCAGGTTCAAATTCTGAGGAAGAAAGTGATTGTCATGTGTTGCAGGAACCTTTGACTTCTCCTCAGAGAAGAATTGATATGCTTCAACATTGTAGAAGTCTTGATGAATATGAGAAGCTAAATAAGATTAGCGAAGGCACTTATGGGGTTGTGTACAGAGCCAGGGACAAGAAAACTGGGGAAATTGTTGCTTTGAAGAAAGTAAAAATGGAGAAAGAAAGAGAAGGTTTCCCATTGACTTCTTTGAGGGAAATTAATATTCTTCTCTCCTTTCATCATCCATCAATAGTTGATGTAAAAGAAGTAGTGATGGGGAATGACCTTGATAGCATTTTTATGGTGATGGAATATATGGAGCATGATCTTAAAGGACTTATGGAAACAATGAAGCAACCTTTTAGTCAGAGTGAAGTTAAATGTCTCATGCTCCAACTCCTAGAAGGGGTTAAGTATCTGCATGATAACTGGGTGCTTCATAGGGATTTAAAAACATCTAACTTGCTCTTGAATAATGAAGGTGAATTGAAGATCTGCGACTTTGGGTTAGCTCGCCAATATGGGAGTCCTTTAAAAACTTACACCCAATTGGTTGTCACTCTTTGGTACAGGTTAGTTAAGTTAGCCTCACCATGCCACATGTCACTTTTTTTGTTTATATTTTATTTTTCCGGTTTCCAGGAATTGGGTTTTTTTTTTTTACTTTCGAGTCACTCAATAATGTCATGATCCCAATGCCTGAAATTATTAGTTCTCATTGATTGAATTAGTTATCCTGTAGCTGCCCATGCACACAACTTTATGTCTCTAAGCAGTCTTATGTTTGATCTGATTCTTAACCTGTCTTTATATTGGTCTGGAAATAGGTAATAGATATAATAATATTTATTTTCATATGCTATTTTTAGGGCACCTGAGCTTCTTTTGGGATCAAAAAAATACTCAACAGCTATCGATACGTGGTCATTGGGTTGTATCATGGCAGAATTGTTATCAAAGGAACCTCTGTTTAACGGGAAAACCGAAATGGACCAACTTGACAAGGTAAATATCTTGTGAACACGCTTGCTATTAAGTGGGTGTATTTTTATTGTCATTATGCTTGTTTATGTACCGTGCTTCTTTCACTTTATGGAAGAAAATACCTTGCAGATTTTTAAAACTCTTGGTACACCAAATGAGACAACCTGGGCTGGGTTTTCTGAGCTGCCTGGAGTTCGAGTCAATTTTGTTAAGCATAGGTGAGTTTGTTGAATGTTGTTTTGGTCTAGTGATAATGTCATTTTGGTATGCTAGGTGTTATTATGATTTTGATTGGCATTTGTTGTAATTGCTAACTATTGGTACGTGCCTGCAGGCACAACTTATTACGCCAAAGATTCCCAGTTAGATCATTCATTGGATCTCCAGTTCTCTCTGAATCTGGATTTGATTTATTGAATAAGCTTTTAACTTACGACCCAGAGAAGGTGATGAATTATGACCCTAATTCTTGTCTTCTTACACCATCATTTGTACCGATCTTTTTAGTGAATTGTGCAGCGAATCACTGTGGATGCTGCTCTTAATCACGAATGGTTCAGTGAAGTTCCTCTTCCAAAGTCTAGAGAGCTCATGCCTACATATCCTTCTCAAAATACTCAAAATAGGTGCCTTTTAAACCTTGATCTTGCTTTGCCATTTTAATAGATTGTTCGCACTGTAATCTGTATTCTTTTCATGATGTGACAGGTGCATGAGAAGGATACTAAAGAGTCCAGACCCACTGGAAGAGCAACGTAAGAAGGAGATAGAACAAGGGGAGTTAGGAAACCTGGGCCTGTTTGGACAAGAAAGATGAATCCTTAAGTGGATGGTTCAGTTTGTTCTCTCGCTCTTTTTATTTCATCCTTCATTCTTGGCCATGCTTGAAATGATGGTGGAGGTTGTAAATCTTGTTTGACAGACAATGTAGGGATATGTGCTTCCTGCCTAGGAGATTTTATTGCAGGTTAGATGAACTACAATTTGGGCACCATATGTGAAGTTCCTCTGTTGGCTGCCTGCCCCAGAAGGTCTTGAAATTTTGTTATCCTTTAAAAAAAGTCTTCTTCTGCTAAAACTTGCGCATGTAACACAAACAGATGGCAAAAAAAATCTGTTTTATGTTCATTTTCAATAGTAGACAACGTTGTATGGATAGGCTTCTGTAAATAACTTTTAATTATCACGTTGTGTTTGCAAGAGACTGTTGGTGTGAAGTGGAGAAGCCATTCATTCTTTGCTTTTCATTGCAGAAGATATGAAAGTAACTATTGAACTCCAGGTAATTGACAAAAAATTAGCAACATTTTGAGCCATATGATTCCGGTTTCCAATTCTTGTGGGAATATTTTTTGGTACATCCAGCTGTTTTTAGCATGCTGATGGAGTTTACTAAATTTGGATAATCTGTATTAGATGTAAGCATAAGTTTCTTTGTTTTCTTGCAAAGGATTTATGCATTCAACAGCCCGAAGATTACGCGAGGTAGGCGTGTACAATTGAAGGAACATGGCTACAAACTTGAGATTTCCTTATAATTTTAGGGGCAAGAGTCAGAGAGGCATGTAGCTTCTGCTTGTAGCAAAGTACATAAAAATGTGGTATTTATGAAAAATGGCTCTTTGGCCTCTTAAGCATGAGTAAATTCTTCTGGATTTATCGTTTCTGCTGCTTATATATGTGATTTCATATATCAATATTTCCATTTTAAGTTCCTTGACAAGATTTTTAGCAGCCAGTCAAAAGAACAATGATGTATTATTCTGTTTGTGTTGGTGTGGAAGATTTAATCGTATTTCGGCCGTATAAATTTAAATGATGTTTATCTGCACAATTTCATGCAGTTCAAAGCAGCCAGGTTGCAGAAGTTTCCTGCATATCCAACTTGGTGAAAAAAAAGTGCATCCATGCTTTGTTTTGTCAAGATTCTTTATCCAGGTGAGTTTATATATATATACATTATATATATTAATATTGTTCGAGTACAATATTATATATATTAATATTGCGATTTAAAAACGGTATGATATATTTCTTCATAGAGTTTCAGGGTCCGAAAAATGTTGTTCTTGTTGCGTGGAGAGACATAAAAAATTGTGTTTTTTTTTTCTTGTTGCAGAAGTTGGATAATTTTTTTACACTAACAATATTCCAGGTTTTGAGCTCCTTGGCTTCGACTTTATGTTGTGGCAGTAAATTACGTTGGACGCTACTATCACTTCGACTTTTACGTCTGGTTTTTACGGTGATGTTCGTTTTTACGGTGATGTTCATTGTACACTTTAATTGTGTGAATCGATATTTTCGAAAGCCTCTATGCTGATTTTTAAAAGGACACCTCAGGCATTTCCCTAGCTGTTGCCTTATGGGCGTCAAATTCAAATATAGTTAACTTATCAATATTTGTTTTACTAGACTTCTTAGAAGTAGGGTGAAATTCGGATTGTTTGGTTCTTTATTTTACCTGAAAATCCAAAATTCTGAAATCGAGTAGAACGATACCAAAACTTGAATTCGAGTCAAACCAAAGCTGAACCAAAACTGCTCCATTGATTTTTTTTTTTTTTATAATTTATACACTTCAAAATAATTTTCATAGGGTTTAACATAAGGGTGAGCATGAGCTAGGCTGGTTTGGTTTTATCTCAAAATAAAATTGAAATCGAAACTTACAGTTTCAGTTTCGTTCTAGTTTCAATTGTATTTTATTTTATAATTAAAAAAATTAAAATATAATAATAAAACATATTTTTTATTATTTTTTAGTCAGATTTTAAGTAATTAATCAAGTTTATAATTAATTTTAAAATTTCTGTGCAATTTTATTAGGGTTTTAGTTAAATTTCACTCGATTTAAAAAAAATTTTAATTCCCGATATCAGTTTAGTTTCACAAGTTTGTATTCTTCAAAATCGTCAGTGTCTCATAAATTATAATTTTTTAAAAATTAAAATTAAGACGGATTAAAATTGACGATTCTAGTCGTGTTTTGCACACTCCTAGTTTAACATAAGGAGAATAAGTAAAACTCCGGATGAACCAATCTCAAACCAAAAAAAAACCTAAGACCAATCTGAAGCCTAAATCCAAAACTAAGGTTCTCCACCGTACAGTTTTGGTTTTCTTGATCTAAAATTGAACCGACTTTTATTCCACTCGTCAAACTGATAAACCCCCCACCCCCGGTCACGTCTTAATAAACTGGAGAATTAAAGGCTATCAGATAGAAATACTGTTCGGGATTCCCCGACCGGTCACCCCGGGACCAGATGTCGGAAGAAGAAGTTCATAGGGAGGGATTCCTGCCCCACTTCTATTTTTGAGATGAGGATCTTTATTTCTTCCCTTTATTATCTCCTCGATCTCCTCTAATTTGCTAGAGAATTTATTGAACATGTTCATAACTTGATCATCTTTTATCCAGTAGCTCTGATGAAGATTAACCTGGCCCAAATACTCTTCATCTGGTGAGTGAGTAGACAACGTGTCTTGAACAGCCATTATTTTTGTTGCTTGGAGTTGAGTAGGCAAAGATGAAAGAAAAACTTGCTGCGGGTTCAAGATCAACTGCTCGTATTCTGGATCGTTTTCTTGTGGGATGAGTTTTCTCATCAGTGTCGGCCGATTCGGGACGTATCCTCCGAAAGGGTATTGCCCAAAGTTAATGGCTGCGTGTTGACCCGAAGCGATCCATATTAATGTAGTGAGAATGGTGCATAGGTCTTCTTTTGTGTTGAGTTTAGGCCACCATGGCTCGTTTCTTTTGTCCGGGTGACCTTTGTTTTGTACTTCTTCCCACCATGCCAGTAGCTCTGGATCTGATTTGATCAAATTCGGGTCTGGGTAGAAGTGTTCTACGTAAGATTTAACCCATTCTTCAATGGCTGACCATATTAGAAGACCATCTGCTGCATAAGGGTAGTCTTCGATTACCAGCCTTATACCGCAGGGCATCGAAGGATCCTTCACAGCCATGCCCCTGAAATTTTTCGAGCAGGGTTGATTTAGTTATGCTGCTATTTTGCAGAGACAAAATCATGAAAATTCACAACATGGATTATCGTTGAAAGGTTGATAGCACCTTCTAAGAAGATCGGCGGGCAAAGAATCTATATCGAACCTCCACTGGCTTTTGTAGGCTGCAGAGCTCAGTTCCATTGCATACTTTCCGGGGCTGAAAGATGCTTCGATTATTCCACCTCCGTTGATCAAGCTTTGCCGTGCAAGTGCGTTAATTTCTAAGGTATAGCGCATGTGAGGATGAAGTAACTTGTAAATTGGGTGCATTGAGCTGAGTTGCCTGTGAGCTGCAATTATGCAAGGTTCCATGCAGGCATGAGTTCTTAACCTGCAAATAGCAAATCATTGCAAGAATCAGGTAATTCAAATCTGGATCTCTTAAGTTCAGTTTGGTGAATCAATTTCTATAAAAAAATGCGTGAAAATTTGAAGTTTCACCAGTGATTCACAAGTTGATGGACTCCTGCATCGACTGAGCAAACGTGAGCTTTTGCAAGCTTCCATATCCAGTGGGTTGTAGCAGCGTGACCGTGAGTGTAAACGTGCTTATTTTGTCCCGAAGAAGGCGACGGAGGCAATGAAAGCTCAATAGCAATTGGTCTCAAAAAATTCTTCTTGGTATAGAAGAAAATTGTCCTTGAAGCATAAGCTTTCCTATCTGGTAGTGAGTTCATCTTCTTGATAAATGGTAGAAGCATGTCATGATAGTCAAGAATAAATAATCTTTTTTCCTCCATAGCCTGCACAAATATATGTTAAGAGAGAGAGAGAGAGTGGGTGCCAATTATTGATGTAGAGAATAATACCTCTTCTATACTCATGCCATTCAGTTCTTGCTCTATGAGTTCTTTCGTGAGTGCTGATTCTGGAGGACCATATTTATCAGGGTCTAGCTTGCTAACAATGGGAAATTCCTGTTATACAAAAACCTCAAAAGTAAATTTCTTAAGTTTTACAGTGGAAGTATGTGCAGATGAATTGTTTGAACCATACCTTTAATAGTTCAATGTTCACCGGATTTACACCAGCTAAAGTCTGACGAGCAAAATCATTGTCTCGCAGCCAAGCAAATCGATCTCCTACCGAACAAAAGGAAGAAAATATTGTTCAATTTAGTCTCATGTTTCTTATCTTTATGAGACTGAAAAGTGTTTTAATTTAAGACAGGGTTCAACTGTAAAAAGGAAAGATTATGCAGGAGGAACGAAAGATTTTACTTTTTATAACGGCTGGAATTTCATACTTCAATCTCTGTCCAACGGTGAGAACTTGCTTCATTGCATTGCCGAGAAAAGGATATTGAGCCACGCTGTTGAGCTCTTCGTCTTTCAAGAGAACACCATCGTTATACAGCTTGTCAATGTCTGAAAAACAGTTGAAAGAAATGTCCGAATTCGACAAACTTGCAGCAATAGATGGGATGAGATTGTGGAGTAGAGCTTTCAATCTTCCGGCAGAGAAAGTGTTCTGCTTTATCTCCTCAAAAGTTTCGTCGCGAGGCACATAAACTGGATGAGGCTTTTCAACTCTACTCTCAGAAAGAGGATCTAATCAAGTTTTGAGGAAGAGGAAGAAATCATAAGTAAACCAAGTATGAATCCCGAAGAAGAACAACGAAAAAAGGAAAGTTTTGAACCGGATTTTGTTGGAGGTCTTCCAGTTCTGCATCTTCTAGGATAAGGCCTTTCTTCACCTCTAAGAACTGGCCTGGCTAGTTGTTCATCTTTGTCGGGATTACCCAGATCATTGTAGCATTCATAATCATATACTCTTTCATGTTCCTTTCTCTCTCCCTTGCCATTTCCTCGCATGCTGGATAAATCACGAAGACGGAGATTCTTGAGTCCTGCAGGAGTTTGCGAAGGCAGATATGCCTGTTTCACAAAAACAAAGGTTCTTACTAAGCCAAGGCCAGAGCCCTTGAGATTGACAAAATGGAAACAGTCGTCTCTTACCATATTTTTGAAGATGATCCTACTTTCAGGATTGACTTTTCGTGAATGAATCCAAGTATTTGCAGGAAAGAAAATGGGACCGCCATCAAAGCCATTAACCACAATCTCCAACAAGAAAAACTCTTTTCCGAGAAGATTTGATACGAGAATAGCTCCGGGGCATCCGAATTCCACGGGAACAGTGAAATTAGCAGCATATTCTACGATGTGCGATTGATTTGTTGACTTAGACAACCAACCACTCACACAGGACTCCATTTTTCTACCAGAATTTGTAACTGAAAATGATTTGGATCTTGTGATCAAATAAGATGAAATGAAAGAAGCAGAAAAAGAATTTCATAAAGCAGTCAAAGCAGCCAAATATTTGAAAGCAGATGGAGGAGCTAATCCATTTTTCTTACATACAGGGATCGATTTCTTCGCTGATTAACTGAATCACGATTCCTAGCCCAATGCCATTCAGAAAAGACTCCCACCGATCTTCGATCTTCTCTCCGATGTTTTTCTTCATCTTTTTTCGGATAGTCATGGAAACGCTCACTTCAACCCCTCCAGAAGAGTTCGTTGAGAAAGATAGCAGCGAACCACCAAGTTCTTCGCCCTCCGGCGAAGCCCCTGCCTCCGCAGCATCGTTTCCGCTGCAAATCACAGCCCTAACCGATCCATTACCGCTTATAAGAGATCCAGAAGGCAGAACGGCTTTCCAAACTACCAAACTTCTCCTGAGCCTCCGATTATCAGAGAATCTCCGGCGATCAGAGCCGGAGAAGTTCCCATTCAACGGAGGATCGAATTTAACCGCGAACATTTCTTCAACTCAAGCAACTCCGAAATAGAGGTTCAGTATTGCAGCAGATAGAGAAAAACGATGCCTAGAACGGGTTGCCTCAAGGATTGTGCGATTCAAGGCTGGCTCAACAGGAATGAGAGGTGAAAGAAACGAAGTTGAGTTGACTGGAACCAATGATCCAGTAGAAAAGCAAACGAAATGAGACCTTGGAAGATCGTGGAAATGGAAGGAGCATCTCATGAAAGATCTCACAGTAGAGCGCGTGTTTTATACGCTCCCATCGTCTTCGAATTAGGACCCGACTCCCGAGCCGTCAACGTTTACTGTGCCGAGGAAACAAATAGTAAAACTGGGATAAAATCATTATTTTAGGTTTCTTAATAATTATTAATTTACATATAAAAATATAGTTATTTTTTAGACAAAACTTAGAATTAAATATATTAATTGACAATTAAATATATTAAATGGCTGTATATGTCATATGAATACATATATTCAGATGGATCTATGTTAGGAGTCAAAAATAAATGCGAGATCGATGAAAAGTGACGAAACACAAAAGGGACAAAGATCTAAAATTATTTCAGCACGACAACGACAATGGATCGATTCGTCTACAAAACCAAAATGTGCCCACAAATCCATTGACTCTAAACGTAAAAACTCAATTCTTATTCGAGTTTTGAGTAAATACTATGATTGAAACTTCAATTTTAAAATACTTATTTTGAGTTCTTTAGACGTTTGAAGAAGGATTATTGCATCCATATTAGAAGCACTATCCTCCTTCGAACGTTTATGGAAATTTTTTATTAATTTTTATTTTTTATTAATTTTTCTAAGCAAATCTTATAGGAATGACTTAAATTTTTTATAATACATTCACAGTAAAGTTTTAAATTTGTGCGATATTTGTACGATTTACTATAATTTTTTAAATGCATAAACAAACAAATTTTGTTAAATCTTCATCGGTCAATAAAAAATCTTGTAAATTTTGTTAGATATTTACAATATTTCATAAATTTTGAAGAATTTTACGATTTATTATAATTTTTACAATGCATTATAATAAATTTAGTTAAACAATTATAATAAATCTAACAATTATTGAAAATTTACGAACCTCTAAGAACTATCGTATTAAAATATTGTCAATGTGTGAGAAATTTTAAAAAAAAATTATTAACGTAGAAAATTTTATCTGAATTTGTTTTTTTATGCATTCAAAAAACCATAGTAAATTATATAATTCTTGAAAATTTACAAAACTTTGTAGAAGATTGTCTTGTAATGTTATAAATGTGTGACAATTTTCAAAATTTTTTATTGACGTACAAAATTTTAAAAGAATTTATTATTCATGCAGTCAAAAAATTATACTAAACTGTACAAATGTCGAAAAAATTTGAAACTTTATGACATAGTCTCTTTTATTGTTGTGAATATATAGTAAAAAAAATTCAAGTAATTATGATAAAATCTATTTAGCATAATTAATAAAAACAAAAATTAAAAAAAAAATACTCGAACGATCCGAAAGAAGATGAAGTCAAACCCAAATTAAGTTTTAAGTCTTTACTCTAACCTAACATTTTCACATAAACTTCTGGCGACTTCTATCAGCCAATACGGGCGTCAGAAAAAAGGTCAGTTTGGAAGGTGTTTCACGACAATTCCATACCAACCAAATCGAAAAGGACTATTATTCAAAAATTAGGTCCACGAATTTTAATTTCAAGGACTCTTGTTTGAAAAGTGCTCACTCGCGAACTTTAGATGGACACCTCTGGTAATGTCTATTATGCTTTCAAGTTGCCAAGATTCAAGAATAAGAAGCAGCCCCACCCCAATAGACCTTCTATTCATTGCATTCCACCCAAAATTGGATTAAATACGTAAAAATGTTATCAATCAAATGCGAAAAACGTGAAGTGCAGCACACCCATGAAGAAAAATCCACAAAAAATGTCAAAAAATCAATTATTTTATTGACTCTTGAGCTAAATAAATCTTCGAACAAAGTCTCCGCAATAAATATTTAAAATTAAGGATAAATATTTATTTATTTACTTTTTTATATTCTATTCAGCTGTTCGTAATTTACTGAAACGACAGAGAGATTGAAAATGCTTACCCATTACAGGAGTGCGCGTGTAAATACGGCCGACAACAGTGTCGAGGAAAGTCTATTGCGTTTGGTTCATTCTGTTAAGATAATTATTTCAAGTGTTAAAGGAAATAAGAAGATTGAAGAAAGATAAATATATTCGAAAAAAGAAATAAGTGATCTTAAAATAGGAAGTAATTCCTAGAGAGAGGAACTGTGGCTGCTGCAGCACAAGTGAGGATCTCTCCGTCTGCTGTAACTGTGTAGGTCTCTGGATCAACGGTGATGTGCGGAAGTGCGTCGTTAAATTTCATGTCAAGTTTTGTGAGACTTCTAACGTTGCTCACTGCTTCAACTCTCTTCCCCAGCCCGTACGAGGCTTTAACCCCTTTATCTAGAGCTGCCTGTTTCACATTAAAGAGATGTTTATGCGCACCTGTGTCTATGAGAGAGACTAGAGAGAGAGAGAGAAAGAGAGAGATGCCTTGCTAACAAATGCAATGGAATGAGCACTTCCTGCTTTGCCAAAGGCTCCAAACATTGGCCTCATGAGTACCTAAAAAATGTACCCTTTTTAATATGATAAAAATTGGCTAATCTCGTAAGGTTAACGAATGTTAAGTTTATTTTTTTAACATATTTTTTTATTATACATGATGATATATCGAGTTGTGATTGATATAATAAATATAAAAATAATTATTTTAATAATAATACATCAAATATAATTTAAGTAAATCAATCATAGTTCGATATGTTGCTTATATAATAAAAAATACACTAAAAAGGTAAAAGAAGACTTAATTACCGGTTCAGGAGTAGGGATACTAGCATTTGGATCTCCCATATTTGCATAGGCAATAGCACCACCTTTGATCACCATTTCTGGTTTAGCACCGAAAAAAGAAGGCTGCCACAGAACAAGATCCGCCAACTTTCCCACCTAATTCATGACGACGTGAAATATAACCTCCAATTTCACATGCCATAGCTTCAAATTTAACTAATACTGTTCTTGTTTTGATCGTTTTTAGAGTAAAAATATTACTGAGCTCCCAATCGATTAGACCGTATACCTCTACTGAACCGATAAACTGAGAGCAGCCGTTTACTATTGCTGGATTTATCGTGTATTTGGAAATGTAACGTTTGATCCTAAGGTTGTCATTCTTTGGCCCATCCGAAGCTAGAGGTCCTCTTTGTACTTTCATCTTGTGGGCCGTTTGCCAAGTTCTGCTTATAACCTGGAGAGAAAGTAAAATGAAATTTCAAAACAGGTAACAAAATTAATTGAAAAATGCAACGATTAACAATCACACCTCGCCTATGCGGCCCATTGCCTGTGAATCAGAAGAAATTATACTAATTGCTCCCATGTCATGCAAAATGTCTTCGGCAGCAATTGTATCCTCTCGTATCCTCGATTCGGCGAAAGCAACATCTTCTGGTAGATCCTTATCAAGGTGGTGGCAAACCATCTGCAAGCAACCACATTTAGGAAAAGTTGTATTTTTATGTCCAAAAATGTTACTAAACATACACGATTTATCGGGGAATCGAACAAGGAGTTTGTCTTTGGTTTGAATATACATTTAAGTATTTCGTCTGTTTATTTTAGTTACCAGCATGTCAAGATGCTCATCTATAGTATTGGATGTGAAGGGGCGTGTGGGATTTGTTGAAGATGGTAGAACATTTTTCACACCACAAACGCAAATGATATCTGGGGCATGGCCACCGCCTGCTCCTTCACTGGCAATCAAGTACCAGGAAAGAAAAAATCAAAATGTCAGGAAAATGTCACAATATCTGAGAGTTCAAATGATCAAATAAGATGAAATATTTCAATTTTCAAACCGCGCTAGTTGATCTTTGTCGTCGGGATAAAATGTGACTTCCGAAAAACTCAAATGAAAACAATAAACCTGGGGGTTGTTGTTTCTCTCTGTTGTTTTCCCATTTTGGTATCAATTTCACTTAAAGAGCTATAATTCAGTTGGGAATTTCACCTGTGGTATGTATGTATTGTTCTTCCTTTAAATGCTGCAATTGTGTGTTCCACAAAGCCAGATTCATTTAAAGTGTCAGTATGTATATTAACCTGTTAATCAACATGGATAGCTTTAACACAAAAAACACAAAACTGATTATTAAAAATGAAAGGAATTAGAAACAAGTCGCTGAAAACTGCCTGAATATCATATTTCTCTGCAACAGCTAAACAATTGTCTATAGCAGCTGGAGTACTTCCCCAATCCTCGTGCAATTTCAAGCCCATTGCTCCTGCCTCTATTATTTCATGTAGCTCATCAGGATGAGAACTATTTCCCTGCAACAATAGAAGCGTTTTCAAGCAATTACAAAGCAGCAAAAAGAACATAACCATGTGAATACATGTCTGTGAACATGCAAGCTGACTGCTATATTTCTAGACGTAATAAGAGTTCCAATATTAGTGGAGCTATATATTATACATAACTTCATATATTTAAGTGAGCAAGCATGGTTTTTTTTTTTAATTTCTACCAATGCCGATAAAAATTCACATACCTTGCCTGTAAACCCAAAATTTAAAGGCATATCATCTGTTGATTGAAGCATTAACATCATTTGTACAATGGATGGTGTGCAAGTAGTTGCGCGAGTTCCACTAGCTGGCCCAGTTCCACCTCCCACTAAAGTAGTAATGCCTAAGATACGTAGTGTTTGAAGTCAGAGGATGTTAGCTAACAAAATATCTAGCACCGATATAATTTTAATTTGATTGAAATCTACGAATAATTCATAGGATATTGAAATGAAAAGCATGTGCTAAGAAATAACCTAACACCTGCAATGAACTACAGCACTGGAGTAAAATACATAAAAGCATAAGCAACATACGGAAAAGAACTAAACATGCGATCAATAAATAAATATTATGAAGCATTTGTGAACACATTTTCTAACTCCCAGATAATAAAATACCGAGGGACAGTAAAAAAATGTTGACTTTTGTATAGCTCACCACTGGTGATTGCCTCATATGCAAGCTGAGGGCATATAAAATGCACATGACAATCGATAGCTCCTGCTGTAACGATCAATCCTTCTCCAGCAATAACCTCAGTGTTAGCCTGATCATGCAAAGGAAGGACTTGTCACGTGAAGTTATAAAATTGGAAAACTAGCCAAGATTTGCGGATGTAATGCAAAGTAGATTTTACCCCAATGATCAATTTATTATGAACCCCATGCATGACATCTGGATTGCCAGATTTTCCCATGGAAACTATGATACCGCCTTTGATACCAATATCTGCCTTGATTATTCCTCTATAATCAATGATCACAGCATTTGTTATTACAGTATCCAGAGAGTCAGCCGGTAGATGTCCACATGACTGACCCATTCCCTCGCGTATAACCTTTCCACCTCCAAATACACATTCATCTCCATAAACGGCAAAATCGTGTTCAATTTCAGCATATAAGTCCGTATCACCAAGCCGAATTTTGTCACCAATAGTAGGACCATACATATTTGCATATGCCTCACGTGAAATTACACTAGTGAATTCAGGATCTTCGCCAGTAACACCTTCTCTGTAAAATCACTTAGGGAGGTGAGCTTACCCATTCAATAAAAAGTAACCCATAATCATATTCAAGATATCCAACTGAAAATATATGACTTATGAATCACTAAAAAATAAAGCTGTAGATGGTGAAGACCTGGCACCATTTTCTTCAATATTTCCAATCTTTTTCATCCTTACAGCTGACATGAATGCTTCAAATTTAGTGCCATCAACTGGACCATCAGCAAAGCTGTTTCCCCCTCTGATAACTTTGTTACCGCTGATAGAAACGAGGACTACACTTTTAGCTTCCCCAGGCTGGAAAAAAACTAAAATTGGCTGATACAGGTATACTATAACAATTTTATTTTGAAAGCAACAAAATAAAGCAGCATTCATTGTATATGAGAACATTCAGTCTATGGCGCAAAAAGTCAAAATACTATCATTTATTCCCAAGAACAGAACCAATGTAATACCATGAAGCAGTATATATTCCAACCTCAAAACGTGTGGCAGTCCCAGCCGGTATGTTCAAACGCATGCCATGTGATTTCCACCGATCAAAAACCAAGAATGGGTTAACCTCAATAAAATGATAATGGCTGCCAACCTGAGTCAATGTAAAATAATAGAAGAAATGCTGAGTAACCTTGAATCAGAGATAGATAAAAACAGTTTTCATCATAAATTATACCTTTGCAATATCTGTCATGATTCAAAAGGCATCTGTATCTAAATGTTCATCAACTAAACCAAACTCATCTCCAGAAAACGATGAGTTCTTAAGGAAAATTATAAAGCTCTTTACTTTTAAAAAACTCTGTGAGTTAGATTATTCTAAAAAAATGAAGATAAAGAATGAAATGAAGATAAAGAAGATTATTCTCACTGTTGGAATGCTAGAGTTGAATGATATAATAGATATGGAATCATAAGCACAAATAAATACCTGAATGGGCCGGTCTCCATTATTGACAACTTTGAGGATTACAGCTTTCCTTCCAGGATTTATGGTAATACTTCCACCTCCAAATATAATTTCACCAGGAAATGTATTGCTTTCAATGCTAGGAAATGCCTCTAGTGAAGGAACTGTAGAATAATTTCATTTCATTACTACCGCATAAGTTACACAGTTTGAGGATGAAAAGTACCTTAATAACCTAATATAGCACAGGAAATTAACAAATGTGAAAATATGCAAGAGTTTTTTTATTATCGTGGCTATTCATGAATTAGGATGCTCAAGATCAAGAATATCAAATCTTTAAAAGTTATATTCCATGGATGTGTAAAAAATCCATCATCATGCCATGAAAATTTTTGAAAAAATCAAGGAGTTTAATACAAATACTAAAGAAAAGTTCATAGGCAACAATACAAGTATATATAGATGCTTAGAAGATAGAAAAAATAAATACGTTCTAAAAACGTTGACGACTTTGAGAATATCTTAGAAGCCACAAATAGTCTTAGCACTAACCACAGAAAAGTTTGAGAAAATTGTTTTCAAAGAAAACGAATCGCATCTCAGATTCAAGAATATACATATGCTTACTCGGAAGAAAAGATCCATGTAAAGCTAGCTCCAGATTCCCATTTTCGCTAGCAATTGGATCATGAATGGTGATTAGCTTAGTTCCATCTGGAAAGGTTCCTTCTACCTATAATAATAATGTCTGGCATTAAGTGCTATGAATGAGCCTTCAAAGATGCTTTGATAGATGTGAAGAAAACTAGACTAGAATGATAAATGTTGCTCCCTTAATTTTAAACAGTACTATCAATGTACAAGCAGAAAAAAAAGCCATGGAAAGACGAACTTCAAAGATATTATAGGAGAAACTAAAAGGTGAAAAGACTGAAAAATTGCATTTCCAGGACCAAGATACATAGACAACTTGTTTGGATGCTTTAAGATTTATCCTTTCAATGTAGTTCCCTTTAATGGGAAAGAAATTGCTTTAAATTCAGCGTTTTTTCCTTTTTTTTCTTTTAAAAGGTTTTTCCCCTTTTTGTTCACTAAATTCTCACTTTTCATACATTTTGTAAATCTAAAAACGTATATAGAATTTATAGTGCATATGAAATGCAGACTAAACTGTTTTACAATTGGTGGATATATCACAGAAGGGTTATGAATAAATGGTCTATTCCTAAAAAAAAACATTTACCTGCACAGTGTCCATAAGGCGTGGAACAGCTGAAAGAACCTGCCTCCTGCAATAAATAAAATAAAAAAAGTTTACAGTTCTGACTATCAATCAAATAGTGACTTTCCCATGAATAATACGTGCTCTATACCTTTTTATAGCAGATGTTCAGGGTACGAAATTAGAACATAAGTTTCTTAGCGTACCTTCCCAGAAATTGCTTTCCTATGTCCATTAAATCAGCTACACTTCTATCACCATCGCGAACAAACTCCAAAATCTTTAAGAAGGAAAATGAAAATGGCATTAATACCCTTAGTTTTTAATCATTGCAAATCAGATTTCGCGTGCTTTAGCCTCAAAATCTGCATTCAAAATCTTATTCTATGCAATTATAAACAAAAGCCTTCTGATTCGACGACTCTCTAGAAAAGATCAATGTTATAGAAAATAAAGTAGTTACGTAAAGTAGATACTTCATTATGTACTTTTATATTTGTACATTTTACATAGAAAAAAAGAGAGGAAAATTATATCTCTGAAGCTATCAAAAACTATGAAGATATTATCATGCATTCACGTTAGCTTCTCTAAACATAGACACCGATTAACTTCCATGCAGGCATACAGTTCCACCTAGAAGACACCAACACAACTTTTGGTAAGGTTAATACTCACGAATCTCATTGTTATTGATGTATTCATGCAAGAACAGACAAATTCTAGCAGCCTGTATTCAAAATCATTGAATTGATTTCACTATGCAATTTTCAACAACTTCTGTAGTGTTAAGCTGACTAGAAATTTGTTCGCTAACGTGACAAGAAAAGGAACATTTGAACTTCAAAATCCTCAACTTGGAGGAAATTCTATTCTAACTTAATGATTGAATGTTCTTCATCAGTCGTCGTAAGAGAGAGTAGAATAAATAAGGAAACCTGTGAGGCAATAAGAGCCACAGCTTCAGTATAATTTAGCCTCAGTCCTCGAGCAAGACGTTTCTGAGCAAGATATCCTGCATTATGCAAACCTAGTTTCTCCACCTCTCTCGGAGTCAGCTTCATTTCAGTGTTCTTCGACTGAAGTCAACGGCACCTTCACGATCCTAATCATGAAAAACAAAAAATTACTTGTCAAAGCCAAAAAAGCAATAGAAAATCGAACAAATTGCACATTCGAACACATGAGCTATGGTTTGTCCTTCATCAAAAAAAGATCAGAGAAATGATGATAATGTCATCAATCACTCTCCATCAAAAAAATCAAAACGAAGTTCACACAGAATGAGCTAGAGTTTCAAATCAGAATTTTCTCAGCCTAAGGAAATTTAAGTCCGGGATGTACTTACAGCTTACAAGAATCAGTCGTATCAATTTTGCGATGAAGAGAACGCGTCTCTCTTACACGCTCTCCAATGTAGAGCGGAGACGGTTGAAGACTGAGTTCAAGTATTGCGCGCTCCAGACAACAGTACCTTCAAATTAGTTTTATACTGCTGCGGTGGTGCTTGCATCGAGGTCGCTGTATCCTTGAATTGTTTAATCGTTTAAAGTTCAGGTAATTATCATTTAAGGGTATTTTTCAAAAAGACCTTAAACTTTACTCAAAGCTCCCATTGACTTCAACTGATACCCTGCCGTCAGATCCGTTAAAAATCAACGTGGGTTTCACTTTACTCATTCTATGTACAATTTTCAATTGCCATTTCCTACCCATTTTCAACTCTGCGAATTTTGTTCAATCGGCGGAGAAAAAGCCGGCGGAGAAGAAACCGGCCACGGAGAAGAAGCTGCCGACGGAGTCATCGGAAAAGAAAGAGTAAACAGCGCAGAAGAGCGTCGAGGCTTACAATCTTCGTGGTTCTGAAGCAGGTTCATCCAAATATTGGAATTTCGAGCAAGGCCATGGGAATCTCGCCCGGGAATCTTCTCGTCTTGGTCGCTACAACAAGAAGCCGACAATTACTTTACGGGACGTTCAGACCACCGTCCGGCTCATTCTCGCCGGAGAGTTGGCTAACACGCTGTGTCGGAAGGCACCAAGACGGTCAGGAAGTTAAATTATATAATTATGTGAAACAGATAAAAATAAACAAGGAAATTTAATATATTACAGGACCTATACAGGAAGTCTTCTAGCATTTTGAGGGGGCAGAAAGGCAAGAAGAATATAGTAACCTTACATTCGGTGCTATCAACATTCAGCATTGGTAGACTGAATAGCTCCTTCTTTTCCATAGAAACCCAAGAGCTTTTCCTGATTTTCTTCTTGACATTGATTTGCATAATGGATTTAATTCTGGAGCAGCCATGGCCTTCCCACTGCTTTCTTCTTCCTCATTCACGTTACCGATGGGCGGTCGGTCTTGCTGCCTCCGTTCCCGAAATAAAAGCAGAAGTTTCTGCGCGTTTTCTATACCGTTCATCGTCCCGTTCACGGAGATCGATACCAATCCCGGGATCACTCCTTCCCTTAACACAACATCACTGCAGTTTTCATCTGAATTGCATAAAAGGAGTAGGCATTCAATAACCAGCTCTTGCTCTAAAGGTTCACCCGTGTCCAATATCGTTGCCAGTGAACTAATGAGGCCTGGAAATGATGTCATCTCGTCTCTCCCGGATTGATCGGAAGCTAAGTTTATCAAAATGGCGGTAGATTTTTCGTTCCATGTGTGGACTTCCGAGCTTACCAGAAGGATTTGAAGGCTGCTCACTATGCCGGCCGAGAGAAGGTGCATGACATTGGACGGCAATGTGGAGAGATTATAGAGCGCGTTTAATGCATCGAACTTCCATTGAGACGAAGCTGGTTCTGAGAGAAGATGAGTCATGAATGGGACGGCTTTACTCGAGCCAATTATAGACTTTGCATCTTCAAGGCAGGAGAGATTTAGATAAAGGGCTGCTGCATATCCGTGTGAGTTTGAGTTCAATATCATTTTCTCCAACAGCTTTAGTACTCCCACCTCTAACATTATCTCTTTGTTCCTGTTGAAATTAAGATTCATAATCAAGCAGTTGAAATATGTCGATTACTTTAATGCAGAATCACTATGGAATGTAAATATGATATCCTATTACTCGTGGGCTTCATACTCGAACTGCAAACTGGATCAGAAATATCGTTTTTAATCTGGTCTTGGTTCTAATTTTAAAAAAAATCGTGATTTATGGACTGGTTCTGGTCTTTAAGAGTAAAAAACCGTCAAATTAGAACTGAGATCGTTGGTAAAAAAACTTCTAAAATCGAGTAAAACCCGACTCAAATCCTAATAAAATCTGATATAAATCTTAAAATTAGTTATAAATCTGTCTTATTACTTAAAACTCAACCCAAAATATAATAAAAATATATATTTTATTGTTATATTATATTTTTTAAAATATAAAATAAAACTGTGTTAAAAGCTGGACAGAACCGGAACCGTTAGTTACGGTTCCAGTTCCAGTTTAAAATATCCAGAACCATCCGTCCCGATTACGGCTCTATTTCAGGATAAAACCAGGCAAACTGGTTCGTGCCAACCTCTACCTCCTATCAATATCAAATAATCTAGAGCAAAATACCAAGAATAAGATGGTGAAAAAGAAGTACGATACAAGTAATTTAAGAGGTTTGATCTCTCCCGAGCATATTAATGGTGGCTAACACCCCCGAAGATACTTTACTCTACCCTTCTCTCGTACTAATATCATCTATTTATAGAAAATATAATCAACTAAATACTCGAAATCCTAATATCCATAAAAATTGGACCTTATTAGAATACAGTCAATACTATAATTATTTCAGTACTAAATTTAACTGACTTTGACATGATTGAACTTATCCAGAGATATTCGAACTGAAACCTGAATTTCCGAATAAAGAGAACGAACCTATTATTGTTTACGGCAAGGTTGAAGAGAGCCATTGATCCACTTTCCTGAGCGCTTAGATTCGTTTCGTCCAAAGCTGAGTTTAGAAATTCCAAAAGTGCTTCTACAAAGCCACTAGCTCCCATAAAGTCCCTGGCATTTACATCATCCTTCAGCAAGATCCTTATCTGCTCCACTGCCTGGCACTTTTTCATCCAGTCTCCTTCACTCAAGGCTACCAACAAAGTCATATTGTTACCAAACACCTTAGGTTCAGAAGTGTCATCCTGCATGGACATATTATCGACCTCATTTCTGTCAGCCTCCCCCACAATTCCACACCTTTCCGACAGAACTATCTTTGGTTTTTTTGTCTCGGAATAATCCGCAAAACTTGCATTTGGGGACTGGAATGCAGGCACGAGTCTCCAATAGCTGAGATCAATAGACTCTGGGGGGCCATCAGGAGTAGAGAGTCCATTCTCCTCGCACCAATTAGTAATAACACCCTTGACACAATAATTGGGGGTCAATGAAAGATGAGAGAGCTTCTGTTGCGTTTTTGGACAGGTACTATGTCCATCATTAAACCATTTTTCAATGCAGAACCTTTCGTATGTTTGACCAGATGCAACGATAACAGGATCAAACATCAGCTGCAAAGATAATGGACACCTCAATTCTTCCGGTGGAACTAGAATCTGCTCTGGTTCCTTATTACTTGACTTCAAATTAGAAGAACTACATTTTGAAATCTGTCTTTCAAAGTAATTTCTATTTCCATCCCGTCCAGAATCAGTGTCATCAAGGGAACCCTGAACAGTGGGCGAACAAGGTGCAGAGCCCTGGGAATCATTATCATCTGAAAGTTCACATCTAAAAGATTTGGAGTATTTCCTCACGAGATGTAAAAGATAAGCCACAATAGATTCCTTCCGTTTATCTTCTTCAGTGCGAGCCCTATCTAGAAGCTTCTTAAGAGCTCTTCTCTCTGCCAGGGCTGCTCTAGAGGAGGTTATTCCAAGTTTAATGGCAGCTTGGTGAAATAATTCGAGCTCATTATTGTCTTTGGAATTGCTGAATTTCCTCCCCTGCTGGAGCAAAGGGATAATATCATTACCAATTTGTTTCTCAAAAGGATCAAGAGAAAAAACCGTGGCCTCAAGTTCACTGACTATCCCCTGAATCTGCAGAACAAAAAAAACTCAGATACATTTTGAGGATAATTCGTTTCACTATACTTTACCACGCAAATCTGAAACAGCTCAGTCAGTTTTGTTAAAAAAATATTACGGGAATGTCAAAACAAACCATCATGGCAATGATTATAACAAAATTACATCCAGCAAGTTATTGGAACCACATCCATGACAAAACTTAGTATGTTCATTCAAGCATACCTGATCAATAAACTGAATATTTCAGAATCTCAAATCATCCCAATAGGAAATAGAGAAATTGAAGTATATCAAAACACATTTATACAAAAATTTGTAATGACTATTACCAGATAGCCAATTGATTGTGGCACAATATCTTCAACGCATCTCAGGCTATCTTCAAGAGCGCATCTTGCCTTATCAAATTTTGAGAGTACAGAATCCGCAGTTATTGCCTGAAATTAAAAAAAAAAAAAAAAAAAATAGGACACACAATCACGTTGAGCTGAATTGAAACACATACAAAACATCAGCAGTAAGACTAACAATACTAGCCGTGAAACAACCTCACCAAAGAATTACTAAAATTCATTCAGAAGAGCTTAAAGGATACACATTCCACTGAGACAAAAAAGTATACCAGGTAAAGTTTACTGGACTCCGAGCAGTGTTGAAGAATATTTTTTATCTTTTCTAAGGCGACATGCAAGGAACATAATGCATGAATCCCAGATTTGCTTCTTGGCCTCGCTGCTTCCAAGGAAGGAAAAATTGACATCACTTTGCCATATATTGCAGAAAGCGTCTGGCACATTTCTCCGTGTAGCTTCATAAACAAAATAATCTTGTTACATGTTCCTCTTCAGAAGAATCCAAAAAAACTTTGATAGTGCGGTAATTACTGGATAAAACTAAGGCACTTAAGGTGAGGTTTCTCTTAAGAAATGAGAAATTGTTATGTAGTTTTCACCAATTATGGTAGATGAAAGTTAACACGTAAAACAAGAAAAGTAGTACGAGGAACACTGACACCACCATACCTTTGGAATACTAGGGACGAACAAATTTTCTTCGACCTCCGTAAAATCCATGGCTTAGGCGCCACAAATAGAGGATAATTGAAGTTTATGTCATCTACGTCCCAAATGGTAAATAAAATTAGAAAAAATAACAAATAACAAGGGCGATAAACAGAGACAAACATGCAAATATAATCTCTCTTTACACTATCCAACTGATAATTTACGATTGATGTGCATGTACCCAATTTATTTCGAAATGGACCTTCTCAGCTGGAAAAAAGGACTTCAAATCACAATTATTGAACACGATTTCTTTTTTAGATGCAAAACAGGTTGGAAAAAAACTCGAAATCAACAGAACAAACTGCAGGAATAAGGCACTCAGCTGTGAACACAAAACTTCAAACAAATGCCTGAAAAAATATCTTCGAAAATCAAAGATGAAAAAAAAACATGAATTACATACGATTAGATATTCATAAATGAGAAAAACGAAGCGCAGAACCTACCAGGAAGATTGGAATGAGCTCACTGTAGCAGCCGTGGTGATTTAGCATTAACAAAGAATCCGAGAGAACAAACAGAAGCTCGTTTTAAACTCATCTTCAGAAAACGAAGAGCGAGTTCATCGAACAACGTCGATTTGGTGAAGACCAAGTGGATAAAGCAATTGATCTTCAAAGCTTGCGTTAATGGTGAGATTTCATCACCAACTTCCCTGGAAATAGTTTAAAACTTGGGTAAAAATAAAAGATCCAATAACTTCAGGGGTCAAATAGAAAATCTGGTTAATTCGAGACTACGGTGAAAATAAATAAGTCCCTTGGGAATCACAATTTTCGCGGCTTTCGTTGACCGACAAATGCCGGCCATCTCGTTTGGTAGGGAAATTAATTCGACTAATCGACAAATTTCTCGTGAATTCTTGATTAATAACTATTTCCTAATTCAATTTTCGATAATTTATCATATTTTATTATATTAATTTCATTAAATTATTACTCGAAAATTAATATTATTCTGTAAAAAATAATCTAATTTTATTCTCTATTTCTATATTTTGAAATAATTTGCTGGTGTATCAAATAACTAATTGTGCATTAAATATTAATTATATTTTAATTGCAATAATTATTCTCTAAATTTAATTAGTTTTCTCCTTCAAACGTATCAATCACCAAAAGCTAGGAGCTTTTATTAAATTATAAAATTTATTGACAACAGCGACATAAAACTTTATATCTTATTCTCTAAATTTGAAAAATATCACAAAAGATATATGTGAATTACATTTTTACCCTAAATTTATTAATTGAAGTTCATGTCTGGAGCAGGGGTACCACCGCTATTGTTGTAGAAAGTGAAAATTAATATTTGCAAAAGTTAGAAGTGTTATTTAATATAAATGTAACAAGTTGGGCATGATTGCATGTATGTGACCAATTTTAACATAAGGTTTGAACAGTAGACATGTGAGAAAAGATAAGTCACGTGCTTTTGCCTCGCTACACTTATCCTATGTGTCATCTCATTTATTTAAAAAAATAGAATTTATTCTTTTATGTTCAAGATATTGAAAAAATATTATTATTTATTAAGAAAAATGTTAATTTATTATATGAATTATGAATCTATTTGCAGAAAATGCCTCCAATTATAATACTTTTGAATGTTGTTATAATTTTAATTATGTTCGTCAATTTGATTAATATTTTTACTAATTTAGTTAGTTTTAATGAATTTTTAAAATAAATTTTAAAAAACTATAATATAATTTTGTCTCAATCAGTTTTTATTAATTATAAAATATTATATATAATTAGTATAATAAATTCGTTTAGAAATAAAGCAAATATATATATTAAAATAAATCATAAAAAAGAAATAAAATGACGAACCCTAAGCAACAAACTAGTGTGTTGTCATTAGTTAATTGGTAGATGAGCTTTCTTGATTACTGACGTTACAACTTCTTAGAGCCTTACATCGTTATTTAATTAAATTAAATCAAATAATTATCCCAATACTAGTTGCGTTCGTGTAATGGGTGATGAGTCACAGTCACGTAGCACAATTGAATTAGTTTAAATAATAATTTGGAATTAGAATTATCTGAAAATATAATTACACCATAAATTTTTAAATAAACTATATAATATAACAGAGGGAGTCACTCAAGGAAATCTTATTTATTTAATTTTAATTTTTTTATTTATTTTACAATAAATTTATACTTGCAAATATGTATGTATTAATGCAGCTAGTATGAGAGGGCTCACAAAACACAATAACTAATAATTCGGTAAATAGTAGTTTACACATTGAATTATGCAGTAATATCAGTTAATATATTGAACTTTAAGGATTGTCAGTAAACATCTTAAATTTTAAATAGTACAGCTGACACTTTTAATCACATTTTTACTAATTTTAACGATAAGTATTGATGTAATTAATATATTTTGTTAATCAATTGTAATAAAAAAATTGAAAAATTCTAAATTTGTAATTTTTTTTATTTTATGAAGTTAAATAACATAAATTTAAAGAAAAATATTGACCAATTGTACATTATAATTATAGAAAAATTTAAGATGTTTATTGACGAATTTTAAAATTTAAGATATATATTATAATTATTCTCATAATTTAAAGTATAAATTAATATTTATCTTAATAATTAAAATTAAAAAGTTTCCCAATGGGTAGTAAGCAAGGGGATGGAAGGGCTTTGGGTCCTAATCAGGCTGACGTGTAAATGGACCCGGTCATTATTTGACTACTTAATTTGAATGTGATGTTTTTTATTATTTTATTTATATTTAATGTGTTCATAAAGTCATGCTCTGACCGTGAGATCTTGTCGATGTTTTTTGGCAAAATACAAGGCATTAGTATGGTATTTGGAGTATTGATATATATTTCTTGTAAATTTGTGCTCGATTCTCTATTTTCTTTTTATTCATGTTGTGTTTTCTAAACATCGACAACCCTAGTATCGTACGCATGTAAGTGTCTCTTTTGCTCGTGCCCTTGGAGGATACGTTCTAAATTTGAGTTTGATTTTCGCGATTCTTAACACTCTCCGCCTTGACATTTGATTTAACGCCTTATATCGAATCATTTGAACCATTCTACAAAAAGATTTACAAAATCATTATGAAGCTATGCGGTTATAAATCGATCCATATGATTGAAGTTATATAGTCTTATCCACACATTAATGGAATTGTCTCCATTATATAAATAAAATAAAATAAAAGAAAATATTCACCAATAAATACAAAAAAAAAAGGTGGTTTTCTACATATGATATGTAATGTTACAAACAACCATTTTTTTTTCAAATGTAGCGAAGAAATTAACTTCATCAAAGTTAAAATATGAAGAAATAGGTATGTCTAGATATGAGAATATGAACGATCTTGAACTTTATATGGGGGCGATTTCTGATACCATGTCTCTCAATCGCATCACTCCACCGGTGTTGCCGATCTGCGGCACTTGTGAGATTGGGCCTTAAGCTTTATTTAAATATAAAAAACATAATTATTAATCCACATCAAACTTTTAAAACTCAAAAAATAACATTTGGAAGAGAAAATATCAATAATTATTTTGTGAGTTGGGGTAGAAATAGCCTAATTTTGGGCCTTAGGGGCCCAACTCATCTTGTTCATATAACAATGTATTCTCTTAGTGATTTCATGTGTAATCGCAATGTAATTACACTCTATCGACATGTTAATCTCGTTGTTACGAAGGTAATTAAAGACGATAAATGATTAACCATCGAGAATCAGCCAACATTGTTTCCTTTCATACAACATTTTATTTTGTTGTAATTTTTTTTTCTTATTTCTATTTATTTTAATGTTATTAATCTTTTTTTTTTAATTTAAACATTACGCTTTCACTTGCAATTAATCCTTCTTTTAAATTTTGTTATATTTCTCATGTTGTTGGTTTCTTTATATTTGTGTTGGTTTATTGCTTTTTAATTATATTAAATAATATTATTTTAATTAAAAATAAATAAATATTTATCTTTATCTATCTATACTATAGATAAAATGATGTATTCTTTTATATTATTATTTAGAAAATGACACATATTATACAACACGTACATGCATAGCACGTGTGGATACCAGTGTTAAAAATATAAATTCAAGTCTCTTGCTCTCCCTTCCATTTTGTATTAACCGACGTCGTATTAAAGAAAGATGAAAATTACGTATTGTGCATTAAACGACTCGTCGTTTCGTCGGCTCAGCTTAAAGCTCTTCTCCTCGGACATCCTCGTAGTCGTCACTCGTCTTTTTCTCTCTCTCGCTCTCGCGCGCGCGGTTCGTATATCTGAATCTGTTCGTTGTCTCAAAGTCTAGAGAACTGAAGAGGCCAATATCTTGCGTCGCTTGTAAAATTAGCGGGAAATTACACAGGTAAAACATATCTTTTTTCTCTTTTTATTTTGCATTTTCTCATGTCGATTGGTTCATTTCGGTTTCAATTCGTGCACACTCGCTATTTCACTCGATCGATTGAAAGTTCAGCTCCCTCCGGTAAATTTGGTATCGGATCTTATTCGGCACTCGATTTGAATTTGCGATTACTGGATAAATTACTCACAGGATGAGCTGTAGGAAAATCCGTTTTTGGATTTGCTGTGAAGTTCTAACTGAATGAAAATTGTTCGATTATTCTATCTTCTTTAGTTTTATTTACTTGTTTTATATAGTTTTGGAGAACGCATTGAAGTGATTAGTCTGACGAAGATCCAGACATGGTAAGGCGGTTTATTTTCTTTTAAATTTTTAATTTCATTATTACCATTTTTTATTCGAGTATTTTCTGAATTTTCAGTCAGCTCTCTTCAACTTCCACTCATTTTTAACGGTCATATTACTTGGAATTTGCACCTGTACTTACGTGAAAATGCACTTTCCAGCTATCCTTGAACAAAGAACTGGGTATGTTTTGCTGCCAATTTGCAATGGATCAGCTGTAGTGCTTTCTGAATATTTGTTATGATTGCTGCTGAAATTAAAAATTTACATACAAATAAAAAAGTACTAGGGGTTTTTTGTGGTTGACAAAGAAATGACAAGCAAAACTTTAAGATTTTTTAATTCAGATTATTATTTTGCAGGTTTAGAGGCTTCTTTTGGAAGGCTGCCCGAATAGGTATAGTTTTTGCTTACTTTTCTTACCATGGTATAGTTATTGATATAATTCGAGACTCGAGTAGTTCATAACCTTATATTGACATCCATTTAATTTCTCGGTAATTATTTGGTTTTTATTATTTTATCTGGCATGACATAGAATCAGCAAATTATCTGCATTGTGAAAACCTTGTGGAAGCTGATTCTCAATATGAAAATCTTTTAAATATTTTCATACCAATTGACACTATTATTGTTTTTGGTCACGTTAAGTCTCTGTTTTCTGGAAGTCTTGAGGCTCTTAAACTTCAACCATTCGAGTGGATTTGAGAATGAAATGCAATGATTGCAATTTTAGCATAAACAAATTAATAGGTTGATAATATGATTTGTGAAACAGGTGAGCGATTAAGCCCTTGGGTAGCTGTAGGATGCTTCACGATGGGAGTGTCAATTATCTTTTTCTGATCTAATAACCAGCATGTAATTAGAAGTAAGAAGCTTCATCCCTCTTTAGTGTGATATTTTGGTTTATGATTTTTTTTATCAGAGTACATTTTCTGATTTGATCGAGTAGTGGTATAAAATTAAGATGGTACGTAATGTATTTTTCTGAAATTATTCCTTGTGGCATTTTTTCAGTGCACAAGCGTATTGTAGAAATATGTTTTTGGTTGAGGATGAATGAGCCGATGATTATTTTCAGATGGCTATCTTGCCCCTTTTCATTTGTTGGGATTATTTTTTATGATTCATGGCTTTGCAGTGTGAAAAAGATTTGTGTCAATTAGTAGATCATACAGACAATCTTGTGGCTGATTATAGTAATAATTATCAAGTTTCTGCATGATCCAAAATCATCCTATGAAAGCTAAGACACCCCAAACCAAAATGTTCATAGAACTTTGATTCATATTATGTGTTCTATGAATCAACGATAGCTGTATAAGTTCTTACAATTCAGTACGGTGGACATAAGTCGATCTTGTTGGATGTGTGCTCGTGTATGAGAAGCTGGGACTCTTGTTGGGCACAGATAGACCATTATTATTAGTTGCTGTGCTTGGATAGACATAATAAACTAGGATTTGAATACTAATAAATGAAAAATACAGCATTATTGTGAAAATACAACATGAAATCGTACTTGAATTTCTGTGTTTGTTTTTTGTTTCTTTGGGGATAGTGAAATTTGCAGTCTAATTACTGCTTAATGCATTGTTGAAGTTTCCGGGTTTGTTTAGCATGTTATTTTACACTTCTAGCTATTATCTCAGCCATATCATATTAATTTCATCAATGAATACGCTCCGTGACAAGCATGTAGAGTTGGAATATGCACTAAATTTGTTTTTATAGGTAATTGTTTGGTAGTACAATGTATAATTATGGTTCATTACGACCAAGTTGTCGATATTTTGAATAAGATTACAATGAGAATCTTACGTTATTGTCTCTTCCAGGGTCAATCAGGATGCCATTAGTCTCATTCCACGCCCACAACGTTGAGAGAGAAGGCATGGAGTGATTTGGGAATGAAGACAAGAGGGTGAGGAATTAGCAGGTCTGTCCCGATCTCTATTTATGCAATCAAGATGCTATTCCAAGTCACAACTTTTTATGTACCCTTTGAAAGGAGGATCTCGATTTCTCCATTCTAGTAAAACCCGGGTTGGCAAAATTCAAGACTAAGAAACTCGATTGGTTCTTAAATTTGGAAGTGGATCACGATTCATATAATGTGATTTTGTTGACAAGATAATGTTGTTGCGTTAGGTGACATTTTACATGAATGCATACAACTTTTAGAATAGTGCTAAGTGTACACATGTCCCATTAGATATAATCTATAGAAATTGTTCAATTTATCTCGTGAATTACGAGAATAGTTGAGGCGTATACCTCGCCTTAGAGTTAATTAAAATCAGAACGTCAAGTGTTCATTAAATTATGCAATTTTAGCATAAACAAATTAATGGGTTGTTCTAAAAAAGCCGGATAAAGTGTGGTAAATAACTTTGAATTTTAGTGTTAAATTAATATTTATTCAAATAAATTTTGAATATATAATGCTTGGATGGCACGCATAGTTACAACTGAGTAAAACTAGACTAGAACAGTAAACTAGATCGAAAGTGTCGGTTTTAATCCGGTTTTAGTTTTAATTTTTAAAAATAAAAAATTGTGAAATCAGATAAGTCAAAAAAACTCTAAAATTAAATATAATTCAATTCAAATTCTAATAAAATTAAAATTGAGTTAAAATTCAATTAAAATATAAAATAAAATTTAGTTAAAATCGAAACGGAACAAGAACCGTTAATTTCAATGTCAGTTATAAAAATCAAGAACTATGAATTTTGATTATTTTAATTTTATTTAAAAATAAAATCAAGTCAGATAATCGCCCATTGGCATTCTGATGTTTTTGGATATACGAAGGTCCGATCATGGAGTCTACCAAAAGCAACTTCTCCTTTCTTGCAGTTGCTGTTTGAAGCCATTTTCTCAAAAAAAAAAAAAAAAAG
>QAOC01028050.1:0-17796 GCA_003255005.1 Begonia fuchsioides | reverse complement strand
AAAAAAAAAAAGGGTTAAAGGTCAAATTAGCCTCAAATTTTTAGATGATATATAAAAAACTGTGAATTTTAAAAAATCTAAATGACTATGGCAGACGATCGTTATAGAATGAGGTCGTTCGCTCAATTTATGTTTTTTTTTTTATTTTAAAATAATTTTATTAATTAAATATTATTAAAATGACTTGATATTTATAATAATATTAGATAATATGTTAAAAGTTTAGTGAATTTTAACAATGGTACGATTTATTGTAATTTTTCATATACAATTTTGAATTCGTGAAGCAATTTTGAAAAATATTTAAAATTAAAAGTAATTACAAGTCATTGTTATTAAAAATATTGTGTGATTTTATGTGAAAGCTATATAGTCATAAATTTGAGTTTGATGGTTTGATATAGATGCATAATATGTATACCAAAAGAGCTCATAGTGATTTCCGTGATGGAATGAAATTACGTATTTTTAATAAATTATTTTATTTTATGTATTAAAAAAATATAATAAATTATATAATTGTTAAAATTACTCAAGTTTTTAAAATATTATCTTATGTTATTATGAATTTGTGATAAAAATTTTTAATCATTTTAATAATATTTCGTTAATAAAATATATTTTTTAATTAAAAATAAAAAATTGAGCGAACGATCACACTCTACAACAACTGTCATCCGGTTCAATTTAGTTTTTGTAACTCGGGGTCATAGAAACTCCTATTTCAAAACTCGAGGTTGATTTGAGCTTTAACCCAAAAAAATGTTTGTTACACTTGAATGATAATGACCAATGCATGAAATTAAAGTATCAATTATAACTTATAAGGGACTATCTTTGTTACCACAATTTACGGTTTTGAACATGGAACCGAACCCGCGAATTCTGAGATTTAGAGGCCAACATTATTCGAGGTTCGATTTCAAATTACAAAAAAAAAAAGTATTAATTTGAATGCCTCGATTTGAAAGATGACTGGAAATGGAGGACTGGTGCGCGAAGCCGAATCAAATCCTCATCGGCGGTTGACGGCAATGATGTCGCTTCCCGCAATCCTAACAAACCTGGCTTCAAGGATCGGAATAGAGAGGACCATTCATTAATTCGTATTCTCAATCTTCATTTGAAGATCATGGTATGGATTGGATTCCTCGCATTCGTCTTTGTATCGTACTTCGTTTATAGCCTGGTAAATCTGGTTGAAAAATCAACGAAGCCGAGGGTTATCACACTCTCAAACTGATGGATCTTCCTCAGGTCGAATATTATTCTTGCTTGTTCGTTGTTATTGAATACTTTCTTTTTTGTTACCTTGCCTTACGTTGTGGATTGGTATTGCCAGTTTGAAGGCAAACACAAAGAAAACTTGTATTGGGGAACGTATCGTCCCGTGGTTACTTTGGAGTTCGTGCAAGGTAATCCATGAGCCTCTTCGTTGCTTGTAAACAAGAAGTTTAAATCATATCGTTGATTGTTCTTTGCCAGTTTGGGGCAGAAGCAGAATAATAAAATGAGAATTCTTCGTATTTTTGTGTGTACTTTATTGTCCAACTGAGTAGCTAGTAGTTCTTTTTCTTACTATCCTTGACATATTGAAAGGACTTAGAGCCAAATTTCGTTGGTAATATTATGGTAAAACTCTGAATCGAGCTTATCTTTACGGTATAAACAACCTGTTTTATTACGTGGAATTTAGTCAACTTGAAGGACCACATTTTTTGAAGGTAGAAAATCTTTTTTTCAAAGTTGACCAAATAATGATCTCTCAATTCTCTATGTCCAGTTCAGCATATTCGTCAATAATCTCCAGGAAGATAAACATATGCTCTTACGGCTTATATATCGTTGATCTGTCCAATGCGTTGAACTAGTGATTCAATGGTAATCCATTGGTATAACTGGCAGGACACATCGGTCATTGCTTGCTGGATTAATGTGGATAGGTGTAAGAAATGGACAATATTTCATGCGGCATGATACGGCTGGAGGCTTCATACTGGACTTGATTTTGGACATCAAGTGCTTGAAAGTAAAACTGCACTTGCTGCTGCTGAGGAGATTGGGCAAGGCTGCTATTGCAAATTTATTGGGTGGAATTGGTTACTTTTATGGTCAGTCAAAAATTGCATTGCATAGATCTTCCAATGTAAGTTTTGATCTTGTTTTTATTTTTTATTTTCATTTTGATAAATTAGTTAGAATATTCTAGTCACAATATTTCAAGGTGTTCAATTATTAGTTTGTACAGGAAAAAGAAACTCGCAATTTGTTTCCTTGGGAAAGCGTGAACATTTTCATTGTTTTTCATTTACAGAATTTGTATTTCCCTCAATTTTAACCATCTTGACTTAATTTTCCTTTCAATTTCCTCAGCAAATATCTCTTGTCTCTGAAACTGCCTCTCATTAGCCATCAATTCGTTATTTGAGAATCACAATTCATATGTTTCTGTTCTCTTCAATTGCAGTTGGGAACTCATGATAACTTCATTCAGTATATGGCCTGCAAAGCTTTTTACTGCCGTTCCAAGTCGCCCATTTTTTCCAAGGGGATTTCTGGGGGATGAAGGTTTTCATCAACTGCTGATCTGGTAGTTCTACATATATTCCTAATTGCAGCCTTGATGTCATGTTACCATAAAAATTTTTGAAATTGCTGATTTTATCTAATCTCTTAATGATAAACATTATTATAACTGCTGAGCGGGCGTTGGGATGTCTGTCTATGCTTAGATATTGTTGGATATTGATTAGATTTGATGAATGTTGATGGATGGATTCCACGAGACCAAATTTTAGGTGCCAAAGATCTTAGGTACTTTACGATGGCATATTTTTTTATTTGTTATTAAATGTTTTAAACTGTACAACGATACGATCGTGAGATTATTGCTGCTGTATCTGCAGCAAAGTTACAGAAGAATTTGTGGCTCAGCATCCAACCAATGGGAATCCACAAAAACCTTTTTTAGTATTACGGGGTAATTATATTGTTTCCTATTACCATTTTGCATTATTACAAAATATACATCTTTTTGCTACTGTCTAGTTTTCAAGCATTCCTTTGACTGAAAAAAGACATTTATTGGCGTGCTGCTTCTCATTATAGTGTTGAAACAGATATTTAATATATTGTATGATACAGGCTTTCCAAATGAGTTGATGTTAGAAATATTGCCATGCTTGGATTAAATGTGGAGCGGTTCTTTGCCATTCTGTCTGGGGAATTAGTTGCTAAATGTTATTATTTTTGGAGATTAATTGTGCATAGGATGCACGTCTTTATATCACACTCGACAGCCAAGTTACTCTCTTATTTTGACCTTCGAAATCAGGTTTTTTTCACTCTTTTTTTAGTGGAAAAGAACAAAGTAACATTGTTTGATTATGGATGTTTGAATTTCTCAGATAGCAACCATTTCCAAGCAGATGCATTTGATTATGCTTCTGGTGCTTGTATGGATTTTGGAAATCATACAGAAAAGGTAAATTCATTGATGAATCTTTTCTGCAGTTGGTCGGTTGATAGTTTGGCAACAAAAATGCATCACTTTGTTATTTCCTTCAAGAAAATTTTCTTGTTCATTTAAAGCTTATTTTTCAAATATATTAGGTCCGTTTAAGTTGGAAGGAGCAAGCGGTGGGACAGAATTAACTCATTCGACAAGTATTAGAGAAGCCTGAGTTGAAACTAGTTCCTCAGCTCGGCTATGTCAGCCTTTTCCCATTATTGCAAAGATCATTCCACCTGTAAGTTCTACTGATTATTGTAAACCTACACGCTCCAAAATTCAGGGTTTAATTATCTTTTCAATCCAATAATTATTTCATGACTCGTGGATTCTAGGAAAGCAGCTCGATATCATTTCTAATAGAAGCACCTTAGGAAAGCAGCTCTTTATCTAAAACAAGGTGATTCTTTTAAATTATTACATATTCCAATAAATTGTAAATCCAATTCATCAAGGTTCCTTACTAAATTCATGGTCTCATCTTGTTCATATAGCTCCTTGTACATGTAACGCAACACCAAACATGACCCACCTTATTGGACAGGTCCAATTTGGATGAACATAAATGATTTGGTTCTGTCGACTCTCGATCATTACTCGTTTATTTGAGATATACATTGGTGATAATTTGAGTTGATTTTTGTAGAGCATGGACCATACATGGACAGAACCAGAAACATGCATGATGAGTTGAGGAACAACTTGATAAGGTGAATGTTCATCTTCAATAGCACCAAAGCGTTGCTTCTTGCTTGGGCTTAGATTTAAACATGATAATTGTCCGTTCAGGAATATCGTTTGCAATTATTTGCAGACCAGGTGGTCACCGGGTGGACATCCCTGGTGTTAATAACCATGGCAGAAGCTTACTCCTGAAGTTCAGAGAAAGGCTACTGCTCTTGTGCTTTAAATTTTGTCATTTTTAAGTAATAATTATTTACAAAAGAGAAATGATAAAATATTTAATTAAATGCAGTTATATTGGTCTTAAGGCCCGTTTTTCAATGCGATTATGAGGCTGTATTTATTTTGGGCCTAGAATAATGGGCTTTCTCAAGTTTTATTAAAGGCCCAGTTTTTTATATAATTCTGGCTGTAGGGGTGGGCGGATCCGGTTCGATCCGACGGTCCGATCCAATCCGATCGGATTCGGTCGGATAGGACCAGGTATTCGGTAGAAGAGTTTTTCATGGTTTAATTTGCCTCAATCCGATCCGATAACATCCGATGCCCACCCTAGACAGTGTTAATGTTGGGCCTCATAAGTGGGCCATCTAAAGTTTTGGGTAGGATTCTCAGGCTTTGTATTTCTGTTGGGCTTTAAGGTCTTTAATTATGGGCCTACTAAACTTTTCTAAAAGGCCTAGATTTGGATACGATATCACTCTTTATCTTAGGCTATTTGAATAGTACAGCCTGTATGTATTTTGGGCTTATGGTACTGGGCTTCCTCAGGACTATGTTGGGCCTTCAAGGCCTTTTATATTGGGCCTCTTCAAGTTTAATTAGGAGGCCAAGTTTCTCGGGCTAGTATTTCAGTTGGGCCTCGAATGGCTTTTACTGGGCCTCCAAAACTAGTATAAAAGGCCCATTTTGTTCGATCCGTTTGTATTTGTTGGGCCTTATGTACAAAGGCCCGGTACTCGGGAAAGGCCTTTGGTACTATTAAAACCCAGTTTCTTTGTCAGGCTAGTATTTCTGTTGGGCTTTTAAGGCCTTATTACTGGGCCGCTTCAAGTATCTAAAGGCTTTGATTGGGCCTCCTCAAGTTTTACAACAGGCCCGTTTGTTCAAGATCTGTTTGTATTTTTCTGTCGGATACTGGGCCAATGCCAGTTTTATCAGAGGCCCAACTTCAAGTATGAGTGTATTTATGTACAAGGCCTATACCTCAAAACTCGAGTGCTATTGGGCCAATCAGAAGATTGAACTCAGAACAAGATCAGATAAAGCTGCCCCACAGCGTAGAGCTTCAATCAATAGGCCATTGAAGTCTTCTTTTATCCTCAGCAATGCCCATCGGTCACAATAGAACGACTCCCTGGGACCCGGCTCTTGATCAGATAAAGCTGCCCCACAGCGTAGAGCTTCAATCAATAGTCCATTGAAGTCTTCTTTTATCCTCAGCAATGCCCATCGGTCAATAGAACGACTCCCTGGGACCCGGCCCTTGATCAGATAAAGCTGCCCCACAGCGTAGATAATGTTTGAACGAAAAACACGGAGTGAGTTAGCCAAGCTCCCGCAGAAGTGAGTTTTGTGGCGAGAAAAGCTGAAGGATGCATCGGCAGGACTCGTCCACGCCTCTCAGCTGTTGGCAGCAGCCCTCCATCATCTGTTGCGGGTTCATTCCCCGGCCTCCCCTCATGGACCGCATCATGAACTCCTTGCACTGCTTCATCCCTTGCTGCCACCAGGAGAGAGGCGACGAGGGCTGCGAAGAAAGCTGTTTTCGCCATTGGAATGCTGGGTTCTGGTTCTGGTTTAGTGGTGAGTTCAGGGGAGGAGACGGGGGGATTTTATAAGCCGGATATGCGGATTGCATGTGGAGAACGTGGAAGATGGGTCTCAGACGAAGGTTTTGGCGCTTTGGAGGAGTGGCTTTGCATGGAGCAGCCATGATTACACGTTCTTCTTCTTCTTTATCGAGCTAATGCCCCGCTGACATGAAAGTTGGTGTTTCGTCTCAGAGACCGACTGTGTAGACGACGAAGCTTTTTTCAGACTCCAAGTTCTGCATGGAAAATGGAAATTCGAACATTAGAAAACGGGCCGGTACTTTGGGTCGGATAATGCTTCGCATATCATAACCGACGGGTTATGCTTCCGTTTTAATAGATCAAAAATCAACCTAATGGGGACTTCTAACGATCACTTTCTCTCCTCTTTATATTTTTGAACTTCAAAAGTTTCGACCGTTTTTCTCAACGGTCACTTCATCTTCTTCTTTATATTTGATAACTTCAAATTTATTCGACCGTTTTCTCCCAACGCCTCTCTTTCACTTATGTATTGTCTTAGGTCCATTGCTCTGTTACTCTCTCTAGCAGAGTCTGTGGAAAAACCACGAGAATTTAGGTGATCTGGGAAGAGATTTTCTGTTCCATGGGTTGCTTTCTTGCTTGTTTTGATTCGTCGGAAGTTGGCAAGAGCAAAAAACGGACTAAAAGAGTGCCAAGATCGAGTAAGAACTTGCTTTTCTTTTTAATGCTGTTTTCTATTCTTTTTCCCGATCATATACTCTTTTTCTGTAAGAGAGAGGCGTTAAGTTTTAAATAAAATGGCAGAAGCTTGTTTGCAACAATGTGCGTCAGACTAGTTCGTAATGGAAAATGCCAAATTATCAAATGGGTTATTCGCTGATAGAAGAAACAACGAGGACCATTCTTCAACCCAAATTCCACTTGGCCAGGCCTAACAAATTCCACGGCTTGGCTAGGTCAGGCTAGGGCCTCGAAAACAAGATTTCGGGTGGATGGCTTGGACCGGCTGACGAACTCACGACTCGGCATCGGGCTTGGCTGGGCCGGTGGATCGGGATTGGCTTGGGCAGAGGCTTGGGCAAGGGGGCTCGAGTTTGGCTTGGGCCGGTAGCTCAGGCTTGAGGCTAGGGGCAGGGCTCGTCTGGCTTGGGCCGGAGATCGGGCTTAACTTGGGCCTGGGCTCGGGCTTAACTTGGGGAGGGGCTCGGGCTTGAGTCTTGGGCCGGGGCTCTGGCTTGAGGCTAGGGCCGGGGCCGGTGGCTTTGGCTTGAGGCTTGGGCAGGGGGATCGGGCTTGAGGCTTGGGCCTGAGGCCCGGGCTTGAAGCTTGGGGCTCGGGCTTGGGCCAAGGCTCGGGCTCGGCTTGGGCCAAGGCTCGGGCTTCGCTCGGCTTAAGCAGTGCTCGGGTTTGGCTTGGGCCGGGGCTCGTGTGGCTTGGGCCCGGCATCGGGCGGGCTTGTGCTTGAACCGAGGGCTTGGGTGGGGCTCGGGCTAGTTTTGGGCCAGGCTCGGTCTTGAGGCTTGGGCCGAGGGATCAGGCTTGGGCTTGAGGCTCGGGCTTGAAGCTTGCGGCTCGGGCTTGGATCGGCTTATGCCGTGCTCGGGTTTGGCTTGGGCCGGGAGATCGGGCTTGAGGCTTGGGCCTGAGGCTCGGGCTCGGCTTGGGCCGTGTCGGGTTTGGCTTGGGCCCGGCATCGGGCGGGCTTGGGCTTCTGCCTGTTGCTCGGGCCCGGCCCGCTCGGGCTTGGCTTGGGCCCGGCTCGAGTTGGGCTCAGGCCAGTTTTGGGCCAGGCTCGGTCTAGAGGCTTGGGCCGGGGGATCGGGCTTGAGGCTTGGGCCAAGGCTCGGGCTTGGCTTGGCTTGGGCCGTGCTCGGGTTTGGCTTGAGCCGGGGCTCGTGTGGCTTGGGCCCGTGCCCGGCTTCGGGCGGGCTTGGGCTTGGGTCGGGGCTCGGCCCGGCCCGCTTCGCTTGGGGCTTGGGCCAGTTTTGGGCCATTCTCGGTCTTGAGTCTTGGGCCAGGGCTCGAATTGGGCCAGGGCTCGGATTGGGCCAGGGCTCGGATTGGGCCAGGTCCAGGGCTCAGATTGGGCTTGGGCCAAGGCTCGGATTGGGCCTGGGCTTGGGCTTGGGCCGGTGGCTCGGGGCTTGAGGGGTTGTGCGGGGTGCTCGGCTTGGGCTCGGCTTGAGGTGGTTGGGCCAGGGCTTTGCTTGGGCTTGGCTCGGGCTTGACGCTTGGCCTGTTGGGCCGGGTCCTAAGGCTTGAGCCGGGCTAGGTTGGGCCGGCGGGCTCGGTCTTGTCTGGAAACAGAATCTTGGCTCTATTAGCTTTCTCGTCACTTTTACTTTGCGGCTCTTTTCTGCGGATGAGCTTCTCCACCTGAAAGTTTTTAACGATTCCCTGAAACCCTTTAACTCTGGAAGTAATTTGATCGTGAAATAGTCTGTATGGATGAGTATCTAGACTTCTGTCCCGAGTTTAATTCTCTGTCATGTTCCCAACTTGCTGAAACAATGGAGTTTGCTGCACTTGCTGCTGCTGAGGAGGTTGAGCGGAGACGGGAGAGGAGAAAAGCGATTGCCAAATCCAGAACCGAAGGACTGCGACGACGGAGTTCCGAAAACTGAAGTCGAAGAAGTTCCAAAAGCGGGGGTGGAGGAAGGTGCTCCAAAGGATGGAGTTGACGAAGGAGTACCAAAGAGAGAAGGCGAAGCTTGAGCCCCAAACATCATCGCAGTAGAAAATCAAGTGAGTGCCGCCATCGAAGATGTTTTTCCCCCGAGCTCTGGAGCGCTAAGTATTGTCAAAGGGGGGGGATAGAATCAAGGAGCGTCCAAGGGCCTTTATAGTGGCCGTTTATTTCAAAAGGGAAGGAGAAAGAAGACCTTTGTCAAGGGTTTTCTAGTGTGAAATATCTAAGAAATTTGAATCCAACAATATTTTTAATAATTGAATTTAAACTATAAATCTATTAGATGTAAGAGTATTTTTTTTGTAACTAAGGTATAATTAATATTAATTAATTATATCACTGAATTAACCCTTAAAATGATAAGGGTATAAAATTAAAAAGAAAATTAGTTTAAAAGACCCAAAAGAATTAATTATCAACAGGCACTTTAACTTCTAATTTTTTGTTAATAGTAATCACTTTTAACACAAAACAAATTAAATTTGGACGCAAGTTCATTAGATTCTACAGTGGATACTAGCAGGTTCCTGAACATACAATTTCCACAGGCTGAAAATCATTAGTGCCAAGAGATTGAGATTCTCAGACTTCAGGCAAAATTCAAGAGAGAAACTATTCAGCTGGTCAAAAATGGCTTTTCTCCATAATTTCACAGCTCATCGTTTCTTCTTCAATGGGCATTCTTTGTTGAGCTGCTTAGTTTACTTTAAGTGGATCCAAGATTCAACAAAAGAATGGATGGCTGGGCAATCGACTGGCCGAAACAAAAACAACATAGAAGTTGGCAAAACTTGAGGTCAGGAATAGAACATCTATCCGAAAAAATTGAACATGAAGATTGAACAACCTCCAAATACCTCAACGGCAGCTTTATGATGCCATGGGCTGTTTCTCGTGTATTCTATCCAATCGTCAACAAAGGATCTCTTAACACTATAGCCATAAATTTAACATTTTATTGGATTGAATGTTAGTTTTGATAGGAAATTCAGGTACTAAAATACTTTTGTTTAGCATCATTTACAGAACCTTTAGTGAAAGATTAACAGTGGTTCACCGAAAACAAATGCACACTTTGCCTGACGTATAAGAAAAATACAAATTAACTACGTTTCCAGGAGAGAATAAAGGAATTAAATGGTCGAACTCTACAATGAAAAATACAGAGATGTAACAAATACACATGTAGCATCATTTACTGAACCTTTAGTCACAAAAATCAACAGAGGTTCACCCAAAAATAATGCCAATGTTCTCCCTGACGTTTACGAGAATCTTGTCTAATGAAAAACAAACAAAACCCTGCTTTTCCTCATCAGGTTAAATAAAAAAAAAAAATTAAATACATGAAGATTATAGCCAGAGGCTACACCAATCCTGAAAAAAAAAAAGGAATCTTACAATAACATGCAAGGTTCACCCGAAAGCCAATAGAGATTTAATATAAATCATGTAGCATCATTTACTGAACCTTTAGTCACAAAAGTCAACAGAGATTCACCCAAAAATAATGCACAAGCAATTTCCCTGGCAATTACGAGAGTAACGTTTATTAAAAGCAACACAACCCTGCTTTTATCATCAGGTTCCATTAAAAACCTAAAAGATGAAAAAGTGGCTTCATGGATGACAAAGGAACTGAAAAAATCAACTATCTAAACAAGGAATCAGGAAAGATATAAAAAACCAGAGGGTAAATTAAACAAAAAATGATGTAGAAGAAAAAGAGAGATTTATGATAAGAGTGTCTCATCATTTACTGAACCATTAGTCAGAACAATTAACTAAGGTTCACCCAAAAACAATGCAATCATTGTCCCTGAAATTTACGAGAGCTTAATTTACCGAATGCAACAAAGCTCTGCTTTTCTAATCAGGTTTTAATTTAGTTTGAAAGGACACAAATTAGCAGATAGTACAAAGAAAATTAGCAAACGAGAAGGAATCGAAACAGAGCGCTAAGAAAATAGGGTATAATTACCGGCGATCCACAACGGAACCCACTGAATCAGAACAAATAAAATCATTCATAGTGGTAAATACAAATCAGGAGCAGATTTAAAGAGAAATGAAATAATAAGAACGATTAGAAGTAAAGATGCAAAGAAATATGGAGAAGGGAAACAGAAGCAAGCGAGTAACAATCCATGGCTGCAAACGGAACCCAAATGGGATCGACAACTTACGCGGCAGGGCACGGCAACTTAGAGCTCCTTGGTACCTTTTATAAAGGGTTAAAACAAAACCCTAATTCGTTTGGTTAAAACTTTAAAATGCTTGTCGTTTTGGAAATAATAAAATTAGACTAATATATTTTTATTATAAAATTTTAATATTTATATTAAGACTAAATAGGAATTGACTAAAATTATAGTCTCAGTTTTTTTATTAAAATAATTTTTTTCATTAAATAGATCTGATAATATTTAAATAAATTTAAAGTATACATAATATATAATAATTAATATAAAAATATGTAATATTAAACTAAAAAAATAGATTAAAATAATAAAAAAATATTATAATTATAAGAGAACATTTAAAACAAATATTTATTGCACGCATATCAATGGGCCAGACTTGTTACCAAAAGGTGGAATCACCGCCAAGAGGGCCCCCACACTCCGGCCCGACATGCTGTGAATGAGTAAGTTACGGTAACTCAGTAGCCAAGAGATGAGGCTGTGAGAGTGAGGGGCGAGACTTATTCCCCACTAAAGGGTAAAAAAAATATTTTTTTGGACTATTTTTATCTAAAATTATATATAATCCCTTAATTCAATTGTAACATTTACTGATTTATTTTTATGAATAAATATAAAATTGTCCACTAAAAATATGAGGGTTAGCTATTCATATTTTTAACTTTTGATTTAGTCAATCATACACCTTTTATTTTGACAGATTATCATTTATCCACTAATATTACACTATGGACGGCCGAGCCAGCCAGCGCCCATGGTTCAGATCGAAACGTAATACAATGTGGTTTGAGCTTATTCACACTATCATTGGAAACTAGATCGTTGGTCAAAAAATAACTTAAAATTAAATCCAATTTAATCTAAAATCAAATAAAACTTGATATAAATTCAAAATTTAGTATCAAATCTTATCCATGCATTCAAAATCAATCTGAATATAATAAAAAATATATTTTAATTTTTAAAATATAAAATTAGACCACGAAAAACTAAAATTAGTCTGTATTTCATAATTTTGATTTTGATTCACTCTAAAACGGGTCTGGTCGAGTTCATGCTCACTCTTAAAATTAACCTATAAAATAGTGCATGGATCTCATCAAGTGTCACAGTCTGATAAACAAATTAGGGTATACAAATTCTAATGCAAAGATTAAAAGAAAAACCAATTACAACTTCTTGACCCAATGACAAAAATATGCTACGTATCAAGCAAGTTTATACCAAAATCGTGCAATTGAAAGTTCTGAACTCGGGTTAAGGCAATGCAGAGCCGGAAATTTGACAAGAATCGGGTCAGCAATATTCAGATAAAAGAACAAATTCAGAAATTTAAATTATTTGCCAATCTATTCCAGGTTTGCTAATATTCATCTAAATGTTGATTTTTTGGGGAACCAAGTTAATGGTTTTTTCGTTCGTGCTCCAAAAATTTATGGCCCCCATTGAAAGAATGAATACAATATATCATCTTTCTAACTTACAAGACAGAAAATAAAAAATGAGCATATTTTACAGCACCTTCAGAAACAATGTAGCTGACATTTAGGTAGCGTTGCTTTAGTACATCCCTTTGAAAACTGGATTGGTGCGACAAATACTAGCGCCATGTTCATCGTACTCTTCTTTTGTATGGCACGCCTGCACGAAGACAAAACGTGTTAGAAAAAGTCTAAAATCTCACACCAAACAAACAACTGAATAAATTTCACCATAAAAATGATGAATTCCATTCATTGTCAACTCGTATAGAATTTAATTCGATCAAAGATGATCCGCACAAAAAAAAAACTGAACATAAGTAATGGAAATGCTAATTGATTTGAATTAGTGAAATATAGTCAACAAGCGATGCAAGAATACTCGATCAATTACTTAGCGAAAAAAAAAAAGAGCTTTGGTTTCAGCTAAGATGTAGGCGAAAGAGAGATTTTATGAAGCATTCATATATGCAACAATTGGGGACACAAGTGAAGATTAGTATTCATATTATGATCTTTAGTATCATAGCAAAAAAATACATTTTATGTGTGTTTAAAAACGAAGAATTTCTCAGATGTAAGTAACGCACCGGTCCAACCAAAAATTCAGCCACTGAAACAACAAAAAAGCTAAACATTGGCTGAATAATTATATCACTGAAGCAACAAATAAACCAACCCTAATCTACTGATCCATCTTAATAAGACATGAAAAATAGAGCTGCAGAGGTGTAACTCTTACTGCAAAAAATTCTGGAGTTGATGAAAGCACCGAACCTCCAAACCAAACTGCAAAGCTTTGGATGGGATGGCTTACAACATTAACTTCCACAGGCTGTGTTTAAAAAGCAGAAAACCAAAATACAAAATTAGTAAGCCAGGTACAAAAATTCATAACTCTGTTTATGGAGTTGCTCACTTTTATCTCCCCATGCAGTTTTTCTTCAGCTGCCTGAACCCGGGCATCCACAATCTTCTTTAGATCACGTTGCAACCTGCGGCCAAAGTCCTTGAACATGGTTGAACCTCCAGATAATACGATGTTCTGAGGAATAACAGATATAAGTTTCTCTATGAAGGACAAAGCCACTTTCTAACACTAACTAAAAAAAAGAATGAAATAATTCCGCAAAAGTGCAATAAAGAAAAAAGAGAGGCAATAACACAAGGTAACAGAAATATGGATTCACGTGAAGAATATCTAGTGTTTAATTTGAAAGAAAAATAGAGTTCATGGATGGGAGTGTGCACAAATATAACTAGAGTTTAGATAACCACATTTTGGAGCCAATAAAAGCACTTTTATTTTTAACAATGACATCAGATTGTACATAAAAGTTCAGAAAGCTACTTTACCTTATATAAAGCTCTTCTAGTATCGATTGGAGCTGACTGGATACATTTGTCTATAATAGCTGGTAATGGGGTGGAAAGCTCACTGCTACAAATCTCAGGATTAAAAAATACCTGTCAAAACCAGAAGTATGACCAGAACAAAAAGTTAAAGTAATATCATTTCATGAGATGTGGTTTAGAAGCAACAAACTTAATCTAATGTCAGAGAGTAGCCACTTATTTCTCATTTCACTTCTGGTCATGTGACCACCAATCAAACAAATATCATAGTATAAACTATGGCTGCACAGTGACAGAGTGAGACCAAAGTCTCCGACGCTAATTGATAAGAGATTCTTCTTCAAATTCCATGAAGAGTAATAATAGCTATGGAAATAATATAACTTTGCTTCATCCCACAAAATAAAGTATGGGCTCCAATTCTCTTACTTTTTGGCGTCATATGCAAAATGAAAGACTAGAACTTGCATGTCATAGAATCAGGAAAAAATAAATAAAGAAGGGAGAAAAACCTCAGGGCCCAGAAACCGTTCATAGCCGATGTCACAAGAGTATGGCGCCCCTGTCTTTGGTTTAATACCCTTCCATTGTTTGATGTACTTTGTTGGTTCTTTGTCATGTTTGTTGTACTCCTGCCATATATTACATTTCCATATAAGCACTAGCATGACCAGATATCAAAACTCCAAATACAATTGCTAATTATCAATAGAGCTATAAAATAAAAATCATTCACATTTAACGTCTTAGCGGCAATAGTCATCAAATCAAATACAACCTTCACAATATCGGAGCAGGTGTAACAATACATTTCCTTGACTTTTCGAGCTACTTCAAAGGAGTCTTCCGGAGGTACATTCTCTCCTCTTTCCTACAGAAATCCAATTTTGAAATTCAAGAAAGAATCATGACTTTTGAGACATTTATGCAATTATAATAATAATCATTACTCCTTTATTTACAATTACAACCACTGAGAGTTTATTTAAGGGCACCATTAAACAAAAAAAGAGGTTCATCAAAACTGTACAAGAAGTGACTTTCATGAAATGTTTTCTCACAAAAGTAAACACAACAAATGATGGCCCGAAGAGTTTCTGAAAAAAAATTTACCTGCATTAGTTGCTGGACAAAGAGTGTAACATCCTTGCCAGCAATCGGAATCGATTTAATGCTGCTTCCAATTACGTATCCATCTGCGACCGGTACAATATGAGCGGCTCCGTCTCCAATATCCACTACAACACCTGTCATCTCACACTAGAAGAACTATACATCAGTTTCATAGAGCAATATATTTATTCAATTACGAAGATTGAAAGATTTAAAGAATTGGTAAAATGGATTGACTTTTACTCAAAATAAAGTACCAAAATTAACAAAACCATACAAAAAATTGAGCTACAAGAAAAGGCTTGCCAACTTTATAGTCTAAGAGTTATTACAAGAGATGAAAAAAAAATTGAAGCTTCACACTGTTGGTTCCAAATTCACCAAAAGAGCCAGGGATTAAACCCAATTCGGCATCACTCAACACATGCCTAAAAACTCCAAAACCCAAAACATCAAAGCAATCTAACAAATGCAACAGCAAATGGCCAATCTTCTTCAGTTTTTTATAAACAAATAAACAAGATGAGATAAAAATAAATCTCATTTCTTTAACACTTAGTTTTAACTTGACAAAAAAATAATTTCAGGGTCAAACAACGAAGTCTGACCTTGGAGTCAGCCCCTTATAACCAAATATGATCAGCATGAGTGCTCTTTAATTATAATGTCACAGATAAATTGTTTTATTTTACAAAGTTTCATCTCAAGAAACATGTTCCTTCCCGATCAAAGCATCCAAAAGAAAATTAAATGAAATACTCCTTGAGTGAAAAAACTTAAAGTGAGTCGAATGTGATTGCATGAATTTCATAGACAATTTACATTCAAATCTAATGGGTTTAGAAATGAAACGTATCTGAAAGGAATTTTTTAAGGTTGAATAAGTTAACTGATTTATCCTTTCTCATCAAGCCTTAATCTCATAAATCCTCGCAAGCTTTTTTCTTTATAATAACCGTTAAGAGCAACAGAAATCTATTTGCAAACCTTAGATGTTGTGTACCCAGCAGCAAGAGCAAGCACTGAATTCACCGCAATATAAAGCCCTGGAACATTGAAAGTCTCAAACATAATCTCAGCAGTGTATTCACGACTCTCTGGTGCAGTAAGAGGGCTTTCAGTCAATAGAAAATAATGATCCTCCGGATCACACCTTAAATAGTTAAATATACTCTGCTGCCAGAACCTCTCCATGGCGTCCCAATTATCAACCTGGCCATTTCGAATTGGATAGCTAAGATTATAAGCAGTACTAGATCTTGATTTTGCAAGTGCTTCGTCTCCTATGAAAAAGTCAAGATCTGCCATAACACCAGCATTATACTGCGCCAGCCAATTTGCCTTGGAAGAGCTTCTTGATTGATTTAAGAACGATTCATTTACAGCCACCACAGTCGGGAGAATAAAACAAGGTTCTACGTTTCCGGCGAATCCCATCTTAGTATAGCTACCAACAAACATAAATGCCCATTAGAGAACTTCAATAAATAATTAAAAATATAGAAATATAGAGCCGATTGAAGAAAAGGTCAAAATCAAAATTTCGTTAAACAATTTCTGGTTCTCTGATCGCAAGTATCCATCCGGCTATAATTTCATCCAAAATAAAGTATAAGTAGTTACCCGGTGCCATTGTCGATCACTACAGCTGGACGAGATATAGCTGGATCCATAGAAACAATGAATAAGCTCGAATCCTTGTAGTTTCTGTCCAAATATCCGGTAGTATTGACGAGGAAAGTAATCAAAGTGGACCTGCAACTGAGATCCGATAGCAGGTCGAAGGCAGATGATCATCGCAGTCAAAAGCGCTTAACAAAGCGCGAAGAAGAGGAACAAGAACCAGAAGCGAAAGAAGATGAGATTGCAGACTTAGATCCTAAGCAAGAGCAGGTACTCGACGAACGACTCAGTAGCTCAACCTTGGCGATTTCTCCACCCATTCTCTTACAAAAAGTCGCACAATTCGACGCAATTCTCGGCTCTGGAAAACTCCATAATCGTGGTCTTCGATTGTGGGCTTCAGTGCCAATTTCTTCGATGCTTTTCTCCGCAATCGAACAAGAAAACCTCACTTCGAGAGATTTGCTTTTCTTTTTGGTCTTTAATTTATAGGACAAATTGCCACTACCAATCTATCGTGCATACACATACGCATACTTTTATCGAACCGTTGGATTGGACCTCTGAGATTTCTTCAACGGCCAGATTGCTCCGTTTGGAAGAGGACCCCGTAGATGGGGTCGCAGACGGCGCAGATCAGGCGGCGATCAGGTTGCTACTTGCTATCGAAGCACCAGATAATCAAAACCGTTATTGAGTTTTTAGCAAGGCCCTTGTTTTATTTCTCAAATTTTAAAAATAGTAAAATTTTAAAATAAATTAAGATAAAATTTGACCTAAAATAAAATTCGATAGAAACTTATCGATTCTAAATTCAATCTAATCACTCAAAATCCGACTAAAATATAATAAAAAAAATTATTTAAATATATTTTTTATATAAAATTATATCGAAATAAAACTGAAACTGCACTGTATTTTATGGTTCTGATTCTAATTCATCTCAAAACTAGATTAGAGCAGAAACATCTCACTCTTAAATATTTGAAAGCAACTAAACATCCGATTATTTTTATCATTTCATTTGTTTTTATTACAATATGGATAATTTATTGTCTGTATATATTATTGTTGCCTTTAATTATTTATATATTAACTATTTATAATTTTGAGTATTGAATGTATTTTTGTTGTATTAATTAGGTTAAATATCAATGAACTATAAAGATATTTGCAATAAATAATTTATTCTTTAGAAGTCATCGATATACACTTTTAACTTTATCATAATTTCAATCAGTCATTTTGTCATCACATTTTTCTTTGATTTGAATATGTCTGTTAATTTGATTAGTAATTTTGTCTATTTGTTTGTTTTTATTTATTGTGTCGATAA
>QAOC01028048.1:0-32328 GCA_003255005.1 Begonia fuchsioides | reverse complement strand
ACAACTACGAAATCATAATATTCTTTTATTTAATTGTCATGATTCATCAATAAAATGCGAAGTTACTACTATATATCCTAGTGCATTGGGTGCACTCCATAAATCAGACGTAATGCAAACACACACGTTATGAGAGTGCGAAAAAAAGCTATTAATTCATTTTTCATATTATTATAAATTTTCAAAATGTCGTTTTTTATTGTACTTCGCGGGACTCATCTAAAACTTGGATTAATATATTCTTTCACAAAATTTTCAAACAACTCGCTATCAAACATCGATAAAGTTATCTCGGATTGTGATACGTATTTTGCTACTCCTTCCCTCAACCTCTCATGTGAATATATGAATGTACCACTACCACTAGCACTTAATTGCAATTGTTTACTATCTCTCATTTGCTCTTTTAAATGACATTTTCTATAGTGCCTACCAATAGTGCTAGTTGTAGATTCATAGGCATAATCATTACTACAATATATGCTTGTGCGGACGTGGATGTTTTATTATTATTTAAAATAATAATACATATACATTGTGTAAAAAAATTCATAGTCGCTTCTGATTTTTTTCAAATAGTTTTTGAAAGTTTAAAGTGTAATGGCATATGAGTTCATCATGAAATGTTTATAATTTTTTGATGGTGTACGTATTTTTAATAAATTATTTTATTATTTGTAATAAAAAATTATAATATGTTGAAAAAAAATTTGAACTTTCTTGTATAATATTTTATAATATTGTAGATGTTTGATAAAAGTTCTAACTATTCCGATAATATTTTGTTAATAAAATATTAAGTTTAAAATAATAAAAAATTTGTTCAGCTGATTGAGTCATCATGCGGATGTTCTTAAAAGTTTAAAATATTTTTACCATGGTTAAAAGTAGAGTTTTTTTTACCCTTAGCTAATGAACCACCCACTTCCATTGTAAATTGATGGTGGAATCTAACCATGAATCCTCAAATGCCCTTCCTACTTAGTTCCAAATGGCGACCTCTCTACACAAACCATTAATACTAAGGGGCGAATTTTCAAATAAATATCAAAACTTCACTTTATAAATTCAATCCCAGCTCTATGGATGAAAATAGATGTAAGCCGCAAAAGACTAATATAGCCTCCTAAACATGTCCAAACTACAAGAAATGTGGCTCGATAGTAAAGCAAATAACATCAATAGTAAGGGTAAAGAGAAATGAAAGGTTGCATTAAATTAACTAATTACTTTTTTTTATCTGTCATAAGTTTCACGTTGCCACTTTCTCCATTTCCACGCTCTAAACATTACCGACAGAACATCCTTAAATTCAATCCTTTTCCTTTGGGAATCGAAGCAAGAAATCGTGGTTCGTCTGCCAACAAATCTTCCTTCCGGCGGCAACTCCGAGCAAATGCCGTTCGCCGTCGCCACCTTCTTTTGCATCTTTTGAATCCCCTTCCCGAGTTAGTCTACTTCTAGTCGTCCGTATATTGCTAGTTTTTTCTTGAGTTTAGAAGCCATTGGACAGATTGGGAAACTATTTGTCTATGCCTTCTGTTTTCAAGCTTTCTTAGCTAAGGTCGATGGTGTTTTGTAGTTTTCTGTTTGTTTGCTGGATTTGATGTTTGATTTCACCTGAAAATTCATGTTCATTTTCGTGAAATGTTTCCATTTTCTTACCATTTTTTGTTCTCAGCTTTGAACTGGACATTACCCAGTTTCCAAATTCATTTCTGTTCTTGTTTCATTTTCTTTTTGTTGTGTCGTAATTTGATGATTATGAAGCTTGCTTTTTGTGCCAAAATCAAGGTTCATTTTTGCACAAAAATTTGCATTCTGGTATATTTTTTATTAAATTTTATGTATCCGGTGCGATATATGAATCATGTAGAAGTAAAAAGGAAAACTTGAATGACGCTTGACATTGCTTTTTGCAGAACTTATTGGAGAAATTTAACTTGATCTATGATTACTGAGATGGATTCCGAAATTAGAGAGTATAATTATGAGGAAGATTCAAAGGGGATCTTGAAGTTATAGTTAGATTTGTAAGCAATTTATCTAAGTTGATGAATTCTAATTGTAGAACTAAAGATTTCATTTGCCAAATCCTTTCACTCATCGCTTAAAACCATCCAAATTTTATTTATCATTGCAGGAGCTTATTTGGGTAGCCATAGATATTCCTTGGTCGTCTGATTAAAACTCAACATCAATGGCTATATATCCATTTAATATATCTCGGATTGTAGTTTCAGTGGGCGGATTAGCTCTTTTTCTAATCCTAGGTTCTTGTTTCTTAATCTCATACCCGATAGGTCCTACATTTCGTGGCCATTACTTAAGCATCAATAGTCTAGAAGATTCATTCTCTGTAGTGAAACAAATCGGTTATGAGCCTCATCAAATCAGAAATTTAGATTTAGTGGAAGAAGATTCAACTGCTGTCCGCGATGTGGTTGACATGAGTTCCAAATCTGTCTCTAATTCTGAGGTTTTGAAGAATGTTACCATTGGTGACTCTGATTTAGAAGCTCAAATACATTCGATTAGTTCAATAAATCTGCCGAAGACCGAAAAGACTAAAGATAGTGATGCTACAGATTATGTGGTTTCTTCCAATGTCGTAAACGATGTTGGAGGTGGCGATATTGTTTCTTTGAGTTTGCTGAATGAGTCAAACTCAATACAAAACAATTCTGATTTAAAACCAGAGGCTGCTTCAAATGCAAGTGAAAATCATGAATCAGGTACCATTTCTTAGGATCAATGTTACCCCAGTTTCTACATCAGTTCATATATAAGATATGGTTTCTAGAAATTTGTCACTTTTGGACTTTGTTTGCATTGAGGTTTTTGCTTGAAGTGAGGTTTCTTCCATGAGAACTAAGTTTTTTTATTTGTTTTCTTGTCATGTTGAGAATAGTGACTAGGAATATTAAAAATAGGCTAGAGTGCAATCCAAATTGTGATATTTGGGGTCATCTACAAATTATTCTTCAAACTATTTGTCATTTTATTACAGACGGAACTCTCACTTTCCCACTATTAGCGATGGACCTTGTTGCTAATTTATTAATTTAATTCAGCATGCATATTTTCTATTGAACGGAATGTTTTAATCTATTTTCTTGTACTTCTAGCAATATTCAAATAGAGTTGGAACTTATTCGATATGTGTTTGTCAATTTCAAATTCTGTCAATCTCATTGCTCGCTATGAAGTGCACAATTTTGACTTTTGTCTTTCATTATTTTTTTTTTCTTTTCGTTTTACTGCAGTTTTAAAACCTAATTGATTGATTGTCCCATAGGGTGTGATTTGTACCATGGAACTTGGGTTCACGATTCCACCGGACCATTATATGCCAATGATTCATGCCCTGTTCTTACACAGATGCAGAATTGCCAGGGTAACGGTCGGCCCGATAAGGATTATGAAAATTGGCAGTGGAAACCGGCTCAATGTGACCTCCCGCGATTCGATGGGAGAAAATTCTTGGAGTTAATGAAAGGAAAGACGATAGCTTTCATTGGCGACTCAGTTGCCCGGAACCAGATGGAGTCGCTCTTGTGTATTCTTTGGCAGGTATGAATGTTAGGAAATAATTATATTTTCTCAGTTGAAAAATTTATAATTCATAAAGTTATTGATAAATGAACAATGAATGATGCAGGAATTTGTAATTTTAGAGTGTAGAATTTGAATTTATGCTAAATTGCCTTATTTATAATGATGAGAGTAAATTTAGATGAAGAAAATAATTCTTCAAGGATTATCAAATAATTTAGATATTAGTGATGAATTATGTAATATATGAAAATGGGTAAACGATCAGTTTATTTTGTTAGCATACATTCTCAGTATATCTTCTAACGTGTCAAGCTGTGATTGATGCAATAAATATTATAAATAATTATTATTTGTAATACATTAAAGATACTAGATTAATCACAATTCGATGCATTAACGTTTATAATAAAAGAGTATGTTAACAAATTAAATCTATTATTACTCATGAAAATTATTGCTTCATGTTTATTTGGTACTACTGCTATATATGGAATAATACTAGTTTTAAACATGGAAGCATAATTTTCAAAAGTAACATAGAAAAGTACATTGTTTGATTATGAGCTATTGTTTTAATTTAGTTGTGTGTAATCATCACGGTTTTCGGGATTCATTTGGCTGATTATGACGATATTTAGCGTTATTTTCAGGTCGAAGTTCCTAAAAATCGCGGTAACAGGAAAATGCAAAGATATTATTTTGCATCGACGGAGCTAAACATCATTCGAATATGGTCATCATGGCTCGTGAAGCAAACGATCGAGCCTTTGAGTTTTGCTCCGGAGGGAGTCGCGAAGATTCATCTCGATGCCCCCGACGATGCATTCATCGAAATTGTTCCCCAATTCGACGTTATCGTTATTTCTTCTGGTCATTGGTTTACCAAGCAGTCTGTCTACGTTCTCAACGACGAGATAGTCGGAGGACAACTATGGTGGCCAGATAAATCTCGGCCGATGAAGATCAATAATATCGATGCATATGGTATATCAACGGAGACAATTCTTACAGCTCTAGGATCGGTTCGAGATTATACTGGCCTGACGATTCTTCGAACTTATTCGCCCGATCATTACGAGGGCGGGGCCTGGAATGCTGGCGGATCGTGTACGGGTAAAGAACGGCCGCTCGAGGATGGGAAGATCATCGAGAATGAGTTTACGAAAATAATGCATGAAAAGCAGGTTTCCGGGTTTTTAGCTGCGTCGAAGAAAATCACAAACAAATCGAAGCTAAGTTTGATGGACATCACGGAAGCTTTTGGATATCGATACGATGGGCATCCGGGGCCGTATCGAAACACCGACCCGAATAAAATCACAATGCGTAAGCCAGATGGAAGTCCGCCCCCGCAAGATTGCTTGCACTGGTGCATGCCGGGGCCGGTCGATACGTGGAATGAAATCATGCTTGAAATTATAAGGAGAGAATTTGAAGGTGATCAAAACCTCTCATCTTGAGATTTTTTTTTCTATTTATTCTTTTTATACCACTTTTAATTTGTTGTATCTATAGCATATAGGAAAGAGAGTTTCTTCTTGTNATGAATGGTCTTCATCTAAGTGATATTTTATATACTCATTCTTATTTTATTTTATACTTGGTTTTACTAGGGATTGGATGGATCTCTTTCCTTTAATTTACCTAGAGTAGCTATTATTATTTTGATTTTGATTTTATATTTTGTATTAAATCATAATGATGTAAATATTATGAGGGTTATTTTAATTAATATTAATTAAGTGTTAGAAAGGTATTTATGTATTAGTACTAGGGTTTAATCTCTATAAATATTGGTTAGTAGGTTTGGGTCGATAATCTTTTGAATACATTGTTAAGTACATAAGCTTTTATTATTGAAAGCTTTTATTATTGAAAGCTTTTATACTGAGCTGTAGTCTGTCATCTCCCGAACGGTTTCTTGCATTGATCGTGAAATTTGTGTGCGCTTATAGCACAATACTCTTAAACATTTATGAAAAACGTTAAATCAGAATTTATTTTATGAACAAGTATATAAAAAAGATGCGTAGCCAAAAATGCTTTGAAATCTTATGGGCTAAAATGATTACATCTTCTAAATTATATATATTTAAAAAATAGATTTAAAATTGGTCCTATTATAATATAGCAAAAAGTAATAAATTAAAATTTCCACGTAACGTTAATTACAAATTTTAATTGACTTATTGGGAAAATAACTTATTATAATACGAATAATTTCCAAATTGGTAATATAAAATACACGTAAGGACAAAATTTAAAAGATGCTATCAAAGATATTGAAATAGACAACTTTATTATTGGTTTTTCCAGAATTAAATAAATAAAATACTAAGCATGTTGATCTAGAATTAGGGGTGGGCAACGGACCCGATCGGATCAATCCGATCTAATTGCTGTAAATCTGAAATGTTATCGGGTTATCGGATTTGATCCGATAACCGCCTTTAAAGGAAAACACCTGAATCTGAATCTGATCCGAATCCGACAGATCCGATCAGATCGATAGCAAAAAAAAACTTACTCAGATCAAAGAAAATCCAACAAAACTAATTCCAGATATGACCCGCCATTAAAATTTCAACTGATATTTTGATATACAAGAACGTAGTCGTACAAAAATCAACAACGGAAAACCGAAATAAATTGAAGCAACCAGGAGATAAAACGAATAATAAACAATCAAAGTGAGGGGACAATGATGAAGAGACTTACCGACGACGCTCGATCCTCCGGAGCCAAGAGTCATGGTTATTTTTCAATTGATCTGAGAACGGCGACTTCGCTGGGATCTGATTGAGTGAGGGAGAATCCGAGAAAAGTTTAGGGCTCGATGGGTTCAGCCTAGGGTTAGAGTCTTAGAGCCTCGCGATTAGGGATTAAATTCGATGATCGGATTCAGATATTATCGGATTTTAATCCGATAAGATCTGAATCCGACAACAATCTGACAATCGGATTAATTTTTTCATACATATACCGAATACCTTATCCGATCTGACCCGATCTAATCCGATCGGATCGGATTATCGGGTTGGGTCGGATACGCCGACCCCTATCTAGAATGGCACTGAGAGTATTTTTAATAAGCCAAAAATGATTATTGTTAATTAAAAGTTATAATTTATATTAAAGAATTAAAAAATTAAACTAGGAGTAGGTGAGAAATGGCGTTCCATCGTCTTTCTTTACAGCTTTGAATAACATTTTTTTTTCTTTAGAGTTTTTTCTTACTTTGAATAAAATTTAAATTATATTTTATGTTTCATTATTTATTATTTTCCAATTTGATGCGTTAAATAATGCCTTTATTAAATTTCCAAGACGGACGTGAACCCTTTTCTTAACCAAAATTTATAATATGAATTTTATAATTATAATATTAATTCTTTAATAATTTTCATCATAATTATTAATTATTATTTCATTTACTTTTGATTTTTTATTTTTCTACTTTATTGCAAAAACCCTAAAATTCAGCTGGTGAAAATTATTCTTTGATGGATGAGAAAATTTTTGTTGTCTTTTTCATCTAATTCGCAGATTTGTTTTTGGTTTTTTGGGTTGCCATTGGAGGGGGATTACATTTTCTGTTATGGCAGAGATTTAAGCTGTTTTACTGTTTTTATTACAGTGAAAAATCCACCAAACAAAATTTCTGCTCTGTTTTTCGATCTTGAACTGTTGAAATGGTTTTTTCTATGCCTGTTTGAGCTCAGTTTTCAGTGTTTTGCATGATTTGTTTGGTATTGATGTTGTCTGAATCTCCCATTTCTGCATAGTTATAATTTTTGGTTGTTCTTGGATTGAAGTTTTCGAGTTTAAGGATTTCGGGGTAGCTTTGGGTTGCTGAATTGCTGCTGCGATTTTGAAAGTATTGAAATGGAGGAGAAGGAAAGTTTCAGCACTGGTTTTGCACTAAAGGGTGATGACGCTCCGGATAGTTACCGGGTTGCTCCGCGATCCGAAATCTCGAATGCGGCTGCTGTCCCTGCTGCTGTTGCTTCTACTGAGCCAGCTGCGGCTGCTGGTTCGTCAAGTTCGCCGGCGCCGGCGAGCGAAGGGAAGAAGAAGAGAGGACGGCCGAGAAAGTACGGGCCGGATGGGAAGGCCGTGCAGGCGTTATCTCCGATGCCTATCTCTGTATCGATTCCGCTCTCCGGAGAATATTCCGCTTGGAAGCGAGGTAGAGGAAAGCCATCGGAGTCGACCAAGAAGTCGAGCAAATTTGTCTTCGGAACTCCTGGTAATGGACAATTTCTTCTCCTGTTCTTTTTCTTTATACTGTCGCATTTGAAATTCGATGAAGACAAAATAAAGAACAGTTTTGTAAGATCTTCTCGTTTTTGTGAGATGTTAGGAAAAGAGCAAGTGGTTAGATTTCATGGTCTACAAAGCAGAAAGTGAAGTTTCAGATTATGTTTTTGGGGGGGTCTCCTGTAGAATTCAGTGTTTGTGGACCACCCTTATTGCAGATTCCTTTTTCAGATCTGAAAATTATGTGCTTGTCTGAGATGGATCTGCTGTTCTTCTGTTTTATCAAAGGAATCTTTCTTTTTTCATTCCTCTAGCTTAGGATTAGAGTATTTCTTGCCACAGGACATAGCTTGACTGAGAGTTAGAATGAGAGAGAAACTCGTGATCGATCTGCAATTAAGGTTTTAAATCGTTGCAGTGAGCGATTATGAAATTTTTTTGCTAAAATGAGAAGATTAAAGGAAATTGTTTGAACTTAGAAATTATTAGTTGAATTTACATATTGAACATAAATAAGAAAATAGTTTCCAGTGTAAGGTTTTGATTCTCCTTTCTTTCTTTGTTTTTTCCATTGCAAACGAAGCTTAGATTCAGTCATATATAAGGTGCATTAGTCATTAATTATTTATGTAATTGCATGTTGGAGGATATTAAAAAAATATGATTTTTTTCACAACATTAGAAGGCTAATATTAAGGATTATGATTTAACAATTTAAACAAAGGACTTAACTTTGGCCGAGCTCCAAAATTTCCAAATTCATGAGATATTTATTTGTGGCTCCGATTTCTTATTTAAAATGCCTTTTGTCATTTTTCTTGCTCTTGCTTAGTTTATATAACTTAAAAGATTTAAATCTGTTAAAATACAAGGATGCACTACGAAGTAGGCAATTTCAATCTAAGAAAAACATCATTTTATTTGTTATAACCCTTCATACTTGTTTTCAGGAGAGAGGATTTCGTACTCTGTTGGTGCGAATTTCACACCTCATGTGATCAATGTCAATCCTGGTGAGGTACGTCATTTTACATGATCAATGAGTCTTAATATGCCAGTAAAATTGGTTTTTACTGCTATAGTTCGAGTGACATATTCATTTAGAAGGCATGAATTCATATTACCTTTTTGAATGGTCTGCCTGCTTGTCTACAAGGTTTCGTTAAATAACTTAGGATCAAATGTGAATTATTGTTGACATTAAAATTTTTGGTCTGTTAAGGATGTTACAATGAAGATTATGGGCTTCTCCCAACAAGGATCTCGAGCTATTTGTATACTCTCTGCGAATGGTACAATTTCAAGTGTCACTCTCCGGCAGCCTACTACGTCGGGGGGTACTTTAACTTATGAGGTGCGTGACCATCTTAATATATTATTACTTAAAATGTAGTTTTTTTAATGTTTTATTGGTGGCAGATGTGAAAGAAGAGGGTTTATTTTATTGGACTTCACTTCCAATTGTCCATTGTTTGAGATAAATTGTTGTTTATTTCTCATTATTATGTTTGGGCAAGTCAAATTGCATTATCTCTAGCGTTGGTCGATCAGTGATATATTAAAATGTGTTGTTTTGGGTTGTTTAAAGTTCAGACTTTCCTACCTATTGGAAGGTCAATTACTACCTATCTAGCATATAGTTGTAAATTACTGTGATTTGTATATGATTGGTCAAGATATCTGGATAATATAGACTTATCTTCTTAGCATATCTTCGTAAATTATTTTTTGACAAGTTAAGTTCTTATTGTTACAATTAATATAATATATAATTATTTTAATTATAATACATTAAAAATATTTTAATTAGACCAATCAAAATTCGACACATCAGAAAATAAATTAAAAAGATATGTTAAGAAGATAAACCTAATATTATTTAGAATATTTTATTGTGCTTCTTAATAAAGACCTTGTAGAATTAATTTGCGTCATGAATTACTTTTACAGGGTCTTTTCGAGATACTTTCGCTATCTGGATCATTTATTCTTACTGAGAATAGAGGACCAAAAAGCAGATCCGGGGGAATGAGTGTCTCATTGGCGGGCCCCGATGGTCGAGTGGTCGGCGGAGGGCTTGCCGGTCTGTTGGTTGCTGCCGGTTCTGTTCGGGTAATATCCATTCTCAGACCGTCTACCAATAATTATTCAGTTGAGTTTGTTAAAATCAGTGAAAATATCAACTCAAACCTTGGATTATTAAGTATCTGCTCATCATAATCTGGAGTATTGCTATGTTCTGGTGAAAAAAGAGGAACCTAAGTTGGTTCTATTTTTTTTGTTTATTTGAAACATTTGAAAATAAGGTAGATGTCAATTTAGTCCTCGAACAATAAAGGTAATTACAGAAAATACCTCATACTTTAAGAGTCATCGGTTGACCACTTGAACTATATCGCAATTGCAACGGCTACTTTGTTATCACGTTTTTCATAAATTTTAAGATGGTTGTCATTTAGGCTAGCAATTTTCATCAATTTATAATCTTTTTATCATTTTTTGTAGATAAAATATGTTAACTAAATTGACAAACATCGTTAAAATTAATAAAAACGGGATGATAGAGTGTTTGATGCAATTATAGTATAGTTCAAGGTGTATTAATGACTTTTAAGTTTTATGTCATTAATTCTGCAGTTCAGTGGATGAATCGATATTTATTGTAGAACATAAGATCATTTTCTTATATGAAATTTTCAGTTTTTAGCTGTTTCAATTATTTGTCATTTTGTGGGGAGAGTTCATGGTTAAATCGATCAATATATTTTTTACATTTTTTTGAAAAAAAAAACAATTAATTTGTAGCTGCATGTGGATAAGTGTTTCTAACATGCATTTATTCTTTCTAGATTGTGCTAGGAAGTTTCGTATCAGGTCACCAACAAGAAAGCAAGCAGAAACAGCATGAAATCGACTTTGCGACGAAAGTTATCTCTCCCCAAATAAATTCTATCAACGGCGATGAACTCAAAGGGATCCATCGTGCAGCAAAGTCCATTGTCGCTTCAGATTCCTTACCCGAACATAACCTAGTGTCTCTAAACCCGGATTCAGCTTTTAAAATCTCATCGATCGACAATAAATCAACTTTGGCCGAAGGTGGGCCGAAGAGCATCGTGCAATCGAATGGAAAAATTGCTTCTTGATAATCAAACTCACTTGAACCCGAGCTTAAGTGTTTCCAAAATACACCGATATATATAGATCACAGGGGATAGTTTAGTTAGGAGTTCTAATCTATTTTTAGATCAAGGGAGTCCGTTTGTTTCTTCTTGCATTCTCAGTTTAATTGTTCTTTTGAAAGTTATGTTCTAGGTTTGATTTATGAGTGATTTGATTAGATGATGACCATTTTTCTTGGTGATTCTCAGGTTTCTACCTCTTATTCTGATTCTTGATTCTTGGGTATAAAAATGTATGTCCAAATTATGAGTTTATTTTGTAAAATGCTTCCAAGTTTCTTGAACGTGTATTTTCGACTTTAATACTACATTGGTCGAAATTTGTAAAATGTTGTAATGTTCATTTCAAGTTTTATCTTATTTGAGTTCCCAATATAAAATTTATTATTTGTATTGAGTTTTATAAGAGTAATAAAAAAATAATTCAATTAATTCTTAAGTATTTGCGCCAAAATATGGATGTGTTCTCAATTTGGAAGAATTATGGCTTGGCAGCAGACTTTCAAATATGAAATACCTTTTTTCAATTATTAAGTTTTTATTTATGAGTATAGTTCTTCTCTTCATCTAATATAACACGTTTGGATCCAGCTTCAAGATTAAGTTACCGTTGTAAACGAACAATATTTGTTATAATTCACTCACATTTTTAAAGGATTCAGGCGTAGAATATAACATAATTATAATTTAATTTATAAGCTAGAAATATAACATATATTTCTTGTAGTATTTTTAATTAGAATATAATAATTATAATTTATAATAAATAAAAAAACAGAAGGGATTTTGACATTCAAAGTCATCATGCCAAAAAGTCAACACGTGTATGCATGCGAACCTTACCATATGATTTTACACTTAGTTATAATACGTATATATTATCAATTAACTGATTCGTTTAATTTATTAATTAAATTCCCAATATTATTCAATATTTATTTTATCAATAAATAAATAATATCTAAGAAACATGTCATAGCGCAAAGTAGAGCCGATTCGAGCGAGTCAGCTCGCTGACTGGCTCGAATCGCTCGACACTGTAGTGATCTAAGTCAGGCTCGGATTGCTATAGTGTCAAGCCGAGTCAGGCTCGAGCTCGACATTCAGACTCGATAGCTCGAGCGAGGAGGCCTACCACTAGTTACTCATTGAGGTATGCGTACAATTTGATTGTTAAGTTGTCGTTAATGTTGATGTGTTTTATGAACTAATTTTTTTTTAAAAAAAATTTATGAGTTTCGTATTTGTGGAATAACAAATATTTATTACCATGTACAAGTAATCATCGAGTAATTGGTGAACGGTACCAATTTATAAAATTATTCGTTAGTAATTTCTATCGATATGTATGCACCCTACGTACAATTTGATTCGTTTCTTTCCGATGATGACGACATTTAAGAAATTGAATCTAGTATCATGCATTTTCAATTGGTCACACATCTACACAAACATCAATATTTTCACCTAGACCTAAGAAATTTGCAATGTCGGATGTTTGGAAACATTTAAATGAAAATAAAGAGAGAATTAGAAAATATGTGCAATGCAAATATTGTGCAAAACATAATGTGTACGAATCTAATACTAGCACTATTGGTAGATATTACAAAAAATGCCATGCACACGAGCAAACAAAAGATCGTACCCAATTACAATTAAGTGTTGGTGGTGGAGGAAATTTTGTATATTCACAAGAAAGATTACGAGAATGTGTTGCAAAATATGTAGCACAAAAGGAAGTACCGCTATAGATGTTTGATAGCAAAGTCATTGAACAGTTATAAGAAAATACATTAACTTTAGTTTTAGACGAATTCTTTGTACTACATTGCGAGGTAATATCATTAAAATGTAATCTAATATAAAAAATAAGTTCATTGTTTTATTCTCTCAAACACTTACTATGTGTATTTGTATTACTTTCGACTTATGGAGTGCACCTAATGCACTCGGATATATAATCGTAACTTCTCATTTTATTGATGAGAAATGACTATTTCATAAAAGGATATTAAGTTTTCGTAGTTGTGAATATCCTCATAATGATATAATTATTTATCGATACATTGTGACTATTTTATAAGAATATAATATTAGACATAAAAATTTTAGTATTACTTTAGATAATATTTCTGCTAATGATGTTTGTGTTTAACAATTTAAAAGATTATTTCAATTTAATAGTTGTCAATCTTCGTTTTTTCATATGCGTTGCATTTGTCATATTTTAAATTTAATTGTTAAAGATGACATGCAATTTATTTTCCCGTATATTGACGCAATTAGAATATAAAGAATATAAAGATGACATGCAATCTTCACTTTTATTACTTCTTTTAACACCCAACAATAAGAATATAAATAATTTTGTAAAGCGGCTAATCTTCGACCTAGAAAATTAAAAACAGATGTATCAACAATGTGAAATTCTACTTATTTAATGTTAAAAAAATACTAAAACGTACTGGAATGTCATTTGTGATTTTATTAGTAAAAAACACAAGGTATTATTCTAAGTAGTTTTAGTTGTGATATGACTTATTTATTTCTTGATTTTTTTAAACTATTTTTTGAAGCTACTAAATAATGTTCGAGAATTTATTATTCGACTACACATCTTGTTCTTCCTATATTTGTAAATTTAATGGGTACTTTCGAGAGATATAAAAAGTAGATAAATTTTGTGAATCGTTGAAAAAATGAAAACAAAATTTAAAAAGTATTAGCTTGGCATACCCAACTTTTTTCATTTGCTTACATTATGCGTCCTAGATATAAAATTAAATATTCTAAATTGATGTATGATACAATTTCTAGTAACTTAGGACTAATGTCTGTAGTTTTGGTAGCTTCATTAAAAAATGATCTTTCTAATTTGTTTGATTCTTACCAACATAAATATAGTACTTTTCATTTATTGTTTTGTCTAATGTCGTGTCTAGTTCTAGTGGTGGTTCCCGTTTTGGATAACCACTAAATAGTATGGATACAATTAATAAAAAAATTTATAGCGACGTTCATTCTTATGGTTCTAAAATAAGAATTAACTAGATATTTATTTAGACATTCGTTATCAACTTTTTCATGATGATGTGTTTGATATTTTGGGTTGGTGGAAAAATAATGCGGCCGTATATCCGAGTCTGCTTTTAGTGCAAGTGGACGAGTGTACGACGATCGACGATGAAGTCTTGCACCAGATCTCATAGTGGTCTAGATATGTGACATGCCGGGAGATACCTTGCACGGAAACGAGCTCTGGCCAAGGAGCGGTCACCCGAGCTCGGGCCAAGGAGCTTTCTAATCCGTTTGTCTTTTTTGTAGGAAATGTGGAACTAGGAGTAACCATGGAGAATCCAACACCGAGGGATTTGGAGCAACCTAAGCATCTTCTCACTTGGGAGAACTTGGAAAAGGAGATCGGAAGTGAATCATCATCAAGCTTGGAGCATTTCGGGAAAGGGAGCATCACCAAAGCAAGTGAAGGAGGAGAACCGGGTTCAAGTCGGGTCTAGGCCGGGTTTAGGTCGGGCCCCGTGGGTCTTGGTCTAAACCCGACCTATAATTCCCTTTTCCATTTCGAGTTTTTTTTTCTTTTATCTTTTCAGCAAAAACATTTACTCAGGGTTTTATGGATTTTGTATGGGTTTTGCATGGGTTTGCATGGGTTTTCATGGGTTTGGAGTGGGTTTTCTTTTTGGCCAAGAGGGACTCACGGTTGGCAGCCAAAGGAGAGGGCCAAATTCGGGGACCACCTGCCCCTTGGTTCCCCCTTTTCCGGTAATGCTTGGGTGGTCCTCTCCCCCTCCCTTTTTGTGCCACTCCAAATCGGGTAAGCTTGTGTTTAGCCACCCGATTAGGGGTTCTCTCTCATGCATGGGTGATCAAAACTCCCCTTGAGCCAAGCATTGTAGTTAGTTGACGTTTTGAATACAAAGTGCTCTGCATTTCCATCTCCTTGGCTGTGGTTTTTTCGGCAACCAAGACTCGGCTCTCCGGTGAGTAATATCCGGCGACTTCCGAGAGGTCCTCCTAGGTTTTGGCTTCCCTTCCGAGCTAGGGAGAGCTAGGCCTTGGTGCACGTCTTCAGCCACATCCCCGTGGTCCTAGGGTAAGCGTGTAATCCCCATAGCTCCTCTCCACCCCGCCGGTAAATCCCCTTTTTCGGCCATCCCCATTTCCTCTCCGATTACCACTTCTTTTGGCACCCGATAATCCTCTCTGCATATCTCCCGTTTCCCTGAACCTTTAACCCTAATTTTTGGAGGTTAAGCTCTTCCTTCATCCACAAATCATCCCTCAAAATCTCGGTTGCAAACTCTGTATGCAACCCGAGAACCACCTGTTTCAATAACCCTCCTCTTTCGGCCACTTCCGTCCCTTATCCCTTACCCGAACCTACTTTTCTTCCACTCTCCATTCTTGAAGCTTGTCAATATGCTTGAAGGATTAGAGCGATGCAGTTACAAAAAACTAACAACGACATGATGATTTAGCGGAGGAATTCAAAAATTTAGAATTCGAAAATTATTAAGTTTTAAACTGTAACTTTAAGTAATTTTTTACACTTATATTTGTTTTGTATGTAATTTTTTACACTTATAATTTTTTTATATATAACTAGCGCGAGCCGGCTCGAGTTAAAATTTTTGGAAAAAAGTTTGACAGGCTGGGCTCGACACACTCGACAAGGTCGACAGGCTCGGCTGAAAAAGCTAGACAGGCTCGACGAGCCAGAAATTTTCTAGCTCGATTCGCTTAAGTCGGCGCGCTAGTGTAAGGTTATAGAGTTGCCCTTAGAGTTGAACATGTTTTTTTTTCATAAATCAAACAATAAATTTCTAAAATCTCAAAAAACATAAATAATAATAAAAAAATAATTGAAGTTTTTTATATTTCTTAATATTTCTCCATACATATTGTTCGATTTTTTTCTTAATTCCTCTCATCATAATATTTGCATTAAGTAGTCTCTTTATTTTATCAAACTTCAAACTTTAAACTTCTAATTCGGATAGTGCAATTGATCACTAACAATATAAAAAATACTAAAGTTTGGGAGAAAAAGTAATTAATCATTTGTTCGAGATTAAAAACCAAAAAAGGTTGAGTTCTGAGTAAATAGGTCAATTCGGGCATAAATTTGAAAAAATAAAATTTGGGTTCCTTGGACGTCCGATACGAATGGTCATTGCATCCGAACTCCCAATTTTTTTTTGAATTTTTCATTTTTAATTAATTTGACTAAGCAAATCTTATTAGAATGACTTGTAATTTTTATCACACATTTACAATTTTAGAAGAAACTAATCTGCAAATTTATAAATTTTTTTTACCATTGAACAATTTACTATAATTTTTTAATACATAAAAAATAAATTTTATTAAATATACTTACGTCAATAAAATTCACATAATTTTGTGAAGTATTGTCTTACAGTTCTTTAAATGTGTGATAAAAGTTTCAAGAATTTTTATTTACGTAAGTAATTTTAACTGAATTTGTTTGTTTATGTATTAAAAAAATTATAGTAAACTGTACAATTATTGATAATTTACAAAACTTTGTAGAATATTATCTTAAAGTGCTGTAAATTTATAACAAAAGTTTCAAGAATTTTTATTAACTTTCGTAATTTTAACAAAATTTATTTTTTATGTATTAAAACAATTACAGTAAATCGTATAATTTTTTAAAACATTTAAAAATTTGTAGATTAGTCTATTTTATTATTGTAAATGTGTGGGAAAAAAGTCCAAAAATAAATTGTGGGTTCAGACGTAGTGACTGTCCGTATCAGAATTACGAGGAGCCTAAATTTTATTTTTTTAAATCAGGCCCGAGTCGGCCTATTTACCCAAAGATCGAGCCTTTTTTTGGTTTTTACTCTTGTTAAAAATGAATTCTTCGCAGAAATAGTCGAGTTTTGTCTTCTTCTCTATGCGTAGATTATTGAAATTTTTTACCTCGCTGCAAACTTTCAAAGTATATGCAGGATTAACAATAATTACAGAGATTTAACATCAAGACTACTATGAATTTGAATTGGTGTGGTAGAACTGAACGAAAACCATGATCCGAACATAAATTGTATATTTTGGTCAAGTTCTAGTCTCGATTAATACATGGTTCATTTTCGGCCATTGAAAGTAAAAATCGCAAATACAGCTAACTAGATCGTGGAAAAAAAGAATCAAATTGAATAAAATTCAACTCAATACTATACATTGAAAAATGGAGCAAAAACGGGACCAAACTAGAACATTACCGTACTTCAAGGTTTCGGTTCCGATTCTAAAATTCAATAACTATAGCCACCAATCCAGTTCTATTTCACCATAAAACTGGATTGGACAAAAATCGTGTTACCCCTAACTTTGAAGTTTGCATCCACTTTCTTGTGGCCCAAAAAATTATTTTTTATTTTTATTACTAGAATCCAAATAAACAAAAGTGTTTATTTGCTGCATAGTAAAGTCAATATAGCTCACTCAATTATCATTACTATCATCATCGTGTTTATTATTGTTATTATAATGATTGAAATAAGAAATGGGTAAAATCAATGGAAATAAGGCTTTTTCAATTTCGATTTTGAACTTGTTTTCGTCGATTCAAATATAAATGATTCCCGATATACCAATCAAATAGGCATGTTAAATAAATGTTGAATAATTGCATGTAATTTGCATGCTTGCGTCTGTATTTCCTTTCCGTGTAGACAAAATTTATGAGTGAAACCTCTTCAAAGCACTAGTAATTCGTAGTTTAAGAAAATCTTATGAGTTTTATAACTCAATATTCGCTAGGCCTTTCGCAATTATCAAATGAAATGGTGTATATATTATGAACTAGTAATCTTTGTTTTTTACGTTGTTAGGCAAATCCGCATATTACTCTGGTCCAAAGATTCGATTATTTGTTTTCAGTTATGGAACAACTATGATTGACCTTCTCGCATCTCTCGAGCTTTTTTCATCTACTTTTTTTCTTCTAAGGGCGTCACAGATCCATTTTTTTCATGAAAAATAAACTAAGTGCTTTCAAATGAAACATAGCTCACTCTAAAAAAGAATAACTCAAGTTTAATAGCAATGAAACGAGTGATAATTTTGCTCCTAGACACGTGAATACCTTGTTATTATCGTCAAGAGTTTGGTCGACACCAGAATCTTTTCAATTGACACCTCGAATTCTATAAAATTGCTCCAATTCAGCAAGCGTTGATCCTTTGCTTTCTGCTGTTGACACTTTGAACTCTCTGAAATCTAAATTATTCAGCTTGTGGTCAACAATTCTTCTGGGTAGTCGACACCTTGAACTCTCACAAATTTCGTGTACAGCAGTCGATACCTTACGTGAAGCAATCACATCTGTCCTTGAAGCTCATTAATGCTTAAAAATGTAACAATCGCTTATTTTCTATAACAACAAATTAATGCGCATAATGAGAATACTTCTAAACATTTACTCGCTCTCCCTAAAATTATCTTAAAATCTATGCGTGCAATATAAATTTACCCTACTCTTACATTAGTCGAATATATCAAACCATTAGCCATTATTAAAGTGAGAAAGACATTGTACCATACAAATTTAGCATAGAAGTCAAAAGGGGGACACCATAATGTTCTTTTTTGGTGAGAATGCCATCACCTCTCTACCAAATTAACTTTCTTTTTTTTTTTAATATTTTTGTTCTTCTCTTTATTTTATGTAAAAATGCTAATATTTTTTCCACTTTTAAAAAGATATACAAATAAAATCAAAGGAACATGTGTGTATAGTCCATTTTTTTCATCACATGTTCGTCTTTTCTTAATCGTTGTTGTTTATGGTACAACCTGATTTGAGTAAGTATACGTTTATCCTCTAATTGCACATTCCTAAAATAGATGTTGGCGAGTAAAACAACGACTGATACAATTAAAGTGCAATTGATGTAGTAAATAATAAAAAAGTTAATTAACACATTTATCGTATTAATTATCATTTGACACATTAGTGTGCATTCAAAGAAAATATAATAGCAGGGGAAACCTAGCATTACTCACCTAATTTAAACCACGAGACTTGAAATCTTTTTGTAAATTAAATTTCCAACTTTTAAATTAGAACATCCATTTATCAATTAAACCCAAAGCATATATCAAATTATCAATTAATCATGTATTTTAATCATATTTTCCAATTCAAAATATATCAAACTTGCGTGGAACGATTTTAAATCACGTTTACATACATATTGAATTGGTAACACGGTATATACCTGTTGAATTTGACCAGTAAAATTGACGACAGATTGAAGTAATTAATAGCTAAATCACGTGTTGTTTCAGATAATATTAAGAATAATTTTTTAAAACATATATTAATATTTCAAATAATTGTCCTTGCAATTAAAGTATAGTTATGAAATTAAATTTATATATTGAAATATTATTTTCACTTTGATAAATTATGTGACCACTTTTAAAATATACCTTATTATTATTACTCATCACAGGCAAAGTCTTTGAAATAATTATCACCTTTATTTTACGAAATATTAACTATTTATTTATTATTTATTTGTATAAATTCGTACGTTTGGTGTCATCTTCAGCGTCCACTTCTCAGGACAGTGAATTCCACGGACTACTACTACTACTACAGTCCTGCTGCAACTACGGCCGGATTCTGCGCATTTTTCCGATGACATGTTCGTCTTACTTTCTTCGCCGGAGTGATCGATCATCCATCTCCCGCCGGAACCTTCGGGATATCACGCTGGATGGACTGAAGTTATTTTGATATTACTGCCAGCTTTGAAGTTTGCAGGTTATTGTTGCTATACGGTTGTTTTGTAATGGCTTCGACGGTTTCGATGGCGACGGAGCCTTCTCAGACGACGGAAGATTTGGCGGTGAAGGCTTTGAACAAACGGTACGAAGGTTTAGTGAGCTTGAGAACGAAATCTACGAAGGGGAAAGGAGCTTGGTATTGGGCTCATTTTGAGCCGATTCTTGTTCGGAACCCTAGTTCTAGTTTGCCTAAAGCGGTGAAGCTCCGGTGCGCACTTTGTGACTCCGTTTTCTCGGCTTCAAATCCGTCGAGAACTGCGTCGGAGCATCTCAAACGAGGTACCTGCCCCAATTTTAGCGCTGTTTCTGGGCTGAATTCTTCAATTTGTCCGTCACCTATTTCCTCTATTCCTTCTCTCCCTTTCCACTACAACAAAAGGCGAAGCTCTGAAATCGCCCCTCCGCTTCTTACTCCTGCTTGCCAAGTTCATTCTTTAGCCATGGTTGAATCGCCAAGACCTTTTTATGAATCGATTATTTCCCCGTCACCGGTGGGTACGGTAAGTAACAGCAGTTTAACTCCTCGTCATTGGGTGTTATCAGGTGGGAAAGATGATTTGGGCGCTCTGACAAAGTTGGAAAATAGTGTTAAGAAGCTAAAAAGTCCCGGAACTTCTCCTGCTCCGAGGCTAAGTGAGGAGCAAATCGATTCTGCCCTTGAATTACTTGGAGATTGGCTGTTTGAGTCTTGTGGTTCAGTCTCATTTTCGAGCCTTGACCACCCCAAGTTTCGAGCATTACTCGATCAGTTAGGATTGCCTCCATTGCCACAGGCTAAGCTTTTAGGTCCTCGTCTTGATTCGAGGTTTCAGATGGTGAAATCAGAGTCTGAAGCTAGAATTAGAGAAGTAAAATTCTTTCAAGTTGCTTCTGATGGGTGGAAAAGCAAGAATTTCAGTGGTTTTGGATTTGAGGAAGGAGAGGTGATTAGACTAATGGTTAATTTTCCAAATGGAACCAGTGCTTTTCATAAAGCTTTGTTTACAGGAGGTCTAGTGTCATCGAAATATGCTGAGGAGGTTTTGGTAGAGACGATCAGGGAGACATGTGGGAGTGAAGTACAAAGATGCGTCGGAATAGTTGCAGACAAGTATAAGGCCAAGGCTTTGAAAAATTTGGAGCTGCAGAATCATGGGATGGTTAATCTCTCCTGTCAAATTGAGGGTCTCCTCAGTTTGGTCAAGGATTTTAGTAAAGAGCTTCCTCTTTTCAGACAGGTCATTGAAAATGGCATGAAGGTTGCAAATTTTATAAATGTCAATTCCCAAATCAGGCATACAATTCAACGCTACAAAGTTCATGATAAATCTTTTTCTGGGTTACTTCACGTTCCTCGGCAGAAATTTGATCCATCGAAGAACTTTTCTCCTGTACTTACAATGCTAGATGATATGCTTCGCTATGCACAAGTTCTGCAGATGGTCGTGTTGGATGAATCCTATAAGAAGGCAAGTGAGGAAGATGAAATTGCCAGAGAAGTTGCTATTTTGATCCAAAACCAGAAATTTTGGAGCGAAGTGGAGGCAGTTTATTCTCTAATGAAGATGATCAAAGCAATGGCTAGAGAGATCGAAGTTCAAAGGCCACTTATTGGACAATGTCTACCTCTTTGGGAAGAGTTAAGGCTAAAAGTGAAGGACTGGTGTGCTAGGTTTGGCATAGCTGAAGAACACGTGGAGAAAGCAATCGAAAAGCGATTTCAAAGAAACTATCATCCTGCTTGGTCGGCTGCATTTATACTAGACCCGCTTTATTTGAAAAGAGACATCAATGGAAAGTTCCTCCCTCCTTTCAAGTATTTGACTGAAGAACAAGAAAAAGATGTGGATAAGCTCATAACCCGTTTGGTCCCTAAGGAAGAAGCTCATGTTGCATTGATGGAGCTCATGAAATGGAGATCCGAAGGGCTAGACCCGCTTTATGCTCAGGCCGTTCAAGTCAAACAACAAGACAATTTGACCGGAAAAATGAAAATCGCGAATCCACAAGGGAGTAGACTTGTTTGGGAAACTTGCTTAAGTGGTTTTAAGACTCTTGGGAAAGTGGCAATGCGGCTGATTTTCCTCCATGCTACATCTAGTGGATACAAGTGTAATTCGTCCATCAAGAAATGGCTTTGTGTTCATGGGCAGTCGAGATTAGGCCTTGAAAGAGCTCAGAAAATGATATCCATTGCAGCTCATGCGAAGCTCGAAACTGGAGACTTTTCAAACGAAGAAAAAGATGCAGAGCTGTTTAACATGACTGGTCGAGACGATATGCTCAATCAGGTCTTTGCTGATTCAACCTCAATGTAATGTTTTCATTTTTACTCCATTAGAATCATATTCTATATAATTCTTTTTGCTTGTTTTTTGGTCCATTCTTTTTCACCCCGTTCAATCCTTCTGTTCTTAGTATGATTTTGGCTAGTTTGGACTTCATTCTTCAACACTGCAATGGCCTGGATATTTGATGGATGATTTTAGATTGGAACAATAATTCATTTGGCTTCTCTAGTACAAAAGTGACGGATTTCGTTGATGCATTATTTGTTGATGAAGAAGTTAAAACTAACTTGAAGAAATAGCTTTTAATTTCTAGTCCCAAATTCTGATGATTGAATGGATTGCATATCTAGACTTATGAACCATAAACATCAAACCATTCACTTTCAGTAAAATGAACTTCAAGACTCAATCCGGTCTAAAAAATTTGTTCTATATGTCCCCTCTCCTCCATATGATTGGTGAAAGGTTGCAGCCTAACATTGCCTTGCTGTGAAAAAGCTTCAAACCCGTTTTGAAGTCTTTTTTTTTCATGGTTTCACAAAAGTTTGACACTATTCAGTATTTGTGTTTTACATGACAAACGAGAAAAGATAATGGGATTAGTCGATAAAAATCTTAATGTGTCATTCACTTGAGCTTTAACTTAACTCAAATTAAAAAGAAAAATAAAGTATTCTTTAAGGAAGTTCTGAATCTTTCTTTTTTTGCTGCAGAGATGGGTTGGCTTAACCCTTTGACCAGACAGAAAATCAAGGTAAACCCATCATCTAGTTGGAAAACAGCAGTTGAAGCCATCATCTAGTTTTGAAATAGAACACACAGCAAAGAGGAGTAAACCCATCTTTATCTTAGATTTACTGAGGTTAAAAGGGTATTCTTTAGATCTATATATTACAGCCAAAATTGTGTGATATGGGGGCATGAGCATTCATATCATCAGATAAGGAAACAACAGAACAACAGGTTGGTACATTTACAGATGCAGATATGATTTCAGCCATTTTATATACCTACTAAACCAAAATTAGCTTGGATCGCTTGCTTTACAGCAGGTAAACCTCGACTTCTTAAAATTTTATTAATCTGGCCGTATAAATGATCTTTTTCGTTAACTGATCTCTCAAAAACTAATATTATTACGAGCATTGTCGTCTTATTAGAAGTTTTTCTGAAATTTATTGGTAGCATTTTGCATCTTTCTATCCATTCAATCCCATACACGCCATCTCCCTCTCTGGCCTCATATGAGATCTTTTACTTGCATTGTCATATTATAACAAGTTTTCTTATTTTATTAGCAGCATTGTACATATACTATTGATTCTCTCTCTATATATCATTGATCTCTCTCTCTCTTGGCAAATGCGAGCATTATTGTGTTTGATTGAGATGGAATCATTTTGTTCAAGTCGTTTCATGTGTGTGGTTAGATGGATTATATGTTGATATTACCTCGTATTTGGGTTATGGCAGGTGAGCTGTACAGGCTGCTGTCGATGATGCTGTCTCTTCAACAGCTACAAAAAGACGAGAGCTTTTTCTTTTCACTTTCGGGTAATCCAAGAGTTAGAGAGGGAGAGAGTCTTGTTTGTTTTACATTCTAGGTTGTTAGAGAGAGAATGATGAGTTACACATGCTTCTCTCTCTACCAGGACCTTCAGTCTTGCTTGATAGAGAGAGAAATAGAGTGATTTGTGTTAGAGAAAGAATGAGGTAATTTTTTATTTATTTAAGTTAAATAGAATTTTATTTTGAAATCAAGAAATGTCATAGCTTTTTGATTAATTATATAAATACATCATGCTATTTCTTTCACATGCCACTCTACTTTAATCAATCAACATTTTTCTCAAAAGTTAGCCACGTTATTTTCCACCCAATTAATTATTAGATGGACCCAATTTGCCACTAAAAAAGTTAATAATTTTGAATCTAATAGCAATAATGGAAAAAAAATGGTGGTCATTATGGAATAATTTACAATAAATAGCAATTTATACCCTAAACAATGTCATAATTTCAATGGATATCTTGAATCAATGAATAATTTGAACATTACCATAATTGCAATAGATAATCTATCAGCTTGTTTTTATCTAATTTTAAGATGTCGAATAATTTGCTTAGCTATTTTTTTTTATTTAATTAATTTTAAAAAAATAAAAGAATATTTAATAATAGATTTATATTTATATTTTAATTCATTTATTTCATAAAAAACAAAAAAATTCACAAATTTATAATATTTTCAACTTTTTATTACCATTTATTAATAAAATATACTAACTAAATATATGAATATTTTTAAATTTATCAAAAAAGGCTATGTCATGACGTCTGTTGAAATTGTAGTAAAACTCAATGTATTTATCAATGATTTATAAAATTCAAAGTATCGTTATAACTGCTCGTATAAGGGGGTGGGTAAATTACGAAATATTAAAGCTATTTTTAAGTATGACCATTTTAATATTTATCTATATGTGACCAATAAAATATAACTTATAGTTGCGATTTTTTGCTTTTATTTTATCAAAATCCCGGTTGAAATCAAACTAAAGAAATGTATAATAATTTATGTCGATAAATTTATCGTAACTTTGCGTTTATACTATCCTATTTTTCAAATTTCTATTGCTAAAATTAATGCGCATTTTTTTAATTTTGAATTATTTGAGTTCTATGACATAATATAGTTTTCAAAAAATTAATTACATAATTCAAAAAACATTTCCATTTGCAACTGTCCATTTATAATTCTCTTTGATTGTACCAAATTACTGTGTCTAATTGAAACATGGTGGGTATAGCTAGTAGAGATCGGACCCATGCGTCCTTATCAGTTTTGATTAAAACAATAAATTTGATCTGATATGTTAGATTTTATAATATTAGATAGAACTAAAACTAACAGAATAATCGATACGATCTAAAATTTTATGTTAGTTTCAGTTTAAATTCACATTCGATTTTGTAAAATTCAAGTTCGTAGGTTAAAGACCTGGCCAACTAAAATTTATATATTTCTTCACAAATGTTAGATTTGATCAGTTAACCGACATAATTCAATAGGTCGGTTCCTGTAATTTTAGATCTGAATCAAATACAGCTCAAAATTTTGAGTTGTTTTTTATATTTGAGTTCACACTAATTTTTTTTTAAAATTGAAAACTCATCTTATCCAGTAATCTGATTTAATTGTCACCTTAATATCTTGTTTAAAATTATTATTAATTTAATTACTTTGGAAACATAAATGCAGAATAAAAGGCAAAAATATATAAACAATAATGGAACACTTAAACAAATACGTGATAGGCCATGAGAGTTGACAAAGGGATCAATAGTGATAATTCTACGAATAAAAAATGACACATAAGTAACGTGTTAGATTGCAAAAGTAATGTAACTTTGGTCGACTCAAACTCGAACTATATTGTGGTTATCGCAGATCTTCGATGAGTTTATTTTCCGAGAATTATGCAAAGGGATCTTGGGTTTAGTTTGAAGATATGGCTTCATATAAATATGGTCCAAAGTCTAGGCTTATATCCAATAATAAAAATATAGCTTTAAATTGTATATTTGGACTTATTTTTAAATATTGCATTTAAAGTTTAATATTTAATAATATCATATTCAGCAATAACATTTTATTTTTATAGCATAGTATGCTAAATGTACTATCTTAAAAAATTTGATAAAATCAAATAATTATTAGTACACTCAATGTAATAAGTAATATTTTTAAATACTTAATTTTATTTTTACCATTTACTCTTAAATAATTTCACGTATTTTAATTATTTATAACTTATAAAATTAACTGCACTAATATCGTGTGTTTATCCCGTCTGAAAAAAAAAATAAAAAATAGGAATTAATCTTTAAATTATTTCAAAAACCAAATCACATAAAAGAGCAAAAAAAAAACTTCAAAAACAGGAGGATGATCACGTTCGTGTAAGCTAAGAAATGAAATGTTTACAAAGGATCCAAACGGGTAGCAGAAGCCTCCATGAGTCCATTCCGAATCTGGTCGCTAATATCCCGAACATGGCCGGGGCCGTGAGGTATGAAAACGGTCGTGTTCTTTGAGGAGTTGCCGAGGTCTTTAATGGTGTCAAAATATTGAGTAATCATTATCAAGTCCATGACCTCCTTGGCCGATGTACCTTCCACCTTGTGAGAGAATTCCACAATGTTCTCCCTCAGCCCGTCGGTGATCGCCTGCCGCTGCCTCGCCACTCCGATCCCGCCCAGGTACTTTGCTTCTGCATCTGCCTCCGCCTTTTTCACTTGCAGGATCTTCTCGGCCTCTCCTTTGTATACGCTCGCCAGTTGGAGCCTTTGTGCTGCACCAAACAAGCAATGGATGTTAACATGATCATTTTTAGGGGGTGGACACAGTTAAGTTTAGACTAGTTTTATCTTAAAATAGAATCAAAACTCAACTGCACACGGCTTGGATCTTTTAAAAACCATTATTTCAAATCAAGACTGAGAAAATTAGAAAATTGAGGGCAAAAAAGAGGACCTGCATTGATCTCGTTCATCGCCTTGCGGACAGAAGCATCGGGAATAATATCAACCATTAGTATGTGCTCTATGCTATATCCATATGCACCCATCACCTACTCCATCAACAACACAATCACCATTCGATTTTAACAGCCAATGGAAAACTCAAATCATTTCAAGAAACCAATACATATATATACGTAGATCAATCCATCCCACAATTATTATCAATCCAACATTTTACTCAATATAAACAACAAAGGTTTCATATCAACTATAACCAGATCACTTTTCTTCAATCCAACTAACCAGTGAAAACTGTATCTAGGATAAGTGTGATAAAATGGCATCGATTTTAAATTACTATTGACCAAAGTTTTTAGAAAGTACATAACTACGTCATACAAGTGAAATACCAAGTGTGGAAACTCAGCTAATTTGGAATTTCAACAAACAAAAAAGAGATTGAGCAGCTAGGATATTTGGTGTAGAAGGGTGATACTCTAGTAGGCAAATTAATGCCTCAAATGGCAAAAGAATCATCAAATGCCCCTACGAAATAGATCATTATGACCCACACTTGGCACTGGTATCGAATTCAATTTTTTTTTTTCTACCAAAAAAACCTACAAGCAGAGGGTGAGTTATTGATTTGAGATGGATTCATTCTTTTACATTTCCCAGGCTTTGCACCCGAGATGATTTCCAGTTTGAAATTGCACAGAACTTGTCATGTTTGTATAAGTTCAACTACACTCAAAAGCACATTAAACGAAACAGAGAAATTGAAAAAAAAAAGTGAATAATGGGATTACCTTCTCGAGTTCATCGGAAACAGATTTGGCAACTTCACCCTTCTGTTCAAAAAGTTCATCCAAAGTCATTTTCGGAACAAGAGCTCGCACAACTTGAATCACCAAAAAAAGATATCATATTTGTATTAGCTATACAGAACCAGAACCATAGGAAATACAAACGGAAACATTATATATAACCCTTTGCATTACCATCAAAAACATAAGCCTGGATCTGTTCTTTGGGATTTTGCAACTCGTAAAAGGCATCGTCGGCATTTTCTTTGATAATTCGATACTGAATAGAGCAGAGCAATTGAACGAAAACATTGTCCTGCATAAATAATCGTCAACTTTCAACCTAAGCTATTGTTAGAACAGCCTTGAAAGAAACAAACATGAGTCGAAAACAATTCAGAAAAAAATATATATTAGGCATCATAAACTGTTCCACAGACAGAATTGTTACCACCATAGCAAAGAATCGATCGACTACAAACGTTAAAGCAGCGATTAAAATAATTTTGAATTTTCCCAGCCAAAGTAAGAGAAACGATCAGAAGATCACAACCCTTTTCCGCAGCCGCGTAGCATTCCAAAAAAGAAAAGAATGAAATTCAATTGTATGCAAAGGGGGACGTAATTCTTAAGATGATACACCCTTTTAGTACAAATAAAAATAAGAGGGGAGAAAAGAAAAAGGAAATGAACCTTGGTCTTCGTTTCGATACGAACATCGAGAGAACAAATTCGGGTGGAGAGGATTCCGGCGAGACACTCGCCGGCGAAAGGGTTGAAGAAATGTAGGCCAGGCTGAGCCAATTTCTCGAACCTACCCCACCTCGATATCACCCCAACGTTAGATTGCTCGACACAACCACAAAATACACAGTAAGCATTGCCCATTTCTCTCCTTCTCCGACGGACAATCAGAGAAATTTTTAAATTTATGTGGAATTTTTAGACGGCGGAGGAACAATTCCTGGAAGGTTTACCGGGTAGTACACGTTCTACGACTGGGTAAAGACGCGTGTTTATTAGACTTAAAATAATTAATATTATATTACAAAAATAAATCAATAATAGTACTTTTGTATTCTTGTAAATTGACCTTTTAAGCTTTTTATATCTACAACAAGTAGGGGAGCAGCCCGCCCGCTCGGACCGTTACTGTAACTGAGCGGGCTCAGCCCGCTCGTGAAAGGCGGGCTGAGCCGAGCTCATTTTTTCAGGCTCACAAGCTCGCTGAACCTGGGCTCGATGAGCGAGCCCGGCTCGCGAGCCTGGCGAGACCCCAAATAAAATGTGTCCACCGCAAATAAAATGTGTCCACCGCCTTTTGCAAACTGTCGACCGCAAGAACGCCTTTTGCAAGGTGTCGACCGCTTATGTAAGGTGTCGACCGCGTTGCTTTTAAAGTTACAAAACAAAGACGGAACACGGAAACTCAAACCCTAATCTCAATTCTCAAATAAAACTTCTCGTCGTTCTCGACTCTGAGAGACTGAGACTGACATCTTCCTCCCTCAGTAGCGGCGCTTCAATTCCTGGTAATTGCTCAGTTTATCTGTTTTCTCTTATAGAGCTCAAAGATCTTCCTGATAATTCTTATTTCCTGGTCGACCTCTAGTTTCTACTCTCTAGTCTCTACTAATTGGCTAATTGCTATCTAAATTGTTCAAAATTTAAAATCATAGCTTCTTCATCAAATTTCCGCCCTAAAAACAAAACGCAGAAAATGACTTCAAATAGTGACATACCGACCACAATCGAAGTGTTTGATAAACATTTGTTTGCAAACATAAAGTCTAAAAATGCTTATTAGTCCGAATTTCAATATAAGTCGATCATTTCTAATCGTGTTTTTGAAGAACACTATCTTACTGGATTAGACATCTACAATTTGCTAAATCGTATAGGATTAGCCACTTTGTTTCAATTATATTTTGAAAATGCAATTAGACTATTCTATGCAAATTTCTCATATTCTGTACAACCCCTTCAAGTAACAAGTTATGTATTTGGCAAACACATAACGCTCAATTCCCGTAAAATCAATGATCTACTGAAATGCAGGGACAATGAGTGTGCAGTCTGTTATTATAAGTCATTTGTTGAGCATCCATTTTTAAGAATAGTAATTATCCTTCATTTCTGAGAATGAATGTAAAAAATCCGGATACTTCTCTTCCTTCCCGACCTAAAGCTAGTGACCTTAACGTAGAAGCTCGCCTTATTCACCACATGATTACTTATAATCTTCTTCCGAGGGATGGTTATCGCGACTATATAAGTGGAATGAATTTGTTTTTCCTCCACAACATCTATAACGAAACCAATTTTAATGTTGGTTATGTTATTGTCAAACGCATGATCGAATTATTTGAAAATGCTTCTAACTCGTTGTCATATAACCTCATGTTAATGACAATCTTAAATGATTCTGGAGTCGTGTTTCCTACAAATGAGCCTTCATTACCTGCGAGGAAGGTAGACTCTTACTCTGAGTCTACTCTTGCTCGCATGTGAATTGTTAGTGATGAAGATGATATCTAGATATTTAAAGCGAACAACCAAAATGTGTATTAGGGAGCTCTCTCTGTTTCAGTTTCAACACCTCAGCCTTCAGTTCCTGCCCCTCAACCCATTATTCCATATCAACTCAAAGCCTATTTAGAATTCAAATTCGATCAGTTAACAAGAACCATAGATGACTTGGGAAATTACGTGGAAGAGAGGATGAATGACTTAGAAGACAAGCTCTATTGTCTATATCGAAAAGTTCAGGACCTCAACTCATCTTCCTTTCCAGATCCTCTGAATGACTCTGCTCCTGAGGCTGAACCAGAACCAGCTCCAGAACCTTCAACTGTTGCTGCTCCATCAGAAGATTAGATTAATGTAAATGTAAATTGTAATAGACTTCACTTGGTGTACGAATATATATTTTGGATTTTTGACTGATGCTCTAATGACTAATAGTAATTATCTTGACTGGTTGTATGAATATATATTTTCAAATTTTTGACTGATGCTCTAATAACTAATAGTAATACTCTTGACTGGTTCTGGTTGTATGAATATATATTTTCGGATAATGCTTAAAAGTGTCGACCGCCAGACGCAGGGGTCGACCGCTTAGTAAAACAAAAGACTTAAAAGTGTCGACCTAAGCATACAAGGGTCGACCGGAACTCCAAAGTGTCGACCGCCAGACGCAGGGGTCGACCGCCAAACGCAGGGGTCGACTGCTTAATGAAACAGAAGGCTTAAAAGTGTTGACCTAAGCATAGGGTCAACCGGAACTCCAAAGTGTCGACCGCCAGACATAGGGGTCGACCGAAAATCCTGAAGCAACGCCGCAACAGTCTGATGACCGTTGCAATATTTTAACTTTTTTTTTTCTCCCTCCCTATAAATATAACACATTCTCCTTCAATATTTTCACCAAATTCTCTTTCAATCTCTCAACTTCTTAATTTCTAATACTCTTACTTGTGCCTCCTAATTCATTATTTTTTGAAGAAATTTGCTCCCTCTCAAATTTTCTTCCAATCTCTCAACAATGTATATTTATATTTTATTTGTGTAATTTATTTTTTATTATTATTATGTTAATATAAATTACGAACTAACAATTTTGCTTGTAATTTTCGTAGGACTCGTATTCGTGGAGGTGATCACAAATTGATACCACATACAAGTCGTTGTTGAGTAATTGGTGTGCACCGTGGGATATCATTTTATTTTGTTAAATATTTTGTGATAGTTATATTTTTAATTATGGATCCACGTAATTTTCTAGTTGACACATTTAGTGATGATGATATTGAAGAAATTATGGGAGATAATCCTGCATTTTCAATTGGTCAATCATCTGCACAAGCATCTACTTCTTCACCTGTTTGGAATCATTTTGAATTGAAAGCTATTAATGTTGGTGGAAAAATAGAAAATAGAGCACAATGCAAATATTGTATTAAACATTATGCATACGAATGTGGTAGTTCTACTAGCACCATTGGTAGACATTTTAAAAATTGTCACTTAAACGAGCACATGAGAGACCTTTCACAAACGCCCTTAGATGCTAGTGGTAGTGACACTTTTAAATATTCACATAATAAAATGAGAGAAGGAGTAGCAAAATACATATCACAATCCGAGGTACCTTTGTCAATGTTTGATAGCGAGTTATTTGAAAATTTTATGAAAGAATATATTAATCATAGTTTTAAACGAATCCCTAGAAGTACAATTAGAAATGATATTATTAAAATGTATAATAATATGAAAAATGAATTAATAACATTTTTTTTAATGCATCGTGTATGTCTATTTGTATTACCTCTGATTTATGGAGTGCATCTAATGCACTATTATATATTGTGGTAACTTCTCATTTTATTGATGACTTTTGACAATTAAATAAAGAATATTAGGATTTCGTAGTTGTGAATATCCTCATAGTGAAGTTACTATTTATAAATCTATTGTTGGAATTTTGCAAGAATATGCGATTAGAGATAGAATTTTTAGTATTACTCGCGATAACGCTTCTGCTAATGATGTTGCTATTGTTTAATTTAAGAAATTATTTCAAGTAGATACTTCTCATAATTCTCTTTTTCATATAAGATATGTTTGTCATATTTTAAATTTAATTGTTAAAGATGGAATGTCGTTTATTTCTCCGCATATTGAATCAATTATATATGCAATTTCTTATATTATTTCATCTAATACTCGACAACAAGAATATAAAGAATTTTGTAAAGTTGCTCAACTTAAACCAAGAAAATTAAAAACCGATGTATATACTAGATGGAATTCAACTTATTTAATGTTGGAAAATGTTAAGCCATATTGGTTAGTTATTTGTGCTTTTATTAGTGA
>QAOC01028017.1:0-10729 GCA_003255005.1 Begonia fuchsioides | reverse complement strand
TGAAATCCTTCATATAAAATACAGCGGAAGACTTTTATTAATAAATAATCCAAAATATACTTGTACCTTAATGTTGAGACCAAATTATTACAAAACTGTTATAAACTAAACATAGTATTATACATTAGTTTTCAAACAAAACATTTCCATTTACTATAAACTAAACATAATATTATATATTAGTTTTCAACAAAATATTTCCATTTACACGAGCCACCCACCGGTCAAAATCGCACTAATAGCCACAATCTCCAGCAATGGACGTACTACACCACCTCAAGCATTTATCCCTACATTACAAAGCTTATCTAATGAGCCTAACGCTCAGTAAGTTAATCCATAATAATAAAATAATTATGAGACCTTCATGCATATGCTGCTTTATGAAAACAATACAATTTCGTTATCGTTCATTTTATTTCTTTACTTTCACTTAACAGTCCAGTTAATGTGGGTAATAATGTCTAGGGGAGAGTATGCACCATTTGGTCCAACCTCTTGGGACAGCCAAACTGAACCCCGCCCAACATGTAACTATTTACGTACATTTCGTTCATTTCATTTCTTTCATTAATGATCGATGAAGGTACCACGGGAGAGAGTAGACACCATTTGGCCTCCCTCGAGGCAGTCTAACTCGAGCTCCTCCTTCAACGACCAGTTGCATATTATCATGAAAATCATGCATGCAAATCATTTTCGTATTTTTCTTAAAACCATGATGCATGAACAATTAAAATGCATGAACACGATAACATGCAATAATATATACAATTAAAACATTGCAGGCATTCTAAACATGCATCTTTATTCTAACATCAAAAATCAATCAATCATCAAACAAGACACACAAACATATCCTCAAATAAATTGAGGTCGGTGTATTGTGCAATACACCCCAAAAACAATCCAGCATATTTCAAAATCATAAATCCTAATCTTTGTAATGTAGTTCCCTTAGGGCCAATCACTTGCAACATTAACTTACCTTAGGTCCTTAGCTTTATTGAAAACTTGATCAATATGTTGCTGCACTTGAAAACCTAAAACGCAAGTAACATAATTCATTAACTTCAAACAACCATAACTTCTTCGATAATGATCCATTTGTGATGCTACGGGTGTCAAATTATTCCTTAAAGAGTCTACTATAACTTCTTAGAAGACACTAAATTCAGAAAACTAACGTATGTCGACTTAATTGGACAAAACAGAGAGCATTCACTGTTTGAACCCCTGTTTGGGTCGACCCAAACTGTGAGGGGTCGACCCATGTCGACAAACAGAGACGTCGCGTTTCTGAAATTGAGTTTCGGTCGACCCAAACTACAAGGGGTCAACCCAAACTCCCCCCAGTTTTCGTACACTGAATTGCGACGTCCATAACTTTTTGTACATAGCTCCGAATTGAGTGATTCTAACGGCTATGAATTACTCTAAGAGCCTACTTTAACTCTTATGAATAACATAAACTCCAGTTCGTAACACATATTGACCGAATCTCCAAAAATCTAACTTTGTTCATACTTAACTCTTTTTCTTATCTCTTAGCAATAAATCATTCGTTTTTATCCCCCAATTCAAATACTACCATCATATTATCCTTACTGAACTTAGAAGAAAACTCAGAGGATAGAAAAAATACCTTGAACCTCAGCTTCACGAAAACTTCAGAGTTTTCCTCCTCTCCTCTGAGATATCTCTCTTTTCTCCTACTTTCTCTCACAGAACTTCTTTTCTTTCTTGATCTCCCTCTCCCTTATCAGACGAGATAACTCTGAGTAAATAGATAGGGAGAAGAGGTCGTGTTGGTAGGGAAATGGCAGACCATGTCTTTTTATCTCTTAATTAAACAATATCAACCTTTCCTTTACGTCTACCGATTGGGTTTCCCCACGTTTTGGCTGACTTTTCAACGGCATGTATGAATGTGTCGACCGCTTGTCCAATTGTGTCGACCCAAAGTTCCAAAGAGTGACTTGTATCGACCCCTCCTAAATCATGGGGTCGACTTAAAGTACACGTTTGTGTCGACCCCTCCTAAATCCTGGGGTCTACCTAAAGTACACATTTGTGTCGACTCCTCCTAAATCCTGGGGTCGACCGGCAGCTAAAACTTTCATAACTTTTGTTATACAACTTATATTTCTACAATTCAAACACCTTTCTTTTTCTTATCAAGTCTAGTTTAACTTTTTAGAAGACATAAACGTCAAATTCAGAGATTAAAGGTATCCATTATACGAAACACCGAACATCGTTCAAAAGTTTATATTTCCTTAGTCTAGTTTTCATTTGTCAACTTCTAACGTGTATAACTTTCGCACCACAACTCCAATTGAATTGTTCAACCTATCAATCTTCTCCTTTTGATGTCTTCTATAATTTTTCAGAAGATTTCTTTGTCATCTAAGGTCACCTGTAGCATGATAAAATAGGAAAACTGAAACTACTCAGTTATCGATTTTCAACCATGTAGTTGTTACTAACTATAAATTTACAAATCATCTAAATTACTATTTCCAAAAGTGTAACTCCACCTCAACATCCATCATCTCTTAACGCATATTGTACCCTTGCCAAAACGTGTTATATTCCTATAGGCTTATGTTACCCAGAAAAGTGGGGTGTTACATTTATAGTACTCATTTCTCACTTAATTTCTCTTCTTCCAACCCTACCCATTTTCTCACCCACTTTCTTACCTATTTTCTTACATACTTCCCTTATTACATGCAACATAGATTATAAATCATACATTATCATACATAAGGTAAGTACATAATAGTCTAATTCATAATATTGTCATCTTGTCCAATATGCACTTGAATGCATGTCATGCATTTAAATTTGATGTTGTCGGGAACAATAATGTTGTCACAATTGAGAAGTTCTTGGATATATACGCTTAGTTTTTTTACCAAACTTCTTTGCTCGATCTCGTGTTATATTTTCATCCATGCTTGCACCGGTTGCATTTAATTCTTCTCATTTGCTCTTTGTGATGTCATCATCATTTACTCATTCTTTAAAAAGATTTGTCTTAAAATCATCAACGTTGAATGTGGCGCTAACATTATACTCACCTGGAAGATCTATACGGTAAGCGTTATCATTGATGCGCTCGAGAATTTGAAAAAGGTCATCTCCACATGGTAGTAGTTTAGATTTTCTTTTGGTTGGAAATCATTTCTTGCATAAATGCAACCATACGCAATCTCCTAGTTCAAAAGTGATACTCCGTGGCCCTTTTTTGGCGTGTTTCACGTATTGTTCAGTTCATTTCTCAATATTTTGCCTTATAGTCTCATGAAGCTTCTTAACAAGTTCTACCTTCTTGTTTCCATCTAAACAAACACGCTGAGAAACAAGTAAAAGAGATAAATCCATAGGAGTTAGTGGAATAAAACTATATACGATTTCAAAAGGTGAAAAGTTAGTAGATGAATGAACTGAGCGATTATAAGCAAACTCAGCGTGTGGTAGACATTCTTCCCAACTCTTAATGTTTGTNAGAAACTTGAGGGACACTTGATCTGTGCGAATGATGAACTCTCTTGCCAATAAGTAATGTTGTCATGTTTCCAATCCTCTAATCAATGCGTAGAGTTCTTTGTCGTATGTGGGATAGTTGAGTGTCGCTCCTCCCAACTTTTCACTGAAATATGCAATTGGACAGTGATCTGGCATTACAACAGCTTCAATCCCTACACCTGAAGCATCGCACTCAACTTCAAACGGTTTCTCAAAATTAGTTAAAGCCAACAAAGGTGGATTTGTTAGCCTCTCCTTAGTCTTTTGGAATGCCTCTTCCTGGACTTTCGTCCACTTAAACACCACATTCTTTTTTATCACCTCGGTGAGTGGGGCAGCAATGATGCTGAAATTTTTAACAAAACGACGATAAAAACTCGCAAGTCCATGAAAGCTACGGACTTGGTTGGCATTTGTTGGTGTCGGCCACTCTTGAATCGCCAAAAATTTCTCTTGATCAACCTATACTCCTTGGTGACTAACAATAAAACCCAAAAACAACTGATAAAGCAAGATGCTGCCATTAGTAAAATTCTCTTACAATAATAATTATCAAGCTACTACCAATATGTACCATATGAAGCTCTATATGGTCGAAAGTGTATTTCCCTTGACTTGGGATGAAGTGGGAGAAGCTAAGATACTAGGCCCCAAAATCATTCAACAAACACTAGATCAAGTGAAGATAATCAGAGACAAAATAAAGATAGCTCAGAGTAGACAAAATAGTTATGTCGATCAACAAAGAAGGAAGTTAGAATTTAACGAGGGAGATTAAGTATTTTTAAAGGTTTCCCCATTTAATGGAATAGTAATATTTGGAAGAATGAGCAAGTTTAGCCCAAAATTTATTGGCCCTTTTCTTATTAAGAAGAAAGTTGTAGGAAGAGCATATGAACTAAATCCACCTTTATCATGTATTTCATGTATCTGTATTAAGGAAGTGCTTAAGAGATCCATCTCAAGTGGTACAACAAGAAGATATCAAAATTTGACTCACATTGGAGTATACGGAGCAAGCAGTTTGCTTTCTTGATTACTTGACCAAAGAACTTCAAAATAAAAAGATCTTTTTAGTTAAAGTTCTTTGGAGTAATCACCAGGTAAGATAAGCAACCTGGGAAAAGGAAGATGATATGAGAAGTCAATACCCTCATCTGTTTGACGCTTGAAATTTTGAGGACAAAGTAGAATGTAATACCAGTGTACAAGTTAAGTATCTTTTATGCTATCAAATGGTTCAATTAAAAATTTGTTTGAAGTGATACATATTGAATTGGGAGTATGAAAGGAAGACGAATCGGAATATGACACATGTCACTATAAGATTAGTACCAAATTATGATTAAGACTTAATTAGTGAAAATTATGGGGTAATTAAGGTTTACTAATCATGATTAATTGAGTTAACCCTAAGGATTAACTTAGAACTAATGTGAATTAATTAGTTAAGCTAAGTATTATTTAAATAATGATAATGAAGGTATTTTAGCAATTAATAGAACAAGTTATAATAAAATGGTAAAAACAAATGGATAAATTTGGAAAATAGTAATTTTACCCCATGAACCATCTAGAAATATTGGAGAATGGCTAATGATCAGCCATTTTTGTGTTGAAGAGAGAGAAAGGGTGAAAGAGAGGGAGAACTCGACAAAAAAAGGGTTTAGAGAGAGAAAGTGAAACTTGAAGGAGAAAAAGCTAAAATTGACATTTAATCCTTTGAGGAGAAGTGTTCATCTCATCAAGAGAAATCTATTGAGATAAAAATCAAGAGGTATGACCTTATGTTACATGGTTTAGAGTGATTATGATTATTCACATGATTAAATTAAGAATAAGTGAGAATTATGAGATTATCAATGACTTTGTAAGTTGGTTATGAGCGATACATGAAAATTAAAAATTTTGATCCATGGTTCTATTTATTAGTTAACCAGTCATGTTGGAATATCATATATATGTTTATGAATTATGGAAAATTGGAATTGGTAGAGGTTGTGCATATTTTATCAAAGTTACTACAAAACTGTAAATTCTGTACAAATTAAGATTTCGTATCTCAAACAAATGATAGACTAATCTCATGCCCTAGATGTTTTAGCAAGTTGAATTAGACACCTTGAGTGACGTATAGGCTTTGGAATCATAGCATTTCATGGAGTATAGAAGACGTTATGATATTTCGAAGTTATCACAAAACAGGGCATTGCTTCTAAAAATTGTAAATGATATTTGGTTATTGAGGTGAAGGTGATTCACAAAAGTACCTACTACTAGAAAGACTTACTAAGGATAGACAAGGTAAGTAATATTGTGTGTGTTTTGCACTTAATTGGGTCTACATCATAGAACAATAGGACTTTGCTGTTGTTTTATGCTTTACATGTTAAGATGAGATGCACATATAAAATGATGTACAAAAGCATGATTCGGTTCATACCATGAAAATCTCATGCATCATGTTTTCTAGAAAGTTACGAACTATTTACATGCATGAGATTTCATATGAAACATAATATGAAAATGGTTGTTTCGGGTTGAGCTCGAAATACAACGAAAGAAAAAGATAAAAGAAAGAAAGAGAAAATTCCATAAATATCATTGGGAAGAGGTTTGAGTTAGTTGTCCTCGTAGGTAGACTCAAGTTTGTGGTCTCTCAACCCTTGGAATCGAGCTGGCTGTCCCCTTAGGTGAACTCACGTTTGTGGTCTATCAACCCTTGGAATCTAGTTGGTGTCCCCTTAGGTGGACTCAAGTTTGTGGTCTCTCGTTCCTTGCCCGGAAGCCTCAATGATAAGGAACGAAAGACCTAGAATAAAACGAAAAGAAAAGTTTAAACCTTTGGATATCATGTAAATGTTCATGCATATTTTTTATACTACTTTATGAGCCTTATGCTCATAGATGAATTTTATGATGTAAGTGAGGAAGACGTATACTGAGAGGTGTAAGAGATGGATCGCTTTGTTCATGAGGGTGGTCGATGTTGTTTGAGTGGATTTTGACATGTGGGAAAAGATTTTGAAGAATCGTAAATAATGGTTAAGAGAAGAATTTTTTAACTTTGTACATATAGCTTGTAAATAGTTTAAGAAACTTAACATGTTGTAAATATGTTTTAAGTAACTTTAGTTTTCATGTATACCTTAAACGATTTTACAAGAAAATATTTTTCGCTGCAAGTAAAAAAATGAAGAACATATTTCGAGTTAGGAATGACATTACAAAACTTTTCTACTTTGGTACAAGTGATTTATTATTTTCCATTATCATTATTTTGAGTCAAATTTAATCTGAACTTGGTTTACTTACTGAATGATTTCACTCATACGATTTATAATTATATATTACACATCATTGTTTAACAATATATTTTATAAGAATAAATCAAAATGGAAATTAACTTCAAAATGCATTTCTTCGTTGTGAAATATATTATTTGATATTTGCGCATAAAATAATTAACACCCGAGAGGTATAAAAGTAAGCATGATGCAGTTTTTCTATCGGTTGCATTCGAATTCTATCGGGTAATAACAAACTCAAAACATAAAATTTACAAGTTAAAAGAATTATACCGTTATAAAAATAAGCTACAATGCAGAATGTCTTGTATGCAAACAATAGCAGCACGACTAATATGTTGACCATCTTGATTTTTGGTCATTTGCATTCATAGAATTACTAGTTTTAATGCAATAATATGCTAATATATATCATAAGTTGTTTGCACAGATAAAAGTTATTAGAAGGAGGGTGAATAATTGAAACACTGGTCCACTAAAGTAAAGATCTCTTGCTTATTTATTTTTAGAGTAATAAGCTAAAATGATCTCGAATATTTTTTTTTTAAAAAATCAAATTGCCTATGGGCCGTCCATTCAAAATTTGTTTCTTTTAATTTAAGGAAACATTTTTACTAACTAAATGTTATAAGAATGATCTAAGATTTTATTCACAATAATATAAGATAATATTCTTGAAAGTTTAATGAATTTTCAATAATGCTACGTTTTATTATAATTTTTCGAATATAGAAAAAAAAATTCATTAAAATTACATACGTCGATGAATTTTTTTTACATATTTATTGATAAACTCTCACAATATTGCACTACCACACTAGAAAATGATTTGAAAAACAGTCGAATTTGAATCAAATTAGTTCTTACAAGTTTTAGAAAATAGTTCTTGAATCAAATTGTTTCATAAATTCAAAGAAAATAGTATACAATTTTATCTTGCAAGTTTTAGAATTGTATATTGAGGTAGTATGTTTAATGAAATTTTTTATTTTTTATATTAAAAAACTTATAATAAATCCTATAATTATTAAAAATTCACGAACAATTTCAGAATAATGTCTTATATTGTTATGTATATGTAGTAAAAAATTCAAGTCATTCTGATAATATTTAATTAATAAAAAATATTTTTTAAATTAAAATTCAGGCGGTCAGTTGCCTTGGCTTTTTTTAAAACTCAATGTCATTTAGCCTATTATTCCAAAATATTCATCGATTTGACCTTTAACCATTTTTAAAATATGCAAGTTTAATAATATCTTGTTTTAAATAGGGTTAAAACAAAAGAAAAGACTTGAGGTTTGGTAAAATATGTGAAAAAACCTAAGTTTTAACAGAAACAGAACCTCACGAATGTTTGAACCTCCAAAAAGTATATAAATTCTTGTCATTTACTCATTTTTTATAGTGATTTGAGTCAAAATTCTGCCAAAAATTTTTTTTTTACAAACTCTCGACAATAACAGGATGACGATGATGGATCATCTCGACTTTCGAACACTAGAGGTCATGTGGTCACCAGTAAAAGCTAATTCTAAATAGATTTGATCAGTCATGCATGATAAGTATTTCACGAAGTGTTTGCATGTCGTGCTATGATAAAAGTAAAGCCAGTTGTATTCGCAACTTTCGAGAGTTTGAAGATTAGGCATATAGCCGAGGATGCTAGGTTGCTCGTCTTTTGTGAACTATATGACTTGTCTGCTTAGTGGTTAGTGCGAGTGGTTTACACTAATCTCATTATAGATGTTGAGAGTGGTTGTGGAAGGATTTTTATCTTTGGCCGAGATGCTATGATTACACTAGACCATATCAATCACGTGATAGGATATGCAGACGACTCAGATGATGAGGGAGAGATGTATGACAATTCTAGTTAGTCTACACCTTTTATTATGAGTGTAATCAAAGCATCTTTTCCAATGTCGATTTAGGTGTCCAATCAGAATGGTGAGTCTTTGACGAAGCCTAAAGAAAATGAGCTCGACGTAATTTCTTGGATCATGCACAATATGATGGAGCATATCATTCTTCCCTGCGATGGGCATTGTGACATAGCTCATATGAATTTGTATATTATGTATATGATTCATACAAAAGCTTGATTTAATCCGAACTATTTAGTTTTGTATCACATGACTGAGATACATAAGGAGGTTAAGAAAAACTTCTCATATGAAATTTCAATAACTAAAGTCATTGAGAGTATCTATGGAGAGACTTTTCGTTCTGAGGTGATGAGGTTGCCTCAGCAACAAGAGATAGCGTGTACACACGAGATTCCTATCAGATCTCATTTGTAGTAATTGCACGTCACATTATCCATATTGACGATGTATTACTTTGCATCATTGCTTATTTCAAACATGGCATTTCCTAAAAAAAAGACACTCCAATTTCTTACATTTGTGATCAATTTATCTAGTTTCCCCTTTATTCTCGAACATAGCATATTCAGAGATCTAAGTATCTTCTCGTGTCTTTTCACAATACGCATCATAATGAATTCTCTTATCATCTCTAGCATTGTAATTATAGGTTTTGTCTTTTCACATTTTGGATTTGACGACAATGCATTTGTTGCTCATGTATTTGTAGAGATGACCCATACATATTCAGCCGCCAATGCATTATAGTGGTGCAACCTTGTCATTTATCTTTCAAACTCAGCTTGTGTCGAGGCATGTGATGTCTTCCACAACGTGCTCTATATATTTTTCTATGAAAGTTTTTTTTAAAAAATTGGCGTATTAATGTCTGAGATAAAATGAATCATAAGCATTTGACAACATAACATGAACTCCATTGAGAAGCCCCTACAAGTAAAATATTTTTATAACTCCTTAAACATGTAAATTTCTCATCAAGTAGTAAAAAATACTTTTTGAATGTCTGATATTATAGTCCAACCAGCACCTTTGAGACTTAACTACTGCATATGCAATAGGATAGAGTCTCTGAATGCTGTCAACAGATAACCTGAACACGCACTTTTGAGATAACAATCATCTAAATATATAATTGGTCTAACATATTCAACGATTGGTCGCATGCATGCAAACATGCACACATAGATTCTTACGAATTCACAAATGGCATTTTGCTTGTGCCATACAACAATTGAGATTAGATGTCGACTTTGCTATCAAGGTTAGATCACACTAGTTCGTTCTCATATTGTCAAAGAAATTGAAATTGCTTATCGTCAAATCATTCGTTGAACTTACGCATTTCTATTCGACTTCAAATTGCAACACTAGTTAATATGTTAACATTGTGATCCTGTCTAATTGTCCCATGATAAATGAGATATCCCACGTATGGTGACTTTTGAACCTATCAGCACAGGTATAGATCACTCATCTTATCGATGCAAGTCGATTTTGTAAGACTCGAGTACAAGTATGATTATCAACGAATATTTTTATTTGAAACATTTCTTCATCGTGCATTTTCAAAGAATGAAGGCGTTATGAGCATCTTTCTACGCACACTGTTGTTAGTCGCTAAGGATTACATCTTTTGAAGGTCACTCTGTAACCATTTATCAGTGCATTTTCAATGATTTTAGCTTTTAGTTCTTTAGCAAATTTATACATTTTTCCTGAAATAAAGTTCGCTCTCATCTGTTGAATGCAAGCTTAAAACTTCGTTCGCATCATCATCGTCGTCTGAGTTAGCCAGTTGGGTGGCATAGTCGTTACTTTCATATTTACACCGTTTGATAAAAATTGATTCTCGACATCATGCATTGGTTCATCTTCTCCTGTATGCGCGTCTTGACATGTGAGTTCGTAACTTCCGTAGATTAGTTCATTTATCCAATCCATATTTACTTTATTATCTTCTTTTTCAGTGGTATTCTTTATAGTATATTGCCACAAATT
>QAOC01028015.1:0-91542 GCA_003255005.1 Begonia fuchsioides | reverse complement strand
GGTTTCGATCTTAATTCTTAAAATTTGTCAAATTAAAACCATATCGTAAAATTGTATCAAATTTAACTCAAAATCAAATAAAATTTAGAATAAACTCAAAAATCAATTACAAATTCAATTTAATCAATTACAAATTCAATTCGAATATAGTAAAATTTATATATATATATTTTTTAAATATAAAATACGGCGGGAATCAAATAAAATAAATAAAAAATGGGGATTAAATACGGCGGGAATCAAACTCGAAACCTTCTTACCTGGAGAAGGACGAGCTACCATTGCACCGCGGATCCACCAAACAGAGATTACATAACCAAGTATTAGTTATTAAAGTTTAAAACCTAATAGTAAAGCTTCCCGCCAAAAGCAACGGTTCCTCTGAATTTACAGTTCGAGAAGCGCGCGCTCTCTCTCTCTCTCATCAACGTAGCGGTTAAGATATAGCAAAGTACGCAGTGGAAGAATGAGATTCAATGTAAATAGTGAATAGCTACAGACTTTTGTTGCTGAATTTCATAGTCTTTTGCCGAATCAATGGCGGAGTTGGCATCGGACGCTTGCAATTTTCATACCAAGATCGTAATCAAGCCTCCGCCGCTGCCATTTCCAGGAGATTATCTTGAAAACCTCCAAGAAGATCGAATTCCTTTCTTTCATTCGGGTTCTCGCTGCCGACGGAGTGATACCTGGGTCATCTCCGTCTTCGTGATCCTCCATATCTTGGTCTTCATAGTCACCATGTTCGCCAATGACTGCTGGCATAACTCTCATCAACAGTGTGCTCTCAAGTCTCTAGGGAGATTGTCCTTTCAGCCTCTCTCTGAGAATCCCTTCCTTGGCCCTTCTGCTTCTACGTTAGCGTCCTCATCCTCAATTTCTATTATTGCAGTTTCTTAGCTGGTCTTGTATTCTCTTCCTGGTTAAATTTTTGTTGTCCATTTATAGTTAGTGAAAGATTTGGTGACCGTGCGATAAAATCATCACAGGAACCATCTTCGATCTTGACTTATTAATTTTCCTTAATTCTTGGTTATTAAGAGTGTTTTCTGTGATTATCGTTGCTCTGCCAATTACTTTATGTGTGACGTTCTAATTGACTGATTTATGCAAAAAGGAATAAAAATTTTTGTGTATAAACTGTTGGATCTTGCAACGAAGTTGATTTGTTAACTCAAACTGCTAATTTGTAAAAATAGGATTTGTGCTTTGTTCTTCCAGGATTGACAAAATGGGAGCTCTAAGGAAAAATATGTTACCTCAACAAACTTGGAGACTGTTCGCATTTCCTTGTTTACACGCTGGAGCTATCCACCTTATCATCAATCTTTGCAGTGTTGTATTTGTAGGGATTCACTTAGAGCAGGAATTTGGGCAACGTAAGCTTACATTACTCTTATTTATTCATAAGTAGCATCCAGTGACAATAGAATCATCTGTGCATCAATTAAATGTCAAATGATTGTGTAAATTTATCATGTCTGCTTCTGTTGGTCAGTGAGGATCGCAATAATCTATCCACTATCTGGCTTTGTTGGAACTTTGCTGGCTGCACTTTTTGCCCGAGACAGTCCGACAGTTGGTTCTTCTGGAGCTCTATTTGGATTAATGGGAGCAATGTTTTCTGGACTTATATGGAACTGGAAAGTTTACTCTCATAAGGTACTTTCTCTATATTTTTCTGTTTTCATGTTCGACGGATTGAAGTATGAGTGTTACTCCTTTTCATTGCAGCGCGAAGCTCTAGTATCGGTCCTTTTGGTGTCATTAGTCAATTTTGGTCTTGGTCTCCTGCCTTATGTGGATAATTTTGCCAATATAGGAGGCTTAATATCAGGATTTCTTTTGGGGTTTATGCTTTTTTTCACTCTTCCAATAACACAAGCTGCTAAAAGTAAAGCAGACCTTTTCCACGACAGTTTCAAAAACCAAATGAAGTTAAAAATAAAGCAGAAGCTTAACCGGCCTGTTCTCCGAAGTTGTTCTCTTATTCTATTTGGTCTCTTGTGAGTTTTCTTTCCACCCTTTTCCTTCTTTGGATACCTGATTTGCTTTCATCTTTGATCTTATGAGGGTGCTTTGCCAATTCATGTGCAGACTAGCTGGATGCCTCGTTGCAGTTCTTTGTGGCATTAACCTAGGCCAGTACATCAAATGGTTTCAATACATGGATTGTATTCCTTCAAACATGTGGAACTGTGAAGGCAATTCATTCTCTTGTCAGGTATGGATCAGAGTGTGTGGAATTATCAGGATAGAGTCCATTCACATATGTGCCGTTCTTCTATTTCATTGAGGCCTTAAACGCATTCTATAAACATTTTAGATAGTCGAAAACTTGAAGGTCTCCTGGCTAAGTAGTCAACATGGAAATATAGACAACATGAAAGAGCGTAGAGACTCTCCTTAAAACTTATTAAATCGTCTTCATTATAGTTCTTTAACCATAGCAGTGATGAAAATGCAGACTATGGTTAGCAATGAGCAATTGACATTGACATGTTTGGGGAATGGGAATTTCAGAGTATTCCCCTTCAGCAACATTTCTCAAGCAAGGGTGCAGGATTTATGCACCATGATATGCTCATAACTACTCAACGAGTAAGCACCCATTTGTTTTTTTGTTGTAAAGAAACAGTCTGACCTTCTTTTACTCTGTAAACTAGATGTCAGCCCCGGATCAACATTGTACGTCGAGAAATGAACGATATTGAGTAATCGATTGATTACATGTTCTTGAAATGCTATAATCTTCTGTGTTTTTTCTTCCTGGAGGTGAGAAAATGATTGATTTTGGCTAAATCTTGATCAATTTAGTAATCTGCATCACATGTTTGGGAGATATTAAAAAAGATGAACTAACTTTCTCACTTGGGTGCTGGTTATAACCCTTTTTCCGAAGATAAAAGTGTTCATATTTCTGGTGCCACAATCAACTGTGGTCTAGATTTGGAAGAGAACTAGGGTTATTTGTAGTCGCAGCTCTGGGCCACAATTTCTTATCTTGCAGCAAAGCCCGGAATAAGTTTAGGTGTGTATATAGTAGCGATCATTTCTTTTTTAGATAAGTTAATTATATTGAACAAATAAAATTTTACATAAATATACTATAGCCGAGAACCAAATTGCGAAAGCTACAGTTTAATAACTCATCCAACTTTAAGTTAAGGCAATAGTAAAAAATGACACACAGATGGAACAAGGAAGCCACAAGTTGGCGCATCGTCACATCATTAGCTATAGGAAACCATAATCAACAATTATAGATCATTGTCTGATTACAAATCAAAATTATCCAAATTACCATAAAGATCAATAAAATATTATACCTGTAAAAGAAAATTAAACAGTAGACACCAATACTAGCTAATAACTATCATCTTTGGGTAGCCACTAAAGAGTAGGATTTGGGTAAGGCATATGGGGGTTGGGGGAGGGGTCCTTACACTGGACAAACACCCCCTTTGACATTAGCCATTCTTTTTATTGGGAATCCAGACTTTGAGCATCGTTTTGTTGGGGCCTGGGGGTAGGTAATTTACTATGCAGACTCTAGAGAGGGAGAGAGAGAGACGGCTGAAATCACGTGTTAATTGGTCCATAGTAGTAGTACTACGTTACGTTCAGCCAATGCCATGAATAATAAATGCTGCTCAAAGTATCTGCAACTTAGACCATTAAGTAGCCCACAATTTGAAAAGCCTAAGGCAGCTTTGTGTGTGTTTGTCTTTTCAATTACCTCCACCGAACAGCAGCCTAGCTGTCTATTGACTTTGATCAATTTCCAGTTGAGGCCATTAAACCCAAGATAAGCACGACTGCTTGGAAGGAAAGTTCGAGGCTTCCCAGTTCAAAGAATCAAATTTAGACACGAGATTTGGAGAGTTATTGAGTTGGGTGGCCTCCAGTGGTCAAAATCAAGGAGCATGTCATGTCCATAGAATCTCCGCAAACCTTTTCATTAAAGAGGAACCGGCCACTAGCTTTTGGACACCTGGCATGGCATGCCTGCGGGGTGCCATTAATAATCGGACAATGCCTTTGAAACCTCGTTTGAAGATGGAATTCAAAGTCGTAGAAACCGACCCAGTTTTAAAAGCTTGCTTATATGCTGGAATTGTACTCTATTAGACCCCGCATTACATTCAATTCTCGGCCTGAGTGTGACGCTTTTAAAGCGAGGATAGAATCCTAAGCTAGTGGGTTTCTCTTTTTCTCAAAATCCATGTTTTTTCTTGTAAAATGCTGTTGCCTTGCCTCTTACTTTACATCAATCAAGCATATACTGTTAGGTTCATCTCTTGGTGGGTCACCCAAGAAACGACAGTGTTTTTGAGCTTATATGCTGCAGAGGATTGGAGTTTCTTCCTCTAGACCTGTTAAGTCTCAAAAAGACTTAATATTCACGTGATTTTAGTGGACAAATTGCTAAGAATCAGTAATGATTTAATTGAAATAATCGGATTTTCTTACGGATAATGCTGCAGCGATGCTGTAGCATCAGTAACGCTGTTTTTACAAGATTTTGCCCGATATTCTGTATTTTTCTTATAATCACGAGATCTTTATTTCCATGCAATTACAGAGTATTAAGGAGGATATAAGCTGGAAGAATCACGAAGAAGAGGGAAGAATCAAATCAAATTCAAAATTGGAAACAAGAATATCTTTGAAGATTTGGAAATCTTTCCTAATCTCAACCTCTTTCCAAACCGACCCGATTTTCTTCCCAAATCGTAACAACTCCCAGATTGGCTGCTGCTGCACGAAATATACAAAAAGAAACCAGAATACCACGAAGAAGGGTGTGTAGAATTGGAGAACGGGATTCACGATCAAGCTTCGGGCGTAAATCCGAAGAAGAGGTTTGCGGCGACGACTACGACGGCGGGGGAACGAGGCTGTGAGAACAACGGCTTTCGACGGCGAGGACCAAATTTCTCTCCTTTGCTTTTCGTTTTAATTTCCGTGAATTTTATGAACTCTTGATAGTTATTGGAGAACTATTTAGTTTTAATCAAAGTTTGGATTTTTTATGTTGATTTGCTTAAGTCAATTATAGTTAATTCTTTCCGAGGTTAATTCTAATTCTCAATTCGACCACCAATTTTATTTTATGCACTTTATTTTCTGCACTTTAATTTTTGCATATTAGATTAGATGAAAACTCAATCAAATGATGAAAAACCTATTCTTTATTCTTTCATTCTTTTTGTAAATATTTAAAGTTACGATTTTTAGTTTACTTCTTATACTTTGCAATTTATTCTTTGAATTGAAAATTGACTTGTCCTCGTGGGATCGATATTTTTATTACTACGTTGCGATACGTGCACTTGCGTTTAATTGCGATTACATTTTCAAGCAACAAGTTTTTGGCGCCGTTGCCGGGGACAACGAAAATTTTTGATTTTTAGAATTCTTTGTGAAGTATTTGTGAATATAACTAACTCTAATTTTAAAAATTATAAAACCCCAAAAAGAAAGGATTTATACGGTTCTTTTCAAATTTTTTTCAGGTGCTTATGCGAAAACGAAGGGATTCAAGAGCTCACTCCCTTAAATCTCAATCCCGGAAAAAAACGCTTCAAGAGAGAAGACGCAAAATTTAAATCTACATCATGAAGCGATAAGGAAAGAACCGATGGCTCAAAACGCATTCCAACGAGCAAACAACGGTCATGCACAAGAAAGACCAATTCGGGATTATGCAATTCCAGATTTGGAGTGGTTAAAACCTGGATTTTTTCGACCGGTAAAGAATGAAGTGCGATGCGAATTGAAGCCGATCATGATGCTGCAAAATATCGGTTGGAAACCAAATAATCATTGGAGTCAACAGCAGCAACCACGAATGCAAAATCTGTATTTCCAACCAGCACAGCAAGGATTTAATCAAGGGTTTCCGACTCAACAGAATCAGCCACATCAACCCGAATCTTCTAATCCGTTCGAGCAAAAAGTTAATGAATTTATGGAACGGACCGAGATGATGATGCAAAATATGAATGCAATTTTACAGAATCAGATCGCATCTCATAGGAATCTGGAGAATCAAGTGGGTCAGCTCGCGTTAGCCTTAAACGCTAGATCAACGGGGATGTTGCCAAGCGATACCGAAATTCTAAAACGAGAAGGAATAGAACAGTGCAAAGCCATTACGCTGCGCAACGGCAGAGCAGTGGATACTGTGAAAGACCCTGAAGGAAAACCTAAGAAAATAGTTGAAGAGAAAAATACAGAAGCTGATAAAGTTGAAGTCTCGGAACAGATTAATAAGCCTGATGCTACTACCAGTGCTGCAGCATCGGCACAGCATCAGAAGAAAATTTTGACAGCCGAGAGACTTCCACCACCTTTTCCACAAAGCTGCTACATCGCTAAAAAGAGAGAACCACTTGCTGCTATAACAGACTTCCAGTTCGATTTTGCTGACTCTCGAACTTGGAATAAAAACAGAATAATTGGAACAAAACGAGAAGGAAAAGGAGTTACATGAAGAAAACACGACGTCTAGCTAAAGACGTTAAATTAAGCGCTACAGGGAGGCAACCCTTTATTTAATTTTTTGTTAGTTTAATAATTCTGCATTTTTATCATGTAGGTTAGGTAGCATGACCCGACAAAGCATTGAAGTAATAAAGGCATGCATAAATCATAAAAATAAAAAAAAATATATGGGAGAAGGTTTTGGTCCAACCCGATTGGACTAAGCTGGATTCTAGGCTGATTTTCATCGCCTGTTGATTTTCTAAGAAGCGGTAATTATTTCGTTTTAAAGTTTAAAAGTAACCGTTTCTTTTCATTCTTAGATCGCAGGAAGCACAGCACTCAGGAGAGCATCAAACGAATCTTCAGAAATTCAGCAGATATTTTCAATGAAGCCTACCCCAATTTTGCTTTTGACATGAAATGACATCGCCGCCACCATCCAAATAAGCTACTCCAATACGAGCAGACCTTCAAGAAAACACAGGTATAATCACGCCATTTATTATTGTCTGCATTATACAGAAGGACGGTGGAGAACCAGAAGAAAAAAACACCCCAGTCCCCGATGCTGCACGCAGTGCTGCAGCATCACCATCGGTCCAGTTTTTCGATGAGTTTTCCAAGAGACTGCAGCTCCTGGAAACTCGTCTAAGCCACATTGAGATCCAGCAACACTGCATGCTGGACATTCTTGAGAAAATGGTGGTCCGATCATTCTTCACTCAAGCCGATAATAAAGCCCAACCAATGGAGAAACCGAAAGATCTTCATAGGGGAGTTTACTTCTAACCCTTTTTGCTATTCTATTTTTTTTTGTGATTTCGGTTCACTGTTACTGTTTTGGGTTTGACAATGAGGGCATTGTCGAATTTAAGTTTGGGGATGGAGGTGTACCGAAATAAAAAAAATATAATTAATAATTCTCTTAATCCGAATAGCCGAAAATGCTTGCAATCATAGAATTTAATGATGGAACTTACTTTCCTAATCTATCTAACCCTTGATGGATGTTACTTATGAATGACAATTCAAGTCTAATTAATTTAGGAGACACTTCAACATAGTAAATCCTCTTTACACGAAATTATTATTTTGAACATCATCTTTCCCGATTTTCCTAAGAGTTATCATGTTCTGTTTAAGTTTGACATTTTTGAAACTTAGCTCGAATAAATGCTTGAGACAAACGGATTTTTCAGGTGAAGAGTAACATGGTGACAAGTTTGGGGAAGAAAAAAAAAAATATGAGGCATAAAAGTTCGAAAATAAGGACAATTATAACACTCTCGGGACTTAAGTGGATGATCGTTGAGTGACACTTCATCGGGACTATGTGGATGAACGGTGAAGTGTATTTGCAATTTCCCAATCCACTTTCAAAATTCGAGTGAGCCTTTTGGATACTCGATGGGTGGAATAAAAAAATAAAGGGAACAATGGGAGGAACTCCGTTGCAATTAAATGAGCTACCCGTTTGAAATACCACCTCGGTTAAATCAAGAATCAAAAATTATATAAATGATGGTATGATAACGTAAGTAGCTCATTTACAAAAAGCCTAGAAAAATTCTTCTTCACTCTTGAAGTCATGAAGCTCGGATCTTGCTTAATTTGTGCGTGGAAGGTATGACTTTGAACGATGTTTAAAGAAGTGAAGATTTTAGCATTATGAGATGAAACTTATGACTTTTGGGAAGGATAATGTTCTTAGTAATAAGTGCACACACTCACTCTAGGGGAGATACTATCGAGAAGTTATCTGAAGTTAAGAGGAGTTGGAAAGTCATGCATTTGTGATTATTTGTCTCGAGTTAGGTTTTTTGTGGAAAAATCTGAAAATTTCTATGATTGCTTATTGACATTACTCGAGGACGAGCAATAGCTTAAGTTTGGGGATGTGTTAAGTCTCAAAAAGACTTAATATTCACGTGGTTTTAGTGGACAAATTGCTAGGAATCAGTAATGATTTAATTGAAATAATCGGATTTTCTTACGGATAATGCTGCAGCGATGCTGTAGCATCAGTAACGCTGTTTTTACGAGATTTTGCCCGATATTCTGTATTTTTCTTATAATCACGAGATTTTTATTTCCATGCAATTACAGAGTATTAAGGAGGATATAAGCTGGAAGAATCACGAAGAAGAGGGAAGAATCAAATCAAATTCAAAATTGGAAACAAGAATATCTTTGAAGATTTGGAAATCTTTCCTAATCTCAACCTCTTTCCAAACCGACCCGATTTTCTTCCCAAATCGTAACAACTCCCAGATTGGCTGCTGCTGCACGAAATATACAAAAAGAAACCAGAATACCACGAAGAAGGGTGTGTAGAATTGGAGAACGGGATTCACGATCAAGCTTCGGGCGTCAATCCGAAGAAGAGGTTTGCGGCGACGACTACGACGGCGGGGGAACGAGGTTGTGAGAACAACGGCTTTCGACGGCGAGGACCAAATTTCTCTCCTTTGCTTTTCGTTTTAATTTCCGTGAATTTTATGAACTCTTGATAGTTATTGGAGAACTATTTAGTTTTAATCAAAGTTTGAATTTTTTATGTTGATTTGCTTAAGTCAATTATAGTTAATTCTTTCCGAGGTTAATTCTAATTCTCAATTCGACCACCAATTTTATTTTATGCACTTTATTTTCTGCACTTTAATTCTTGCATATTAGATTAGATGAAAACTCAATCAAATGAAAAAAACATATTCTTTATTCTTTCATTCTTTTTGTAAATATTTAAAGTTACGATTTTTAGTTTACTTCTTATACTTTGCAATTTATTATTTGAATTGAAAATTGACTTGTCCTCGTGGGATCGATATTTTTATTACTACGTTGCGATACGTGCACTTGCGTGAATTTGCGAATACATTTTCAAGCAACAAGACCATATCCCGATTCCCATGCATAGGTAGTTAAACCCCAATCCTCTTGGGACAATGCCAGTTCAGTGTAATCTAGCGGTGGCCCATTCTCTGCCTACCGTACTTACATCTCGTGTCTTCATTCTCTGCTCGCTTTGAATGCTGCCCACGCTCACATTTTCCCCACACCTTGTGCCTCATTTTTCATGCCCCCAATGACTCCTTTTATACCGCCGAATTAGAGTTCTCAACCAGGGAAAATGTGGTCTCTTTTCACATGCAATGGAGATGGATTATGGTTACACGAATTTCAGTCGATCTTTATTGTGTTTCTATGTTGTCTTTTGGGTTAGTGTCCATAAAAGTTGTAGATCAGATGACAAGTTCAAGTATATCATCTTTTGATGAACATTGTCTGTGTCATCCATCCGGATTGTCTTACATAGTGGTGGCATTCTACTTTGAATGTCCGTTTTTATATTTTATTGGAACAAAAAAAAAAGTAGAGTAACGCAAACCATCGTGCTACAAGTCTCTTATGATGTGTCCAAACCTCAATGGCATTTGCATACTTTATATCTTCTTTTATCACACACTAAAGAAACCCCTATCAAACCAAACATACACATGATGTCATTGGTGAAATTATTTGATATTTACGGTATAATATTGTTCACTTTTATATCAGAGCCAGAACCAATTTATGTTGGGGTTAGTCCAAATATTTGTTTCATACCATGAAGAGTACTTTACATTCTTACTTATATGAATCTGAAACTTACCATTTAATGAATCTTAAAATGTCATAACATATTAAGAATCACATACAAGATTTCGGCACAAAATCGAGCGGAGAGGATAGAAACTTTATAGAAAGTGGATACAAAAAGAAGAGAACAAACCCACTTAGTGATTAGATACAAAATGGACACAGCTTTTAGGTTGGCTTTTGGTATAGATCACAATTCATGTTTAATATTAGGTTAACACTTATCCAACAACAAGTCACCCCACTTTGCCCTTTGCTTTTTACTAAAGATCCTCTATCCTACTTGATTTTTAGGCTTCTTTTCATGATTGCAAGCGAGCAAGTGTTTCACAATCTCATCACGACGAAATCTTCGTGTCAACCCATCGTGTGAAGGCAATAGGACAATTGAATGATGTCCGAGAAGCACGAAGAAGATTGGGTTTTTAGTAGAAAAAATCTATAAACACGTTTTTTTGGTAAGATCTAAGAACAGATCCGTGCAGATCTCGACGTTGATCCTAAAAATTGGTTGCTGTCTACCATCGACGGCCCCACTTGCTCCGTCAACGCCGGCGGGGAAGGATCTGATTTCGCTCTGAATCTACGTCATTATCTCACGTTTGACCGGTCATGTATGTCTAAGGGGGGTTCCCTGAAAAACTCAGTTTCCAATGAAATCGGAGAACACAAACATCCTCTGGAAGCGAAGAATGTCGCAGACTCCAAAAACCCACGAGGACCCTGCCTCTGCTTTCGCGCCCCACAAAGCAATACAATACGAGAATTGAACTTGAGTCGCAAAATCGAAGACCCACTTGAGTTTTTGGTGGAAAGCTGGTGATCTGTAAGCTCAAAATCCAGTTTTTGAAACAGAGGGTCGTGTGAATGTAAAGTGGAGACCTCGAAAGACTGGATTTTTATAGTTTGGAGAGAAGAGAAGGGGGAATGTACAAGGAACAGAGTCTGTTGCTCGAGGAGGAAAAAAGTAATACTGAGATTTCATCTGCACGGGAGAATTCGAGTCAAACTCTCTCTCTACTTTCTCTCTCCTTCGATTGCACCTTGTGCGCGATATGGATGAAACAGGGAGGCGGGGAGACTCAGAAAAAGGAAGAATTTGGAAGGGATATGATGAAAATCTCAAATCCTGCAATAGGTTTTCAACAATTTTTAATTTTGATTTGTTCTTGTGTTGGCATTTAACAAAGAAATTGGGTGATTACCAATCATACTTTCCCCTCAGAGGAAACACCCATCATTGCTCCCAACAATCCTTTTCAACCTTCGAAACCCGAGCTTCCAAGATATTCTCTCCTCCCCCTTTTGTCTCTAATTCCTTCTTCACTCTGTTTAAATACCTCTCCTCTCTCTCCCCTGTCTCTCTCTCTCTCTCTCCTAATTCTCAGTCCAAATAACTCTTCTTTCTGTTTCTGTTGGCCTCTGTGAATGGAGTTTTCCTCCGCCAACTCCGTCAATGGCTTCTACTCCTTCCTCACCAGAGGAATCGACGATCTTGAACGAGTATATCTCTCTACCAACTTCATGTCAATCCAGTTTCTTCAAAGAGCTCTCTCTCTCCTCCGATCTTTTCACTCTCAACTGACCCTTCTCGTCCAGAAGCTTCATTTGCCTGTAGGTGAGAAGTGGCTTGATGAGTACATGGACGAGAGCGCGAAGCTCTGGGAGGCTTGTCTAGTCATTAAATCAGCCCTTTCTTCAATGGAGAATTACTACTCTTCTGGATCCAATATTGCCTCCTCTCTCGAAAATCATGGCCATCTCAGCCCACAGCTCTCTCGCCAGGTGCTTATATTGTTTTATAATTGTTTCTTTTTTTCGGATTGGTAAGATTTTTTTTCTCGTTTTAAAAATGGGTATGGTTTCTTTGACAATAAATGGCGCAGATTATTCGGGCAATATCAGGGTGTCGCCATGAAGCGGTGGGATTGGAGGAGGAGAATCGGGCTTTAATGGAAGCGAGAATCCTACCACTTTCTTTGAGATTCGATGAAAAAGTCTCAGTAGAATCGAAGTTTAATGGGTTCCATGGTTTCAGAGGAGTTCTTTACGCGATGAGAAACGTTAGCTCTTTGCTCCTCATGATCTTGTTGAGTGGACTGGTGTGTTTCCAGCCGGAGATGAATTTTCTCCGGGGAGGATACGACGGGTGCTTGTTTTTCGGGTCGAGTTTTATGATCTCAACGGGGAGGTTGCAGCAGAGAGTGGCGGCGGAGATCGGCCGGACGAGCGGGAGGCTGGGGATCCTCATGTACGAGTTTCGGAGATCAAAGGCGGCCATGGATGAGCTGAGAGGAGAGATAGAGAGGAGGCAGGGGATGATGGAATGGGAAACAGAGGAGGCGATGAGGGAGAGAGTGGAGAATCTAAGTGGGTGCTTCGACATGTTGAGATCCGGTGCTGATAATATTGCTTCCCAAATCGATGATTTCTTTGATGAAATCGTTGAAGGGAGGAAGATGCTTTTGGACCTTTGCAGCCATCGGTAGATTGAGAAAGAAACAGGAGAGAGAAACAAGAGAGAGAAAGAAGGAAAAACAGAGGAATTTACAGAGCAGAGGAATGAATATCATTAGTTTTCTGGGTGGTTGTACCTTAAAAAACACCCATTTCTTCTCATTTTAGCCTCTTCTCCCCTCCTCCATTTTCTTCTTCTTCTTTCTTTTTTCGGAGTAAAATAGTAATTCCACCATGGAACTTATAACTCCATGATGTTTCAAAAGACAGGAAAGATAATGGAATGGAAGGGACTTCCCTCTGCTTCGGTTCAGATGGTCGCGAGTGAACAAGTAATCATTCCAGAGTTTTCTAGTTTGATTCCCGGTTTGTTTTTATTCCAAAAGCAGCTTCCTTTTTGCTCCTTGGAACCTCCTGAGATGATCAGGCCTTTCTCTCTCCACCCAAATCAACGTTCAACCAACACCCATTTGTTCATTTTCAGAAATTTGGCTCGAAAAACTCAAATTTCTAACCATATCCCCTGCTTATTGTCACTTTGGCAGAGAGAGAATCATGGCTTGACAGTTGCCAGTTGCCTCCCGAGAAGGGTTCCAAATAAGACGCAGCAATTCGACATAATTAGAAGGCCAAAATAATGCAGAAAGTGAGAGCATAATAAAGGACCAAATTCTGTCTAATGCACACATTCAGCTTTTGAAAAAAGAAGCCTTCTGAGATGTCCAACAAGCTCACAGTAAATGCAGGCTTCCCCTTTTCATTTTTCAATCTCGACAATTAATTATCAGTGTGAGTTCTCAGGCTGCCAACTCTGTAACAAACAAACAACGCCTGCCATTATATTAACTCCTCATCAACAAAGATCTCCCTGCTATGGAGGTTATAAAAGTTGCACCAGTAAAGCAGTCAATCGATCATTAATACTCACAAATTTAATGAACAAAGCAGACAAAGTCGGGTCGATTTGAATTTCATCTGTGTTGGAGTTGTCTTTCTATGATTTACAAATTTAAATTCTATCTTCTCCTCTCTTTAAATGTCGAAACCAGGCATCGCAAACTGCAAAGCGAAGGCCTCCACCCGGTCTCGAAGATCCATAATCTCTTTGTTGTGTTGAAGACCAATCAGACCATCTTTTTGTAGTTTTCCGAAATCTCTCTGCATCAGATGTTTTGTGATCTGAGCTGCTCTGAGAAGAAAGTCAGCAATTGTCTCAAAATCGGCCTCCAAACATCCTCTTGATGTCATAGCAGGCGCACCTAAATGCGAACAAAATATTAGAATCAGCATCCGGATTCAAAAGTCTCCCAAGCTGGCACCATTATCTCCAAGATTATGACATAATAAATACTCACCTATTCTCACTCCCCCAGTGCAAATGGCACCATTATCATCATATATGGCACATTTGTTGAGTGTGATATGGCACATCTCACAGACCTTCTCATAGTGCTTGCCTATAAACGAGTTTAAAAGGCAGCAATAAATATGGAAGATTTCACGTTTCAAAACATAGTTACAACTTCTTGCATAGCCAGGACGATTAGACATGCCACCAACACTTTTGCAGCTTAAATTTGGTTATGAACAACAATAAATAAAGTTATGATATTTTTCAAAATAGAATCGTTACTGGAATATTCATCGGCTTTCATACATAAATCCAACAAATTTAACACCCAAAAAATGAAAGATGAGGTGAATGTAATTGTACCTGTTAACCCTAAAGCAGTCAAATCCCAGAGTAGTAAGTGGTTGTCAGTTCCACCAGTCACCAATTTGCATTTTCTTCTCAACAATGCTGCAGCCAGGGCCTGAGCATTTTTCTTCACTTGCTGCATAGAAGCTTTGTAATCAGGAGTGGCAACTTGTTTCAATGCAATAGCAAGGGCAGCAATGTGATTGTTGTGAGGGCCCCCTTGTAATGATGGGAAAACAGCAAAATTTATCTTTTCCTCCAAATCGTAATGACTTCCCTGCTTCGATGATTTCACGCCCTTCCTATAAAAGATAATTCCACCCCTGGGACCTCGCAGGCTTTTGTGCGTTGTTGAGGTCACTACATCGCAATATTCAAATGGACTGCTACATTCCTGTAAGGGAAAATTGTCATTCTTCTGTGCAAAGCTAAAACCTTATCGTACTTTAATGAAGTGAAGAGTTTAACTAGGGAAAACCACAGAAAAGTTTCATTCATAGCCAGCATCATCAAAGCCAGAGAAATCAAACTAGAAGCACACACCTACCCATATGAAGAATGTAACATCCATAAGAACTGATATTCATTCTCACAATTTTGTGAAGTGCAGAAATGAAAAGAATCTGCTAAGAATATCATGACTCAATATGTAAAATAATAATTATAACATCTTGATAAAACCAGAATGGCCAATACACTCTTAGTTTTCTACTAAAATCCCAAGGCAACAATGCCAGCATAACTAATGCTTGTAACTTATGTGAATTCATGTTCATCTGCTACCATATGTTAATATTGCCACAGAAATTCTGTGTTACATGTGCAACAAATGGAAAATTAGCCATTCATCCACATAAATAATTCATACTTTTTTCCTATTGATTAATCGATCACCTTCACGAACAAAACCACATAGGCTTTACTACTTTCTGAAACGTTAAGGCAAAATGCAAATATGCATTACGATGTGAAAAATCAAGAATCTACACCATGCATATTGTAAGACACATTTATCCAACAATATAAAGAAATAAAATGATATTTCAAACCTTGGCAGCCACGAGACCACTAATATGAGCCATGTCACACATCAACACCGCCCCACATTTATCAGCGATCTGTCTAAACCGAGCATAATCCCACTCTCGAGGATATGAACTCCCACCGCATATGAGTATCTTTGGACGAAAATCAAGAGCTTTCTCCTGAAGTTTATCATAGTCAATATACCCTGTTTGGGGGTTGACTTTATATGGAAGGCTCTCAAAGAATATAGATGAAGCAGAAACCTTCTTCCTACTCGGAACATAATATCCATGACTTATATGCCCACCTGATGGTGAATCTAAACCCATAATTCTATCCTTTGGCAGCAAAAGACCAGTATAAACTGCAAAGTTAGCTGATGTGCAGGAATAAGGTTGAACATTCACACCCCATTTTTCTGAATCAAGATCAAATGCAGCAAATGCACGCTCACAACAAAGCAGCTCAATCTCATCAATGTGCTGGTTACCTGTGTAGTATCTGGCTCCTGGCATTCCCTCCGAGTATTTGTTTGTCAATGGGCTTCCCAACGCTTCCATCACCGCCTTACATACGAAATTTTCTGAAGCTATTAATTCAATACCCACGCTTTGTCTTCGCTTCTCCTTCTCCATGATCCCATGAATCTCCGGATCTGCGACCATAAGAGGCTGATTTCCCCAAGCCTTTACTGCAGCTCTCCTCTCTTCCAGATCAGTCTCAACCGCCAGCCGTTTATGAGCTTTTGAAGAAATCTCCAATTGAGGGTCTCTTTGCCTCTTCACGCGCAAGGGTTGTCCCCAAAGGCGAATGTTTTCATGTCCGCTTTGATCATCCCCATTTCTTGAGCTTATTTGCTCATCCTTTTGATCAAGAAATTGCGCTGAACAAGATGTGGCACAGCTTGTCGAGCTCAAATAGCTAGAATCTTCAGTAATCAAACTTCGAGACGCCGACGTCATTGTGTGAGAATTAAACCCCAGAGAAAGGGCAGTCTGAGCACCACTCAAGTCCATTATCCCCAATTCTCACCCCCGCAAACAACTCACCCAATATCAACCACCCTAATTCAAGTTCAAACCCCAAAACAAAAGATAGGACAACGAACACGTTTGAAAAGATTACAACGACAGTACCGTATCGATGAACGCCTAGAACTCGTCGCAGCAAAAGCAACTTCCATAAGAAATCTCTTAGAACCAAATAAACCTGAGAAAGTGCGTAAATTCGAGCGATAACAAGAAAATATTTGTATCTGCAGGGAGGCACAAGAAAGCAACAATCTAGAACGAGGATGAACCTGGCTGCGAAACGAGGTACGAGGGCTGTCCACTCCTGGATGGAAAAATTAATAAGGTTTCCGGAAACACAGGAACAGCCAGTATCTTGAGGTCGCGGGAAGATAGTTCACCTAGACGGAAAACCATTCAGGTTCAATACTGCTCTTGTTGCACTCTAGGGGGCCCATCTTTTGCAATTTTGACTCAATTTTTAATTAATAATACTTTTACCCACCAAACTTCTTCAAATTGATATTTGGTACTACTCAAAACCAAATCGTCAAATCAGACCCTCAACTTTTAAAAATTTACGATGAGGATAGTTGACTTGGTTTGGGAAGAACACATGACAAACCACTGTCGGAGATACGTTTTTATTTTTATTTGTATTTCCTCCTTCGTTAGAACAAAGTTAGTGATAGGAAAAGCTATACTGAAAATTATTCGACGCTCTCTTCTTAAAATGATCTACTCTGTTCTGTGCCATCTAAACGACGGGACGATTTCGTTGATTTTTCATTGATTGCGGATTTTGACTTTTTAACTTCTTGATTAATGAGGAGATGATTAACGAGGGGAAAAGGGTAACCTATGAAGCAGGAGGAGGAATTGAAAATGGGGTTTTACATGCAATCGTTGAGTGGTGGCGGGACAGCAGGCGGTGGACGGTCGAATTGGAAGGGAAACGCCATTGTCATTTAAGCTTTGGTTGGAGTTTCTTTAAAGGAAAATATCAGTCGAACAGTGTGAAGAATTGTAAAAAACCTATATCCGCCTAACCCTTTGTCGCTCTGACTCCATACGGACCTTTGATTTAATCAACTTTCAAACCTTCCATTTTTTCACCAATCTGCCTCTGGAAGGGAAGCCATGAGGAATCGTGGATCGAGGAGGGTTGCCGCTGTGTGGCTTCCCTTCTTCTGTATCATCTTCTTCCTCCTTGGTATTCTCGTCTCTAACAGGTATGTATCTATCTGACCCGTTCCTTGTTTTTTTATTCAATTTATGTTTTGGGTTTGATTTGTTTGTGGGCGAGTTGATTTGAACTCGCTGATTTGTGTTCCGATTTGGATTATGGATTATGGTCGATGGAGCAGGACGGGGGTACCGGCTGAATCGAATGAGCAGCTCATGACAAGCAGCCGGAATGATCAAGAACTGCAACTCATCTCTGAAGAGAAATCTTTTCAAGAGGTGGGAAAATCTCCACGATTCTCTCGATTTTCGTTCTTGGTTATGAAACCCTTCATCCTTCTCTTTATTCTCTTTCGTTGAAAATTCCAGAGACCTGCAGAAATCGAGGAAACAATGACTGAAGAAGTTCACAGAACCCACGAATCAATTCAGTAAGTTCGAAGTCTTGGGTTTTGTTGCTTATAGCTAGCTATTCTGAAGCAATTGACGATTAATCGGTTTGAAGGAGGGGCGACAGATCTCAGGAAAAGAAGAATACAGCTCTTATCAATGGTTTTTCCAATGGGAAGAAAATGTTGATGGTTATTGGAATAAACACTGCTTTCAGCAGTAGGAAGAGGCGAGATTCTGTTCGAGAAACATGGATGCCTAGAGGTAAACATTGACAGTGATTGATATTAATGCTGCTATTAGTATGGTAAGATATCCCAATACGTTTATGTAGGAGAAAAGCTGCTTCAATTGGAACAATCAAAAGGAATCGTTATTCGTTTCATGATTGGTCACAGGTAAAAGTGTAGATCTTTTCACCATTTGGAGCTACAATTGTTTAAAATAAGCTAAGATGGATGTTTATATGGAATCTAGCTGAGTGTGATCTTTCATTTATCGATATGCAGTGCGACTTCCAACAGCATTTTAGACCGGGCTATTGATTCAGAAGAGGCGCAGCATAAAGATTTTCTCCGGCTGGTAAGAGAATGCTTATGAAATAGAGGGTAATGTCAGAGTAATTGATAACATTTTTGGTCGCAATTTGGTAACATACTAGGATTATATTGTAGGAACATGTTGAAGGGTATCATGAATTGTCTGCAAAAACCAAAATTTTTTTCACCACCGCTGTTGCCAAATGGGATGCTGACTTCTACATCAAGGTGGATGATGATGTCCATGTCAATTTAGGTGTGTATTAAATTATGAAGTTTTTTTTGTATTTCCATTATTATTTTTGGCTCAAAATCCTCACTAGTGTACTTAATTTAGGCATGTTGGGCACCACTCTAGCTCGTCATCGGTTGAAACCGAGGGTCTACATTGGGTGTATGAAATCCGGACCTGTACTTTCCAATAAGTAAGCAAGATTTTTCGTAAGGAAAACTGCACTTTATACCTTAATGTTTATGCTCATTTACAAATTGAATTTCTCACAATTTCATTGACTACGAACTTGAACCTGCAGAGTTGCCAATAATTTGTAATTCGACTATGAAGTCTATCGATCTTTCAATCGAGTTCAAAATCACCAAAGAAGTGATTGATTGAGTTCAAAATCATGTTATAGATCTCATGAGAAGTTAAAATACCTTGTCAAATAGAAAGTGCGGTATCCATATGTCAGATTGAATAGATAGATTGATGACAATTTTTTTAACCGCTGACAGATAAAAAGTGGAGATTCAATTTGTTCACAAGAGTTAAGAGTCTAAATTGCAGTTTTCCTTTCTTGTACTATTGAGCTTAGGAAGTTCTTCTATTTTCAATATGCTCAGCTCGTATGATTATGCATGATGTAATATTTTCCTCATATTTATTTTTCTAGGAATGTCAAATATCATGAGCCGGAGTACTGGAAGTTCGGAGAGGAGGGGAACAAATACTTTCGACATGCAACGGGGCAGATCTATGCAATTTCAAAGGATCTAGCAACCTACATTTCAGTAAACCAGTAAGCTCTTAGTTCCCAAAGGCTTCTTTATTTGCTAGTTCGTTGCTTGACATTGGAAGGACTTAATTTTTTTATTGATGAAGAAGCCAGTACTTTTATGTCTCTATCTCAACCAGATTGAAGTGAAAAACTAACGAAATTCTGGATTTCAGTTCACATTACATTTATATTGACAAAAAAGAGATTTTTATGGGTTTCATATAGAATTGACAATCATAATTGGAAGTGCTAATTCGTGCTCGTAGGCCTATTTTGCACAAGTATGCAAACGAAGACGTGACCCTTGGTTCATGGTTCATTGGTCTTGAAGTCGAGCATATCGATGATCGCAATATGTGTTGTGGGACTCCGCCAGGTATGATTTTTGAATGATAGATTGCATTAAGTATGTTCTTTAGAAAACATATAAATATAAAATTAAACCGGTCTGGATCCAGCTTGGGATTCTCTTCTGTTTCTTCCGGACGTCATAAATTAATGCATGCCCATCAAGCTTTCACTATATTTGAGTGTGAAATTCATGTGAAATCTTCGAACCGTAGCTCCCTCTCAGAATGACCATGCAATGTATAAAATAACATGCAGATTGCGAGTGGAAAGCGCAAGCAGGTAATGTGTGCATTGCTTCGTTTGATTGGAGTTGCAGCGGAATCTGCAAATCAGTGGAGAGGATCAAGTTGGTTCACGACAAGTGCGGAGAAGAAAACACCGCCATTTGGAATGCAATGTTCTAATTAATTCCAAAGTCCGAGGAGAGTGAGTTTCATCCTCCATACTCGACAAACAGCTGGATCAAGTATTAGTATTAACTTATACTTCTTTAAATTTTGACTTGGTAGACAGTTTTGTTATGAGAATTTTTGTTGAGTAATGATAGTTTAGTCATCTGTTTCTTCTCCATTTTCTAGTGAGATAGAGCGAGTAATTTGTAGACAGTAAAATGCAGCATTTTGGGTAAACCAGAGCTTAAAATCTGCAGAAATAAGACCTCTGTTACACATTGTAGAAAAAAGAATAAAAGTAAAAGGATAAATGATAAATGCCGCCATTGATGTACCATCTCTCTTAGCTTCTTCTTCCACTTTTGCAGCTGTGCTAAGCTCTTTTTCACCTTTTTAGCTGTCTTACTTTGCCTGCTCAAACGCTGTGCTTCACTTTTTCATGCATGGGAGTGATTCAAGAGACGCGTCGATCATGGTATTCACTGAATTTATCTTCTAATTTAGTCCGAATTATCATTTTAATGAAAAGAGATGAAGCTTTTTTCGCATGCTATCAAGCAGTGTCGGCGAAAATGTCTACATCCCTGCTGTTCGTTTCTTAACTGTTCATATTCAGGTTCTCTGTTTCCAGATCTCTTTTCTACTTGCAGATTAACTTCTGAAATTCAGACTCAGAAAATAATTGCTTATTTGGACAAGAGATGCTCTGAACCCGTGTAAAAGAAAGAAGAGTAGATCTAGAGCTGCTCATTTTTTTATGACGAAAGAAGACAAAAAATAAACACCACCATGTTGCGAAGGACATGTCCATAACTCTCTGCTACAAAACTCTCACTCTCTCTCTCGTCTGTTGCTCCGAGAGAAAAAGGAAACATGGGGAACAAATATGACTTCTTCCGCCACCAAAAAGCCGACTGCAAAGCAACATTTTTGCCAATGCTATGTCCAAGACCATCCATGAGCGATGTCCATCATCCAAACAGAAAAGAGGCCGCCGACGCCGGCGCACTGCCATTCTGCGACGACCCATTATCTCCGAGAATCAGCTGCGTCGGCAAAGTGAAGCGCAGCAACAGAATAACAGGCATTCCTGCAGCTCGCAACAAGTTCATCCTCCCAACCAAAACAATCCATCCCAACTCAACTTTCAAATACTCCGACCTCAAGAGATTCTTCTCCGCCAACAACGTGGCTGCTCCAGCGGCGGCTCCCACCGGAGGTAGCCGGAGAAGACAGCTGTGTAAGGTTGGTGAAGGCGGGTCCAACAAGGGCCGTGGAAATCAGAGCTGTGGCGCAATGAGTATCGTTGATTTGGATCCTCCTCTGTCGGTGGTGAAGCAGGTGCGAAAGTGCGGCGAAGTTGATAGTTTATGGAAAAGGAGGTCTCATGGGGTTGCTTTACAAAGTTTAAAGCTTCAACCTTTTCAAGGCTATCTCGAAGATCATCTTCAACCCTCCACATTTTGAGTGCTAATCCTCCGTTGTCTTTGCAATCTTTGCAACTGCAGAGCACAATTATATATTACTTACGTTATTTGGTTCCATGATCAAGGGTAGAGAAAGAGAGAGCACTACATTTACAGAGTAAAAACACATACACCGACATAAAATAGGGAAAGTCACACGGTTTGGAAAAGAAAAGTTGTCGAATTCTAATTCAGTGTAAACATGTATTCTACAAATAAACACAGTTACGAGGATTAAAATTGGTTTTAGATAATGTTGGCATTACCAACCTTCAATCTTGTACCTTGTGGAGATGAGTTTAGTGGCCCCAACCTTGAGACCTCCACGGCCAGCCGTTTTCAGTCCAATATCTTAGGATCTGCAAAGATGGCAGTTGACGGTATTGAATCATATCTAGGCTCTGAAGGGTGTTCGGTGTATCCTCCTTGATCTTGGTCATGTCATTGAGCTCCTGCAAGAGCAAACCAGATAATGGCAAGGCAGGGCCTGAATTTTAAGACTCTTAGCTAGACCTTAATATCTAATACACATAAAATCACCAATTGTGGTTAAAAAAATTGGATAAGACTTCAGACATGCATAGTGTGATTCTATCATTGCTAGCCATTAAGTAACTGCAAAGAATTACTCAAATGAAGAGCTTACAGAAGGCAATTAAGAGTTTTTCCATAGCCTGCAAGCTTAGCCTCTATGCTAAATTATAAGATTAACAAAGAGTAATAGCCTCAAATGTACCATGATGACTGTGAAGCCCCCAAACATGAGAACAATATTAGACGTTTTGGGTTGGAATCCACACGGCTTTGTTCTTGACCTATACTCAAAATGATTTATGATGGAAAAGGAGAAAAGTACCACGTCTTAATCTCATATCTTCTGAGTTCTATAGTCGCAATATTTTGACTTTCGTGAATTCTCCATGCTCCTGCAAGCTGGCCGCATCAAGTTCCTTGTGGCCCTACTCAAAATCAAATATGCGTCATACGACAAGAGCACTTCCAAGGTTGCTTCAAAGCAGAGGGACAATGAAATGAAAATGAACACATAGTTCGAATCTAACAAGTGTAGTTTTTATTGTTTTTTTTTGGAAATTATCAATAGCATTATTAAAATTAAATAGTATACCATGATGGTATTACCATCCCAGTTGACATAGCTTGGAACAACTGTTTATCCCTTAATTATAAAGACAAACATGAGATACAGCAAATTAGCCAAATAGATCATTTTACTAAGTTAAACATCACATGACATCATGCATGCATCTAGAATGTGACATAAGCTGTAATCAAGCACACTGATAAAAAAGAACAAGCACGAGAACAAAATAGATGGCTTAAACACAAGTCCCCACATTCCATAACTACTCTATTTACTAAAAAAATTCCTGGGATAATAGAGGCCAGTGCACCGATGAGGTTCAAAATAAAGAAGGGAAGAAGAATGCTTAAACTCTGATGCCAAAAAAAGGGAAACTCAGTAAAGGTCAGTCCAAGTAGACTTGAGTGTAACGACCATCAAGTTGCTGTGGAAATAACTCGACAGATCCACAATTTAATTCCTTTTGAATGGGTCCAATGGTAATTGCGTTAAGTATGGTCATCAAAAGTAGTCTCATCGCAGGCCAATAAATCTGCAGCTCCAAATTTTATAGCATGTAATAGTCCAACTATCATAAACTCTAAATGAGCATGCGATATTAGAGAGAGAGAGAGAGAGAGGAAAACCCTCAATTCTAAAGCAATGAATTGATAACATAGTCATTTGTTTTTGCTGAGCTTCAACTTTTATTTCTTATACCCACCTAAACGTAGCCATCATAGTAGATTATCATTTGACACACAACATTAGCATTTTGATCAACCTTAACTACCTTTGCTTCTGACTGTTAACATTCTATGGAGCTTATTATGATTGTGTTTTAGAAATTGCAAGACATTATTACCACAAAGAAAAAAGTAATCTATAAATAACTGCCAGGTACCTCCCTGTGCGTCTCATCAATTTTCTGCTTCTGGTGGAGCGTCTTTGTCAAGCTAGTTACTTTCAAAATACAAAACGTGAAAATTACTGACAGTTAGTATTCAAAAAACTGAAAGAAACATCCTAGGGAACAACATAGTAAATGGTTGGAGCAGTGGCCAGGAATAGGTTTCACCACCTAAAAAAGGAACCAAAGAAATGAAATTGAAGTTCTCAATTGCAGCTTAAGAGTTCCTCATTTCTACAAAAACCATTTACTTGTGATGTCTTTGGAGAGTATTGATGCTACTAAAGAAACACAGTTTACCTTTTCTTCCACTTTTTCATCAACACATTCCCAACTGAATCAAGATCAAGAAGCTGTTCAAGCTTCACCCACCCATTAAGCCTCCTATTAACAGTCCTCATAAAATGAATAATAATCACTGCTAAATCTAACTAAGAGGTAAGGAAACTGGGGAGCAATGGAAGGCTCCAGTAATTCAAAGCTATGATAAAAAAGACAAATCAACACTTCACACATAACTCATACAATTGGAGATGGACGAATGAAACGTCTCCATCTCTTCTATCAGCAAACATAGTGTGCTAGAAACAAAAATATAATATTTCGTTAAGATATTCCAAAGAAACTAAAACTTTCAAACAGATCAAATGCGAGTCGATCATCATCCATTGCCTGAGACATCATCATCTAATTAATGCTAAGAAAGAAACATACGTACTTAAAACCGCAACCCCATTTTTTAACACCGGGTATCGAAATCAAATATGGAAGAAAAAACTTACACGCGGTATAATGGACGTAACACTCATAATCGCTTCCAACATCGAGAACCAATTTTATATGATGAATAACCTTAACAGGATGGAACTTGCCCTCCCTCCCACGGCACATGACACGAGTGCCGGCCTCGAGGGGCGGCATAGAAGCTCTCCGCTGCATCATTGCATTGAGCTCCGTCCTCGAAGGCTTCGTTTCAAAGCTTTCAAACACAGAATCCGTACTTCGGTAATCGGGAAGAGGGTTTCATTACCCGTGACTGTCGAAGACGATTTCTCGAAAGAGATTCATGCTTATTTCCAAAAGGGATCCTCAATCGTGGGAAAATATGTTGATGAAACATCAAATGTTTCTTTTTTAATTTTTAGTTTTTCTTTAATCTAATTAGACAAATATTATCCAAATAATTTAAAATTTCAATCATACATTAATAACTGTTTTTGCAAATTATGCAACAAAAATACCTCTGTATCCTCGTTCGTACGCGCGAAATTCAAGAAAACACGGGAATTGTTTTCCATTAAAGGGTATAATCGTCAATAAAAGCAATAAATCAAATAAATTAATTACGCCCCTTCCGAGTTAAAACAGGTCATCGTTGAAAGAGGGGGCTTCCCTCGACTGAAAGCAAGAGTCAGAGGAAAGACCACTTCTTCCCCATTGTTTGCTATCAGCGGGAGTTAATCGGGGAAGAGATTCGAAGCTAGTAGGAATACGATCATGGATTTTGCTGAATTGTGGGCGATCTTCGGCCCAGGCGTCTCCGGGGCTGTTTTCGGTGCTGGTTGGTGGTTTTGGGTCGACGCCGTCGTCTGTAGCTCAGTTGCTGTCTCCTTTGTTCACTATCTCCCCGGTCTTCTATCTCTCTCTGTAATTTATGGAGTAAGGCTTGGAGTTTTGGTGTTTTGATTTAATGAATTTTGTAGGGATTTTTGCCTCTTTTGCCGCCCTTATGTTCAATTGCGTCAGGAAGGAGGACATCGATTACTCTCCTTATGATGACGGCGAATGGAGGTGAAAATTTTGTGTTTGATTGTCTTTCCCCCAGTTACGTTAGATGTTTGAATTACCTGTCAGACTATCGATGCCCGAGAATGTACATTTCGCAGTACTATACTATTCTCCTAATTGTTCTGTTTTTTGGTAGTTTGAAGCTGCATGGTTTGATTTGGTAGCATTTAGATCATTCAAGTCACTGAATACTGTTTGATCTAAGGAGGACCTCGAGTATCTAATCTATGTCATATTGCTTTTCAACGTTTGATCGGATGCCTTCTTGTCGTCAATTTTATCTGCAGCTAAAGCAGTTTAGGTCAGTTGTAAAAAGTTTAGATGCAAATCTATCACCTAAATGGAAAATATGATCAAGATGACATTTAACAACTAGAATAACTAAAACACCAACGCAAAGAATTTGGTTTCCATAGCTGAACTTTGGGTAGAGGCTAGTTTGAATGAATTGGATCCCCTGAGGAACTGAAATTGACTTAAGAGATGATGATCCTGGTTATTGTTTGCCAGTTGCTTTATAACATAACCAGTTCAGGATCAAGCCCCGCCTAGTTCCTAGAGGATTTCTTTCAATTTTTACTTTCCCAGTTAAGTTTTCTCCAGCAGAGGCAAATAAAGCTGTATATTTGCACTTGGTGATGAAACATTCATCGAACACCCTTAAAATAACACTCTGAACTGTTGAACGGTGTCTTCAATGATTCTCTCACATCTCGACCATTGTTCTATGTTTTTTGAGTTTGGTTGGCTCATATGACCGCACTAATTGGTGATTGCTTTTTGTCCCTATACAACAGGTTGAAGCTATGGCTCTTTTTAGCGTACGTTGTATCTTTTGTATCATTGGCAGCAGCAGTTGGACTTCTGATACAAGATACCCTAGTGAAAACTGGTCCTTCGGCGTGGACAGGAACTGCAGGTGTCTTGCAGTGTGTTTTTGTATTGGTCAGGTAAGTGGTCTACCTGGTGATGACATTTTTGTTTTGCATTTGGGAAGTGCATATTGAAATCATGTTGGAATTGTGTTCTGCAGCGGGCTAATATACTGGACATCGCACCCGGAGTGAGCTGTGATTGATTTTGGGGAGTCAGTTGTTGGGGTACATTCTTACTTCACACTTCAAATCCATGACGTAGACACAAGTTTACCATATGTGTACATGTTGTCGTTATAACATCATAAATTGAGATCTAAGCTTGTCGTTTCCTCAATCTATTCAGTGTTCAACCAATATTCAACATAATTTGGTCTTGTTTATTATTGCTTTAGTTAAACATGGATTGAACTTCACTTCCCATTTCGCCGAATAGGATAAAATCATCTACAACACCTAAATGAACGATGAATTATTATAAAAACTCCTTAAATAAGCTGAAACAAACATCAAAGTGACTAACATTTCCCTTTTGCTCACTCTTCTCCCATTTCTGAATTATATTCCTGAAATATTGTGTCTGCGATGGTAGATAGCAGCCCTTCAGGAAGAATAAATTTGTCTTTAAACTCCATTCCACTCATTCAACGGTCAGCTAAATTTCTATTTAAATTGTTTGTAACTTATCACATAAATTCCACTAATCAATGAATTTCATGTGAAAAATAGAATGTTAGAATAGAGTAAATATAAAATTACGCTTTGAAGAAACACAGGATCTAAAACTGTAAGTAGGCCAAAATCAAAAGGTAATCCACTCTAGTTAGCCTTGTGGGACTCGGACAGCATCGAATTCTTTAGCAGCACTCCGCTGGACACTTTGAGAGATGGCTTTACATCCATGTACTGCAGTAAAACAATAAGGAGTGAATTGGCCTGAGATCCTATCGTCCACATAATTCCATATACTCTTACAAAAACTAAACAGCCTTCACTGTATACAACACATTAACGCATTAAAGAGTGAAACCATCATCCATACTCAAAAAGCATAACTTAAAGATTGTATGAGTATTAAGGGAGAATCCTTGGTAATACGAGAGTAATATGGACATGGAGAGTAAGAGCTGAATTACCTCCTGGTAAAAAGCACTGATTTCCTCTTCCGTGAGGCCCTCATCTTCACCGGAGCTTTCTTCCCATCCAAGGGAACGTAGGAATGCAGCTTCTTCCTCGTCTGGACATGCTACTTCATTGGGGAAAAAAGGTTTTTCCTTACTACTAGACCTCTGAGCCTCTTCATTGGCATGACTTTCCTTACTACTAGGTCTCTGAGCCTCTTCATTGGCATCTTCATTGTTTGTCACCTCCTCCATATCTCCAACGGTATCAGAGCTTACAGGATAACTGGCAGCTTCATTTGGTGCTTCACCAGATTTCACCTCTGAGGGAGATGAAATGATAGGATCCGAACTTGGGAGAACAGTGGAAGAACAACTCATTGAAGTTTTCTTCTTTATGAGATTAAAGAAATCATTTCGGCTTTTGACTTGAGCCTGCGTAAGTCTCTTTTCAGTTGGCAACCCTGATCTTAGATCCAAACCGGCTGATTTCCGCTTAACAGAAGAATGGTCTGAGTGGTTTGGGCTCTTCAGGGAAGTAGACGCATCAGAAGGAGCAAAATTAAGTTGGCTGCTCGATCCTATGGTTGAACTGGCAGCATCTTTTCGAGTCAGGGAGACTCCATTTTCCCTGACAGGTTTGAGAACATGAAACCTCCCATCGGAAGATTTTGGAGAATCTGACTTGACTTGTCCACTGCAAAAAGAATGATTAGTGTTCTGTGTAATTGGCGGCAACTGGTGCCTGTTCTTAGCCGCAGTATTTGCCCGACCAGTTCGAGTTGGCACTTTGGGCTTCAATTTGTCAGAAGAATTTGGAACCTGCAAATTAAAAAGGGGTAAGCATATTCCCGAATAAAAGTTGGGAGTAAGGTTTTTCTATCCTATTCTGCTATAGGTTAGGATTCTTTCGACAACCTCTTCCACCATGAAAAACCCTTCAATCTTTCTTTATGGTATAGAATGTGCAAATGCAGGAGAGACAGATTTCTTACAATAAATGACATCAGTAGGCATATTGCTTTTCTTATTATAACAACCATCAGTATCCTTTGATGTGAATCATAGCGACATATCAAGGAAAATTTCATCTAAAGAGAACATTTGGGCATAGGAAGTTTAACATGAACAACCCGAAGACGTAGAAAGGTATAAAACTAAAGATTATGAATTGGAAAACTTGACCAAGAGTCTTACCAAAGCTTTAGTCAACACAGGAGTCAGTGGAATTAACTGCCTCGACTGTTTGATAGCCAATTCCTCAAGTCTCTGAGTCTTGGCAGTTTCCTACATGAAAAATTTACTTAGTAGTTCAGCTGCAGGATTCTATACGGAAAATTATTTCGACAAGAGAAAATACCTCGTCAATCTCAGGATGAAGATGACATCGCAAAGGAACCAGTGCTAATGCTTCAGCCATATTAAGTCCAGCCACTGCAGGCCCCAACCCAGAACTAACAGCAGCAATCTGTTGAACATCCGAGGACCCCATGTTAATGCCTCCATTTGGAACTTTCCTTAATTCTGGAAAAGCGAGGTTTTCCTCGATCCCCAGTGATGGGAAATCCTTGTCAAGAACTGATGTTTTTATGTTACTTCCAGCACTGTTTGCAGAATTTGGAGCATTATTGTTGCTGTAGTTGCCATCCAGATTGCTTTTCGAGTCCAAAGCTTTTCTTGGAAGAAACAATTCGCTTTTCTTTGTGGAAGGCGAAGAATGAGAGGGCCTCAAGGTTTCCTTTTCAGTCCTATTGGAAATGATGTTTCCGAGAGGCTCACAGTCGTGATCCGAATGGCCTGTGTAGCCTGACCTCTCTTTCTCCTTCTCGCCATTTACATCCCGGAGACTTCTATTAAAACTAGTGTAACAATGATTTCCAGATCCAGAAACCCAAGATGAATTTGTTGATGAACTCTTGACCAAATTTTTGTCATCAAATAGACTTATAGTTATGCCATTGGAAGTTATATTCCTCTTCTGGTTAGATGAAGTAACATCTACAAAAAGGGATCAAAGCAGTATCACAATACAATCGTAAAGTGGTAAATTAAAAAACAAAGTTCTATGCCCCTGAATAATTTTGCTAGAACGTTTAAATTAACAACTGACCAATTGGTGCTTATACCTGAATGCAACGTTCGTGATGCTGAACTGACACCCCCGATAACACTTGCGGTATTTTTCAACCATCCTGGAACTAAAGATGATTCACCTTTTCCCATTACTAGAATTGAACATTGCCGTGTACGAAGGGGAAAATACCACTCAAAATTTCACCACTTCCCACACAATTTTACTAAATTGTGGTCTTCTTAAGAATTTCTGTTTCTAAATTGTGGTCTTCACTTGAAAAATTTGCCCCGTCTTTCCCAATTGTGTGTTTTGAAGAGCTACTTAATTGATCACTGCCTGCGAATCGAAAAAAACAAAAGAAATTGGTATAATGGTTCCAGATAAGAAGATGAAAACTGCAACTTTCTTCAACCTCTGCAAGCCTGACAATTTCCTCCAAATAAAAAGTAAGAAATAAAAACTAAGCCAGGGGACGAACCCAACGGCAAAATATTCACATTAGACTCAATGAGTTATAGCATGTGTGCTGCAAATTAGAATCGACATCTTTTACCCGAAAAGACGAATTTTTAGGCAGGAGGAAGAAACCAGATGCAATGCCCAAACAAAAACATTATTTTTCTCCCATGAAACAGTTGAATAAAAAAACAACTTAGAAGGCAATCAAGATTCAAGAATCACTTCCCAACTCGAAAAACGAGTTGCCAACGTAAAAGAGAGAGGAATCAGGCAACTGCAAAGCTTCAGCGCCTAGGGCTTGGATGAAAAAAAAAACAAATATTACCAAAAGTTAAGAATCCACAGAAATAACGAGTCAAGATGTAGAAAACTACTCCCGCCCGCAATTGGTGGACATAGGCAACAAATCCTGATCCGTAAACAAGGACGCCTCAACACAGTCCTCAATCCAAACAATGCGTTTCAGAGAATGAGCAAGTTTCCAAGCCGCGAAAGAGCGGCGGAGGTCAGACAGAGGACAATCCCGATTGAACTGCAGAATCAAACTATGCGCACAGTTTAGCAACAGAGAAGAACAGGGTTCTGGCGTTTCGTTTGAGAGAGAGAGAAGACGAACTCGCGCACAGAGAGACGATGAAAGATAGGGAATCTGCGGAACGAGAAACGCATGAGAATTGCGGAGCAACTTCCTGATTCTTAGGAAATCAAAATAAACTATATTATATTATTCTTTTTCCTCAACAAAACGTTTCCTTTATTTCTTTGAAATGTATTATATTATATTATTTTAAGTTATTATCTGCAGTATTAATTATAATTAATTACTTTCTATTTTCTAAACCTACTTCGTTATTCATTAATTACAAACGTGAATCTCCTCCATGCAATACATGCATGCTCATATTTCCCAATTGCCAATAATTAATATTTTAAAATTTTACTATTTCCCACGTTGTGTATTGCATGACAAGCCGTTCGTGTATCGTGCGACGAATCACTTGTGCATCGCACGCTTATCCATTAGTAATTGAGACCATAGCATTTGAATTGGACCAATTGGATTTTTTTCATGCCTTGCGGTTTTGGTCAACAAGGCTTGATTATTTTGAAAGTAGGAGTATTTGATTAATGTATGCGAGAATATGGAATAATTGCATGACTATCCACCTCGATGTGATCAAGTTGCTTTAGACATTATGGAAGGTCTATCGTAATCTGATCTGACGATTGTTACCAAAAGACAAAATTCATCGCTCTCATAGCCCCCACACGTCAGTCCAACAATTTGTGGAGGAGTAAGTCACAGTGACTCAGTAGGCTAGAGATGAAAGACATTTACCTGCGTCCACAGAGAGCTACCTCACATTAGAGGTAACAACTCTTACACTGCGACTGTCAGGATTCGAACCTTATCACTTGTTACCAACTCTATCATCTCTGAACCGACTGAGTTATGCTCGTGCGGACATCTGATCCGACGATTAGTATCATAAGTAAGTTACTTTGCTATCAAGTTATTATTTGGGTTCAGCAATAAAGTTATGCTAGTAAAATCTAATTTTGTCACTAAGTATGATAAAAATAACAAATTGACTATTAAACTTTCCAAACAATAAATTAGCCATTACATACCTAAAAAATCGTATTACCATTAAATATGTCACTTTTTGTTTTATATTTTTGTACTAATCTCACATGCTTATGAATTATTTTTTAGACTATTGGACAAAATCAATTTTTTTATACCCGAATCATGCAAGTCACTTATTAAAGAAACTTGATTACATAAATTCAGGTTAAGTAATGTTTTAAAATTATAGCGTTTGATGAATAAATAATTAACTAATTTTTATAACATATAGTAAATTTAAAAATTAATAAAATCATAAATCCTCAATTATAGTGTATAAACGGTCGTGTGTTGGTATAACCGACCGTGCCTTAGATCTGGTAACAAGTAACAATTGCCGTTACTAATACACTTGAACAACCAGTGTCGTTTTGAAAGTTTAGTGGTTGGTTCGCTATTTTTGTCACACTTCAATGATCAAATTTTACCAAATTATATCGCCGTCCAGTTCCTAGATCCCGGCGACGGCGCTCATGCAGCGACCCCCGACGAAATGTGTTTATATCGCTTGAGGTGAAATATAAACCCTCGTATACAGTTAAGGTTATTGGACGCCAGCGCTGCCTTGATTTTCCACGTAAATAGAGGAGGGACATGAAAGTGGGTCCCATAATGTTGCACGGTCTATCTTCCACGTGGCACCGCGTTGTTCTCAATCTCGATGGCGTCCTCTTTTACCAGTCTACCATCCAAGGTTGTAGTTGCAGCTCCCTCTTCTCACCAGATTCCTTTCTGCTCCCCAATTGCCTCCTTTTTTCTTCCAATTTCGAGATTTCTACGCAAATCTTCGCGCCGACTCTTCTGATTCGAATTCTTCGGCAAATTTGACGGGTCTCTTCGATTATTACCTCGGTGGTGCTCAGTTCCATGGGTTTTGGTTTCAATGCGTCAGTTACCGCAATTTCTATTTCCTAGGATTCGGGATCGAGGCATGGATTTGAGGAGGAACGGAAGACGCCCGAGGCTGAAGCGTAGTAATGCTATGAAGCACATTGAGTACGATGCGGAGTCGTCGTCTTCGCTTGACAACTCTTGGGGTTCTGCTGATTCTCCGTCTCTTGACGTATCACGGCAGACGAGCTTTCGTATTGAGGGAACTGGCGACGATTTGGATGGATTGTTTAGAAAATTGGGGCTGTCGGGCCCGGAAGACACTGGTATTCCGATGGCGGCTTGGGAGGCCAGGAAGGCTCAGTCTTGTTCGGATCGTCTATCGATTTCGAAGATGCATCTACTGGACGAGAGCCCGAAGGGAGAGGATGAAATCAACGAGGAGGAAAGAGATGTAGAGGTTGAATTCTGCAAAAGGGATGTTAAATCCGTTAGAACTAGGAATTCTATGTTTGCTCAGAGTAAACCTTCCGAGTTAATTTACAGTGGCGGTGGAGGGGAAAGAGGGGGGATTAAGGGTGTCCGTCCGCCGGGGCTTAAGCCGCCGTCCAGTAGACCCCTTCCTCTGATGGACAAGATGGGCTCCACCTGGGATATTATGAAGAGTTTGGTTCCACAAGAGGAAGGGCACAACGTTTTTGCTTGCGAAGATGATGATGGCGGCGAAACCGCTGCCAAGGTAGACATCGGAAGCGTTGTTGTTTTGGAGTCTCTTTCTTGTTCATTCACTACCTCAAACGACGATGATTCTTCGAGCTCCACAACCGAGCCATCCAACATTTCTCCCAACGAGAGAGGTAGGCGCGCTATAACGAACTGGGAAAAGGGTCGTCTTCTAGGGAGAGGGTCGTTTGGATCTGTATATGAAGGAATATCTAAGTAAGTGCCAAATCCTGAGTCTTCGGACTTCAATTTCCTCTATTTATAGAAAGGGATACTACTACCATTTCTAGCTATCATTGCGCAATTTTCTCGTTTGTTTTTCTTATCTGGGATTATTGAGGCAGTTTCTTCATAGGTTAACGTCTTTTCATTTTCTTTTTTCTCCTGGAAACTCTTTTTTTTTTTTAATCCTTGAACTCAGGAGTGCCAAAGCACATAATTCTTTAAACTGAATCTTATTGGATTAATAACTCTGTGAACTTGAAGGCATTGACAATTGAGTCATCTCCAACCTGTGAATCACAAAAGAACTATTCTTTTGTCAAGGGTTGTTTGATGGGAGATTTATGAAGGAAAACAACTTTCCTTGAAATGATTTTTGTAATTTCAGGTTGCTAGGCTTACATTTTTATGGAAATTGCCAAAAATGGAGTTTAGAGAGAAGTTATTCTCTTGAAATTGTCCGTCAAAAAAATCGTGCGAGAACTTAGAAATAATAGAATTTCTCTTCATTCCCAAGGTTTGGAAATTAATATGTAATTTACTATCTTTCTTTTCTATATGATTGTCTTTCTAAATCTTCCTCCAATTCAATGATTATCGTTCTAACTACCATCACTGTTTATTGGGATGACTACTCTTTTTCCGGAGTTCCACTCTCCTCTCTATCTTAAATTTATTTTTTGCCAAAAGATTCAGACTTTAGCATTTTGATCTCCCAAGCTATGGCAGCCATATATTTGTATTTAAACCAATAAACGGATGATGTGTTTTGACACAAATTATGGTGCAGTGATGGATTCTTTTTCGCTGTTAAAGAAGTTTCATTGCTTGATCAAGACAACCATGGCAGGCGCCGTGTTAATCAACTTGAGCAGGTGAGACAAAGTCTTCACTTCGCTTTATGTAAATGTTCAATAAACTTTACGTAGATTTCACATATACAGACCAAGTGAATTGACAGTTGTATGGTTAAAAAGTAGATTTTGTTCTTCATTCTTGCAGTTATTTGAGTTTCTTTCTTCTCATTCTGCAGGAGATCGCACTTCTAAGTCAGTTTGAGCAAGAGAACATAGTTCGATATTATGGGACGTATAAGGTAATCATTTCTGCTGATATGTATTTTTAGTGAGATTCATTTCCCTTCTACTTTTCTTTGGTTTGATTGTTTCAAAGTTAGTTTCGATCTACAGTTTTCATCAATCATACATGATTGAAGCTCTTTTATATTTTTTGTTAGTTTATCTTGCAATATGTCTTTATTGCCCTTTCTTTCTTCTTCCGCAGGATGGATCAAAACTCTACATCTTTCTCGAGCTTGTAAGTCAAGGCTCCCTTATGAATCTCTACCAAGTTTATAATCTTCGAGACTCCCAAGTCTCAGCATATACAAGACAGATTTTGAATGGCTTGAAATATCTTCATGACCGACATGTAATTCACAGGTAATTCATAAGTGTCGATTTCATTGTTCATCGCGTAGATATAGTGAGTTTGTTAATGGTAATTCATTTGTCTGTAATTCTGGACAAACTCTCAATTTTAATGGAAAATCAAACAGATATGGTGAGTTTGTTAATGGATAGTAGTTTAGTTTAAAAGTTGGTTTGTCACTGCACCTTTAGTTTATTGGTTTTTTTTAACCTTACCCTGATTTTTTTATCTGCTCATTTGTGTTGCCTATGTCCTGGATTTAGCTTATGATAGATAGTTCATGTCAGAAATTAACTTTAAGTATAAATTTAATAAGATATTATCAACATTTTTAATCAATTTGGTCATCCAGAGTTCCTAAATCCTACCTAATCAATGTTTTTTTTTCTCAAGGGATATCAAGTGTGCAAATATTTTGGTGGATGCAAATGGGTTGGTGAAGCTTGCAGATTTTGGACTGGCGAAGGTTTCTCTCTCCTCCCGTTTTTTCCTTTTTCATTACTTCTAAGTTATGGGATAACCTTTGTTTCTCTGATATTGGTGTTTGTTGTTGTTGTAGGCAACAAAACTGAATGATGTAAAATCCTGTCAGGGAACTCCATTCTGGATGGCACCTGAGGTCAGTTTTGTATCATTTGATATATTGATCATACGCTATGGCTTCTATTTCGTGCATAAATAACCAAGTTACGCATAGAACTTTCAGATTATAGTAAACACTCAAGTGAACCTGGGTTCTAATTCAATTGTCATTGGATAATATTTGTCGAGGATGATGCTGCTTTGACTGTTTTCCTGGACTTCGTAATATAGCTTATCTACACCCATCTTCAACTTCCATTGTTAGCTATGGTGCCTGAATACTTGTAATGGATAGTGTTGGCTATTGCAAATACCTAAAGTTTTTAGTCACGTTTGTTCAGTGTCACACTGCTGAAATCGATTTGGCAAGTCCTTAAAGTTTGAATCTTGAAGGTACTGAAAAGTTGTGAGTGCTAGAAATTAGAATTGAAACTTGAAAATTGAAGCAGTGTTGGGATCATACAAAAAAGAACTGAGTGAATGATTCTAAATTTTTCATGGAGCCTATAATAGTGAGATGTGTTACATGGTCTGCAAGATTTATGGACCATTTTCCTGTTAGTAAGCAAGAAGTGGTTTACTGCAAATGCAAAGAATTGACACATTGTGCTTCTATTCTCATCTGTTTGAGTTTTCATGCTTGTTTGAGAAGATGATCTCTCTCTTAGTTCATGTTCAAATGGAGTGCTCGGGCGAATTTGTTGACTTTTCTCAAACTAAAAGTAGCCTTAGAAAAACATGTCTTATGTTTTAGTTTTTTATGATATTTTCATTCAAGTGCGTCTGATTGTCTGTCGTGTTGATGTTCAGGTTGTTAAAGGAGCAAACCAAGGGTATGGTCTTCCTGCCGACATCTGGAGTCTTGGATGTACTATCCTAGAGATGCTCACCCGACAGATTCCATATTCTGAATTCGAAAGTGTACGCCTCTCCTTTAATTTAGTTGTTTTATCATTATCATTGGTGATTCACTAGTAATTGAGCAAAAACAATGAACTGTTGGCAATTTTGTTTGGGTCTGTGTTCCAACAGATGCAGGCTTTATACAAGATTGGAAAGGGCATCCCTCCATCTATTCCGGACACTCTCTCGAACGATGCCAAGGATTTCATTCTGAAGTGCCTGCAAGTTAATCCAGATGATCGTCCCACTGCTGTTCAGCTATTACACCATCCATTTGTGAAGAGACCACACCGCACTTGTTCCGGATCAGTTTCACCCTTCAGTGGTTCTTCTTCTCATTACAATCTCAGTGGAAGAAATTAGAAAATTTTCATATACACGAGGTAGGCCCTCTGAGCTAGAAGAAGCCAATTATATCTTTGAACATTTTCGAGGATGCATATGACAGGATTAAGGAACAGAAGGCAGTGTGCTTCGGTTTTTAGTGGAACTAGGTACCCTTAAATTGATCACCAATTGTGGTTATGTGTTGTCTCTGCAGCTGTTTTCTTTGTGGTGTTAGGCCAGAGTTAGAACACCATGGTAGACGAACAGACCTTGTACATATAAATTCTCGTTAGGATTTGACTTTTTTGGCTGATTTGAGGTCTTGTGCGTGCACAATTCAGGTTTGACTCGTGAAAATTTTGCGCAGAAATAGACGAATTTCTAATTTATTTGTTTAACGAACTGAAGTAAGGACAGAATATGTAGCCATGAAAAGTAGATCAATCAGCCTTGAAAGGTCTCCATCTATGTGCAGCCATTGGCAAAGCTTTCTTCTCTTCAGGTTCTTCGGGGCCTTTGCAACGACCGGCTAATTCTTTCAGGGCGGCCCTTAATTTCTTCTGTTAATGAGAGACAGAGAAGAAGAAGGTTGAGTTTGGAATTATGCAGAAGAAATGAGAAATTTTGAGAGGAGGATTAAAGATTTACAAAGAAACTTAAACTGCTTTCTCCGACGCCAATGGCGTCTTTGTTACGTCCGGTGAAGCATTTCGGACAACATCGTTGGTCTACTTTTTCTGTATTGACTTGTTTCTTTACACGCTCGTATGTCCACCGGCTCTGCGGATTGTTCTGAGACTCACGAGGAGACCCAACACGTCGTCTCGCCGGAGTCTCTGGTTTTTCCGGCCGTTTCTGGGTCTCCTGTAAACATTTTCAGTTTTCAAAAAATTATTCTAAAGATCGAAGCGGAGACTAAGGGGAAATGAAAGACCTTCAGCTCGGGCAGTTTATGAATGGGAAGATGCGATTTCCTGAGCGCCTGGGCATGAGCAAGAAGCTGGGCTCGTCGATCATAGCCGCGTGAACCTGCAGTTCGGGGCTTTTTTTGACGTGGGTTTTGTTTGATCTTCCTCGTACGATTTATTCTGTCCTGAACATGATGCGCAAACGATTCAACGTAGAAGGTTATGACAACTCCATTGTTGGGTCGGACCACGTTTCCGAGCTCTCCCATGGCTCTTCTTCGCAAGACCTTATGATCTTCTTCTTCGGCTTCAAATATTCAGAGGGCGAGCTCTCATTTTGCGGAGCAGAAATGCTAAACATTGAATCTTAATCGATTCATTTTGGTAGAACATTCAACCTTTGAATCAATCATTTCATCAATTAGGAAAGTAATTTATTAGAAGATTATCCATTTAAACGTTACTACGTGGATGCAGAGAGACGAACAACCAATCAAGTTACAGACGTCACACCTAGAAACACTAAATAATTCCCAATAGTAGGTGGAGGGAAGAAGGCGATGAGATACAGGTGGAAGCAGCAATGGCGGACAAGAACAGGTCCAACCGACCAAACCGTTTCTGCTTGATCGGTCCAGATCCGATTTCATAGGCCAGATCAGACACAACCAACCTCATAACTGGTCCAGAAGTCAGTTTTCAGTTCTCCCATATTCATGTTGGGGTCGTTCCGAAGTGAACTTGTAATAACCCAAAATTTTAAATCTCAAATTTCAGGAAAAATTTTTCGCAAAGTTTGACTAATCAATTGTCGTATACGGAACGTACATTTGTCGTATATACCACGTGCGACGACTTGGTCAAACTAAATAAATTGGGATATCTCGGGACGAAATTGAGATACGAATTTCGAATGTGACGTAAAAGCCAATTTTATGAAATAAGTGGACACATGATCGTGTCGAGATTTCAAGTGGAACGACGAGAATCGAATAAAAATCGAAAGTATTTCACAAAATAAGTATAATGTTTTAATAATATTATATTATTAATATAATATAATATTATTATAGTATTATTAATTGAAATGTTCAATTCACCCCGACGCGGAAGCCGAGAGAGAGAGAGAAAGGGAACGCCGGCAAACGACGATCGTTCGACAAGATCAAGGTGTCAAAACGTCTGCAACGAAGAGAAGAGCAATCATTTAAAGCGGTTTCGGAGATAAGTCTGTATTTTGGAGTAGATCTGAGAAAAACCGAGATTTGAAGTTTTTGATTTCGGTTTTTCAAATCTCAATTTCTCTCGGAAATATTGGTATGATTGTGTTCGTCTCGTCGTATCGTTCGCCGGCCACCGGCGTTGACCGGGTCAACACTGTCCAGGATGATGACGGGGTAGCGTTGACCGGGTCAACACTGATGTGGCAGTTGACCGAGGCTGACGAGGTAGCGTTGACTTGGTCCATGTTGACGTAGCGTGTACCGGTCAACGCTGACCGTTGACCGGTTCGGTCCGGTTTTGACCGAACCTGACAGCATGTTTTCGGAGCCCGTTTTGACGTCTTTTTGCTCGGTTTTCGATTCTATTCTCTTAGACAATGTTTTTTGGATATTACAGAGGAGTTTTAAGAAATTGATCCGAGCCCGGAACTCGAAAAGAGGATTAAAAAGAAAGAGAAAACGCCCGTAAAAGGAGGTAAGTTATTTGTGTTTTCTACATTAATTCTAGATGCATGGTTTGAAGTTAATAATAATCATATTTTGGTGGTTGACACCCAAAACTACGTGGCGCACGTCAATTTTAAAGTATTAATATGTAGTTTAATTTGAACGATTTAAACTGCATATGTTTATGATCTAGATATGGCTTGGTTTATATTGCTCATTAGCATGATTTAAATGATTGATATTTTATATGTTTGCCTATGTGGATGGGAATGAATATTGAATTGTGTTTTGGATTTTCACGTTTATTTAGAAATTGGATTTGGTTTTATAAATGTGGATTTTGTTTGAAACGATCGGCCCTATTCGTCGGAGTTGGTAGGGTCGGTCGGCCGGTCGGCCCCATTCGTTCGAAGTTGGTATGGTTGATCAGGTGATCGACCCATTCGTTCGGAGTTGGTAGGGTCGACCTATGTCTTATCACTTGATGTGATATGGGATGGTGATGGGGCGGTGATGACGCGTTCCATGAGACACTTTAAATCTCCCTAAACCTGGCCAGGGTTTACTGTATGCGTGCAAGGTTACGGTAGCTTAGGTCGGGTGCACCTTACCGGGAGGCCTTAGGATGGCAGTTGGTTAAGGCAACTGTGGTTTGATCCGGGTGGTAATGGATGGTACCCAGAGAGGACCGGCACCGAGATTTCTTTTTCTGTCTCATGAGATGGTGATTCGTTTGCCCATCTCTCTGTGGTGTGCTGGGGTGGTCCTTGTGTGACACTCCTTTTTCACAGGTTTTTGATGTTCGATATGACTGTGAGAGTATTTTGTAATATAGTCACCTACGTATGTGACGGGTTTTCTAAATACCTCACAGGGGCCCGATGGGCCAGATTTTTCCCATGGGAAAAATGATTTGTTTTTATTGAGCTCGCGGAGCCAGGATTTGAAATGGTAAAATATGCATGGTTTTGATTGAATTTCAAAATGCGTGCATCATATAGAATAGATCACGATTTTTGGGAAAAAAATGTTAAAATCTAAGTTTTAACCGGAATGCATTAAATATAGGTAACTTACGAGTTTGTCACTCACCCAATCGACAATATTTTTTACCAGGCTAGCAGTCGACTTTAGAACTGGTAGAGATTTCTTGGAAGAATCTCTTTAATATTTTCCTTTGTTGTAACTGGTAAGAAATTGTGAGTGGATATATTTGAATAATATTTATTTCGATTTGGTTGTATTAATGATTTATTTATGCTATGACTTAAAACATTTTGGATGGATAAATCCGGGGTATTTTGGTAAGAGAAATTTCCCCAAGTTTAAATAACTTTTGGGTCGGATTTCCAACTATGCCGAAGTGGATTTGATTATCTGACCTGGCGTTTCTGACAGACCCTACTTCGGGGCGTGACAGAACCAGACAGCTCCGACAGCTAGAAACACCGACAGTGGCGTCGGTTTAAGTTGTTAAATACACATGATTAGGTGACGGCGTAAACAGTTTCATAAAAATGAGAATGTTCCTCCGACAGATTAAATGCTGCCGGAGTCGCCAGATTTCAAGAAAACAGCAACCCACGAATTGAACAGAGACAGATTACTACGATTACGTAATATCAACAGAGGTGATTCGAGTTTCTAATTCTCCCGAGCGTCGAGCATCAAAGCAAGCCACAAGCTGTTCCCGCGCGGGAGAGAGAGGAAACTTGGATTATCAACTGCTCATATTTCATTCGAACTACAGATCAACCAACAGAGGACAAGCGAGCTTTCAACAAGGCGTTCCAAAATGAAACTAAACCTAGAGTTACGAGCAGCGAAAACATGCCATGGAATGGGTGAGAGAGAACGATGTTCTTTGATCAGAAACGGCTTTTTATTGGCTTCGGAGGAACAGTCGCAATGCGTTTTCCGACAGTGCTGGGCTTGTAGCGGCAGAATCCGTCGCTGGCCGGAGCCAAAACGACGGGGAGATACTGATCTGAGTGGCACCAGAATATTTTCTTCTTGAACGACTGCTTGAGAGCCATTTTCCCCTGCACCATGGAGATTTATGCGTAAGTTATTTTAACTATGGATGATTGGGTAAACCATCGATGGACGGAGATGAAACGCCCACCTGAACTCTTGCCCAGCTAATATGGCAGACTTTCTTATTCAGGCTCACCTCCCATTCATAGCCATGGTAAGCTTGCGAAAACCTTGAAGCCGCAGTTGCAGTGGTGAAGTTAACAAATGCATAACCCAGATTTGAAATCTTTCCCTCGAACCAGAACCTGCTGGAGAGAGTACAAATCCAAAACGGAAGTTTGATGCTAAAGCTAAACCACCATTAAAGCCCGCATTTAGGAAGATTGGTGTTCGTAGGAAAACTAACCAGAAATCCATAGGAAGATAAACAAAGTCGTACTCCGACCTCGGGGAGACAACCGACACAGACTGAGCATTGTGTCTGTTCTGGTCTCGGCAGTGGTCGTCCAGAATGCTCAGAAGATCACTTCTCCTGCCCAAACACACGCACCCACAACGTTAATCATTCTAAAAAGTTCAGCATTCATTGAAGCTATTTGGTGCAGATGAAAGGCTGTGTTTCATATACGAAATAAGACAGTTAAATGCAGACTGTTCATTAATGGACTCAACGCAAACTTTCTGTTTATGTAATGGGGCAAAACAAGAGGACAGCCTGATCCAACAGACGTCTCTTCCATGGCAGAAAGCTTTTTCAATGTAGCTCTTTCGTCTATGGTGCATGAAAGTATGAATGTTTACTGAACCCTAAACAAGAAAAACGACAAGGAAGAACAGAAGATTAAACAAGATGACGATAAGCACAGACAAGGTGAACAAACCCACTTGAATTGGTTAGGAATGTTCTTGATCATAACAGTAGTTGCTTCAGCGGGAACGATCGACGACGAGGTCGGATAAGGAAGAGCAGATTTGCGATCCCCGTAATCCATATTCGTATTCGAACATTTTTCTGCGTTGATTCTTTTGCGAGACTTCCTCACGTCGAAACCTCGAACTCCTCGAGTAAACCCACCGGAAAACTTTCCCTTAAGGCCAGACGCCTCCTGATGCCGTTCGCCTGCAACCGCCTTTTCAAACTCCGTTCCAGGAGACTTTCCATCGCAAAGCCCCAAAGAAAATGGCACCGGCACTTGCGACGTCACGTCATAACAAGTAATGGCGGTCGGGTTATGATACAGGAAATAGGCTGCCGCCGCCGGCGGGGGATAGAGATTGTAGAAATATCCATTCGCCAACCACCAGAAAACATTCGGAACGTAAGGCGGCGTCGGAAACGTTGTCGGAAATTGCGAAGAAGAAGAAGAAGAAGAAGAAAGTTTGAGAGATTGTCTCGGAACCCAAGTAGGGGTAATAGAAACCGGTGGAAGAAGTTGTAAAGTGTTAAGAAAGGGGTAGGCATTAGGGTTCAGAGGCTTCGAATCAGATTTGAAACCCGCCATTGGTGAGAAAGAAACGCAGAATTTCGTCAAGAAGACAGAGGACGAAGAGACAGATCGGAAAAGTAGGTTCGAGAAGTAAGGCGGTCGATAAGACAAGAGGAGGAGGATCAGAGAGAAAACAGGAGAGAGAGCAAGAAAGAGATCGGAGAAGGCAAAAAAGTGATCAGAAGAAGAATGATGAGAAACGGAAGTGGGGGGAGAAATGGCGATGATATCTTGGCATTGAATGCTCTCTGCAAACACTACGTGACAAAGACAACCCCCTTCTCAATATCATCCCACCTTTGGCGGCGTTACTCTGCCACCAAAACATCCGTACAGTATATCATCTCCATTAAAACTCTTGATCAAAATTACAGATGAGTTGCAGAGAAATTAGCCAATTTTCAAAGCTTAAACTGAGGTAACCATGGCAGATCTTTTCTAAATCTGGGTCGAGGCAGAGAGAGAGGGCGTTTCACAAATGAAGAAAGGGTTGTAAGCTATTCCGGCGAGTTCTCCGATAAAGATAGATAGAAAGGTATCAGAAACTCAGAATCTCAGAATCTCAGGTACAAGGACTGCAGAAAGCCAATCGTAGTTCTCGTCGTTTTGCTATATCTGAACCCACAAAGACGCTATCTTCCTCGGCGTAGCTCCCACCGTGCTTTAACGTCTTATTTTCGCCTGAACCATGCATGCCGGAGCTCCAGACCGACAAACCCTGCCTGGTTCTTTCACTTTTCCGGCTCATCTTACACTGCGGAACTAGGGCTTAGGCCTATTTCACCGGCTTCTTTCACGGCGTTGCTTGTAGCAAAGGTCGAAATCCATCCCCCAGAACCTCCACAACCCGACTTTGCCCCGCTGGCTTTAGAGAAAACATAGAGAAAAAACTAATTTTAAGCTTTAATTTTGAGTGAATTGGTCAAATCAAACTTAAATTTTAAAAAATTAAATTTTAGATTTCTCGAACTCATCATTCGTCAGAGTGAAATATAGTTCGGACTCATAAACATTATATGTGAAGAGATTTTTCGTGATAAAGAGATAATGGCACTCCAAGCTCAAGATATCTTTGATCGTCGTCAACTTGAGATAATGAACTTGATAGAATTTGATGATACATGGGTCAACAGGAGAGACACAGCAGCCGCATGCATACACTTCGATTCAGACATCGATCTTCTAACCCAGGATGACTCACTATAGATTTTACTCACATGTCCACTCTTCCCTATGCTAACATGGCGGAGCCATTTTTTGGATGTCGATTCTGCTTTTAGGGTTGGATCGTAAGAGCTTTGAAGAAATTGAAATTGTTCTTCGCAAAGTCTTTCATTTAAACATCGCGTTTATATGCGACTGGTAATTGCAATACATAAACTGTTGACAATATTGTGATATTTGTGTACCATCTTCATTATAGATAAGATTTTTCACATAGGCTGACTCTTGAACCTATCAGCATATGTAGTGGTCACTCATTTTGTCAATGCAAGTCGATTTTTCAATACTCGAGCGCAAGTATGATTATTAACAAAAGTTTTAATTTAGATTGCTTCATTTTTTCCTGCTTCGTCAGCGTTATTCGTCGCTTCTAACCATCAATTGATCGATCTATCAGCCATTGTAGCATATATAAAATGTTTTTCAAAAGTACGATTTTCAATAGAATAATGAGACGAATTTATAGTTTTTCAAGAGTTCGGACGGATACATTACCTCACTAGGACGCATGATGCGCCCGAGTGAGACATCATTCGTTTGAACCATGTCTCACTCGGACGAATGATGTATCCGAGAAGTTCAAAATTTATTTTTCTAAAACTCATCGCTTGATTTAGCCTATTTACTCGAAACTCAAGCTTAAAATTAATTTTTTTTCTCGATAAAATACAATAATAAGTGTTTATTTTTATCAATTCATATTAATTTTAGAAAAAACCAATACTTTAGCGATATTTTTCATTTTTATCGATTAAATATTTCAACTTATTGATGATATCGATGAAAAAAATGATTGCATAGAATACATTAAATTGATGTCTATCTAAATTCAAACACTCATTTAAGACAATAAGAAATATTAATTAAAAATTCATTATTCATTTAAAATTTTCAAAATTTTAAGATAAACTCTTTTCCAACTTGAAAGATCAATTTAAAACAAGTCCAAATTTCTTCAGCAAATTAATTTTTAGAATCATAAATAACTTTATTTTAGATTTTGTTTTTTAAAATAATCAATTTGTTGGACTTTTTGGAAACTGACTTTCCAATTTTAAATGTCAATATAAGAGGAGTTTATCTAATTATTAAATAATGTAAGTATTTTAATGGACTGTTTCTTTTTAATGATAAAATATTATAACAAATCGTATGAATATTGAATATTTTAGAATATTGTTTTATAACATGCATTTGAGGTCCAAATTCGATTTGTATGAACGAATCCATAAGCCCAATTCCAAGCTTGGGTTGGAAGTATTTCGAACCCATAGATCATAATCCTTGGATCGGATATATGGGCTTAACATAGTGTCAAACAGGCTCATTGAGAAGCCCAATGAGCTCAATTCGGGCCGGTGAATCAAAAAAGGCACTGTATTATTCCACCATCATTCTTGTAGCTTTTATTATTATTATTATTATTATTAAATCCCACTAACATCATTTTCATGTCCCTTTTTAGGACTTTATAAGATACCATTTGTCCCCCTTTTCATGTTCTTGTCACATTCAACGCAAAATTCAAAGAGGGATTGGACCACCTAGGTGCCCAAATATGTTATCGGAATGTCGGATATTTGAAAAATACCTTTTTTTTAATACAACTTTATAGTGAAAACGAAGACAATGGAGGGTGAATCAAGGAACAATAATAAGAATTCTATTTGATTATTAATTTAGGACTGATTGAAACTTGGGGAAGAAGGTACAAGAGCAGCTTGGCAAAGAAGCTGCTCAATTTTCATGGTTCCCACGATGATCTAGCACGACATATTTTAATGGTGTCACGTCAAGAACTAAGCTTATTATATATTAATAATTAAAAGCATTCATCTTCTTCATTTACCACCCACCAGAACACCCTCGCCAACCTGCACTTTCTAGCTTCTCCTCATCTTCCCCGTGCTCCTCTTTATTACTTGCCCAAATCAGGAACAACACTCCCCCCGTTCCCACGTTCCAGCTCCGCCCTCGAAAGACCACCCATTAATTATCCGACTCCTTTTGCTTCTGCTCTGCCACCCCACAGTCTCTAAGAGGCTGCGCCGGACGCCTACTTTGTCTGACTACAGATCCACCCCTTTGCATTGACTTCAAATGGTCCCCAAACGAGAGAAGAACACGACGGATTGATATCGTCGACGTTGCTGTACCTTCTCCGAGAGAAACTCATTTTTCTGTAACTCAAAAAAGGAGATTTTTCTGGGTTTCTTACGAGGCATGCAACGTCTACACGGCCTATTTCTTCCATAGTCACGGTCTCAGTAATCCACGTTTTCTTCTGTTTGGTTCCTCGGAAAAGTGTTGGAAAATCGAGGGTTCTTTCAGCTTCCGGTTTGTTCATGATTATAGATTCTCAGGAACCGACAGAACGTTCCATGCAATTACCTCGTAAGTTGTCGTCATCGACTGATAACCAACCATTACTGCACTGATTAGTTCTGAGAAGTATATATTAATCGAAACAGTAAAATCTACTGCAGAACAGGGGATTATGAAGATTAATGGCCATCATAAGGTCTGTAAATATAATAATAAGATATATTATTTCCACCATTAAAGCGAGCTTTTATTAGCGTACACCCTAGCCTCTTTATGTGCCATCTTCTCTGCTCACCCAAACCCTAAACACAGTAGAGAGAGAGAGAGAGTTTGAAAGTGACGTTTACAGCTTGATAACTACGAGGAAAAGGTGAAACAATGACAAAGCTTCGAATAACTTATTTACTTAATTACTCCTGTCAACTGAAAAGAACATAGGTTATGCAACCTTGACCTAGATTTAACAAACCATTAAAAAAAATAGTGAAAGTGGGCGACAGCTTCTGTCCTTTTTTGCGTTTAAAACAGGATGGCGATGATCTTGTACAGATTCTGTTGTTGGGCAAGTCTCCTTTGTCCAAAACCCGGCAGTTGTCTTAGATTACGAGATTAATTGACAGAAGAAGCCACGAACGTGTTCTAGTTTCGATAAAAAGACGAGGATACAGCTAATCGGAGAGATCCAGAGGCCATGTGAAGCATGCCAATTAAGTTATCGGTGGTGGGTCGATCCCCAATTCCCCATTAACAATACCTTTTTAGACTGCCCTTCGTTGACCATTACTGAAAAGGGAGGAACAAGAGAGAGAAAGAGGAGAGAGAGAGGAGGGGTGAAGTCAAAATGGGAGGGGGATTATTGGTCGTAGGGTGTAGCAGTAGAGTACAAGTAGAGAGAAGAAAAAAACAAGAAAATCCAACGCATGTTTGCTCTTTCTCTGATCTTCCACTGCAAAAGCAATTGCCAAATGCCTGCTTCCTCCCCACCCCTTTCTTCCACGCTTTAACAGTCATAATTCCAGAGCGAGAGACAGATTATCCATTGCTTTTGAAGTACCCGAAACAAGTCACGAGATTGCATCAAAACTGTATTCCAAGCCTCATCTCAATCCTCTTCCTCTGCCGTCAACCAATTCTCTGAATTCAGCTAAATATACTCTTCTCTCACAATTCGATTTTCTCCACTCTAGGCTGCGCCTTCAAAATTCAGCCAACGGGTCATCGTTTTCAGACCGATCCTACTTGCGCCATTGATGCAATGGCCCTTGTAAATTCGTCATTCTGTCATTATTTTCTTCACCCTTTTCCGGTGACGCCTCCAAAGTCAAGTTATAACTCCTCACATTCGAGTTCAGCTGACCTTTTGCCAACATTTTACCTCTCTTCGATGAATATTCTGCTGATAAAGTCCCTGAACCTCTTTGAGTAGAGCTTCGGATCAACGGCTGAGATTGAAGTCGGATCGACTTGTAAGGATTTGTACGCATGCTCAAATTTCTTGCTGATATCGTAGTCTTGTAAAATGTCTATGATCCCAAAGTAGAGAACTACTTCATAAACCTCACCGCTTCCTAAGGTATATTGATCGAAATCACTCCTCCGAGCCATTCTCTCTGCTCTCGCCGGCATGTTTGCCCCAAGCCTGATCAATGGCTTGCTGAAGAAACACAGCATTCGATGATTAGTCAAACCAAACTTAAATGATCATTAGCCGATGTGTTTCTTAATTGCACCAAAAAGGAGAGGAAGCAACTAGTCAAACATACCGGCCAGCCAAAACTCGATCCATATCTTGCAGCTCGGCTTCAAGAAAGCGACACCCTCGCATAAACTTCTCATTCTGATACGAATCTCTACTACCTGAAAGAGCACAAAATAACTTGGTCATGACTAGCCCCTCATATGCACACATCCATGCAGAGCTTTGTGTTTCAAACACTAACCGGATCGCAAAAAGAATGGAGACAACCCCATCTTGTCACCTGTGTTGTCATCTCGAAAGTGAAGACCCACTAAAAGACTATAATCCATAATTCCTTCAGCTTCCAAAAACTCGCAATCTCGATTGATTTGTCTGACCACAACATAGAACATATCAGTAAAAGTAAGTATAAGCAGGGAAAGCAAGCAAAGAAACCATTTAGAAACAAATAAAAATGCTTTTGGATTTACTTTATGAGCTCCTGGAACCAATTCTGCTGTAGGCGAAATACAAAATTGAGATCAAGATCCTTCAATGTAATAGTTTCATCAATTTCGCCTTCTGGCATATCCATTGTCCGACCATAAGAGGATCCTTTCAAATCGTATCGTCTATGAATTCGGTAGTCAGAGCAGAACAAGTTTCCGATCACTATGAACCTTGTCTAATCAATAGTAAAACATCAAGTAGTTAGATAAATTTAAGTATTTACTAGACACATAATACAAAAGGCTTGTCATAATAAGAAATTATCCCCATAATGCTTACCTTTTGTCCACCAATTGGTTTAACACAATGCACACCAAAGAATTTGGTAACAAGTGAATTTTCATACTGGCATACATGCCGGTAATAACTTGGAAGCATCTTTATAAGCACCTGAAAACAACCATCATCTAGCTGATCAACAGAACAAGGTTGTTAAATTGACAAACGGTAAACATTTATGTGCAGATATCGTCAAAGATCATGTTTCTAAGCCAAGAATCAAGCGAGAGAAAATAACAACCTTCACTTCTGATTTCTTCACTGTTTTAATCATAAACCTATCATCCTGAGTGAGATAAAAGAAGCTGCCACTCTTCCCCGGAGAAGAAAGCTCTCTCAAGGCATCATTTCCGCATATAGCTAGCATATAATCAGCTGGATCTACTTGAAACAGACCACGCAGTCGTCTGAACCAAGTAACGAAGAAGACAGATTTAAGAATTCCAAGTTTATTTAAGCAAACAGACACGATAGTGAGAGGAGTTTGTAGACCAATACCTAAACACAATTGGACAATAATCCTTCCATCGAAACTCCACTGATTGATGGGGAGGTGTAGTTTTTGATCCCCCCGATGGGAACCTCGTCCAGAACTTCTCCTTCGGATCGAAATCACTCGGCTTAAGTTCCCTCGAGATAGAAGCATGTTTTCCGACCGTAAACCTGAAAAAGAAGAGCAAGATTAATGATAAAAGAAATTTCTCAACGCCAGGAACAAAAAGCAAAACCCATTTCAAATGTTTACCTGATCCCCAATTGCAGATTGAGCATGAGTTCGTAGTTTTTATGGCCCCTGGATATAGTCTGCCCTGGTTTTTTCACTTCTTTAGTGAAGCAACAAGGGTTTCTTCTAAATTGTCGAAGATCATCTGTCTCTAAATCAAGTTTGTTCCTATACAGCATGGATGCTTCCACATTATCAAGTATGTCGCAGGTTATATCTCCTGCTTCGCCATCTGATTCCCATATACAGATTCTGGGGAAATTTCTATCCGTTAAACTGGCTCTCGAGAAGTCAACTGATGATCTCTTCCTCAACGTCACAGTCGTGTTCTCATTCTCAAAAGGCCCAAAGCTCTCTATGGATGATCGTCCCTTGCCATTTCCTGGATAGAAAGTCCCATTCAATTGCTGGATTTTAGAGTCCTTGTTCCATGTCCCAACATAGCAGCTGCCATCTGGCCAAGTGAAGATTCCGTTCCCTTTCGGAACCCCACTTTCCCACTGCCCGTCGTAGCGATTCCCGTTCGCCCAAATCAAAACTCCTCTTCCCGAAATCGCGCCGCTCTTCCACTCCCCAATGTACTCGTTCCCATTCTTCCAAACATACCGACCGTGTCCATCCTGTACATTCCGTTTCCATGACCCTTCGTAGTAATGGCCGTTAGCGTACAGTTTCCGGCCGAACCCATTTTTGCGATCACAGCTCCACGACCCCCGATAGGTGCCCCCTTCAGATCCAGTGAAGGTTCCTATCCCCTCCATCCTACCGGACTTGAATTCGCCTACATATGTGGCGCCAGATGGCCAAGAGAATTTACCTTTACCCGACGCTTTCCCTCTCCTCCACTCACCCTCGAACATACATCCGTCTCTCCATAGATATTTTCCCGATCCGTGCGGCACGTTTCCGGTGAAGCTTCCAATGTACAAATCTCCGTTGGGTAAAAGCTTCTCAAAAGAACCAGGAGCAGTTGTGGGCTCAGGAACAGCGCTTGAGCTAATAGATGGTGTGGTTGTAATAAGAGCGGGCGTAACACGTCTCGTACTCGCCTGAGATCGACTACGACCGACCACTAGAAACGGAGGAGCAACAACCAACTGAGGTTCCAAATCGAATTTAATTAAAGCCTTATCTGCCTTCTCGTCTTCCGATTTCTTCTTTTTACTCGTACTGGAGACAACGTCGTACGACTCATCACACAGCATTTTCACCACCTTCACTGCAACACCATTATAGTCGTGCAAAACAGTAACGCCGGAGGGTATCTCGCCGGCCGACGAAGATGATAAGAAAAAAAAACTCTTCGCTGGTTTCCCTATGAATCTGGTTCTCTCTCGAGGAAACTCTTGGTGGTTTGCGTTTAGAAAAATAGGTGGGAATCCTACAAACAAACAGAGTGGGTCAGTCACAGAGATTAGAGAGAGAAACAAAGTAAATAGGAGAGAGAAGAAAGAACAAAAATAAATAAATGAAAAGTAAAAAAAGAAGTGAGAGAAAGAGTAATTAGCCGGCTTTTCCTAGGGAACGTTGCTCCTCCTTATTTCATGACGAACATACCCTCGTCCGACCAGTCGTCGACTGTACCCTATCCCTTTCCCTTCCTCTCGGTTTCATCGCGACGTGACGGAAAATGCGAGGGTATCCACACGTAATTTCCTGCCTCACTTTTTTCACCCTAGTAATTGCAGGTATCAACGTAATTGCCATTAGTTCATTGACCAAATTTTTTGATTGGGTTTTGACTAATTTGTCTTTCTTCCTCGGTGTCAATTATTAGCTGGAGAGACTTCTTTGTATTTAATCAATATTTACAAAACGACCCTTTAGCTTTTATTTTTTAAAGAATGGCCCTCTGACCATTTAACTTCAGGTTATTTGTTGAATGTTTAATCAAACCCCGTGATAAGAAGCCCCTACCTGGAAATAAACAAAAGTTGGTGGGTGTCCTATCTTCATCATCGAAGCAATTTGCTTTTTGGTCCAAATACTATGTTTGGATTTGTTGGCAATATCAGAATAATCGAATAAGAATTATAATATATAGTTTTGGCTAATCATTCCACAAAAAGAAAAGTGACCATGGATGATGTGATGATGTAATTGTCGACCAAGACTTTTTGTTATTTGCGTGCTTACGTGGCCCACTTTTGGCCCATTTTGTGTCTAGTGGGTTCTCCAACTTGCCTCGTGAATCCATCCAATCTTATTCTGCGCTAGTTCAAAATAACCCGGATCTCATTTCAGCTCGAGAGCAGATCGTAACTATTCGGGTCGATTTGGTTGCAAGTTTTTAAGAAAGTTTAGCGTTTTCTATTGTTTTTGTGACTGTTTTCCGTATTAGATTGGACTAACCGTCGATTTTCCAGTATGAACATGTTTTTTTTTATGGTTTTGGACCAGGGTTTACATATTTACTGATGGGACGTTAAAGAGTTTAATAAGAAATCGGACGATACTTATACCGCACCACACTAAACGTGGCATTCATTTTATAATGAACGATGTCAATGCCTTTAAGAAATTAAATAATGTTGTATTATTACAACGTGACATTTTTCTGCACGTTAGAGTGGATATATTCGAAGTTGTGTTGAAGATTATAGCAGAGTGGGCCCCAAGAGTCTGCGCTGGCATAATTGTGGACCCACTTTTAAATGTCTACTTGGGCCGTGAGACTGGGACCCAATCGCCCCCGAGGAAGGGAAAACCGAAAACATGAGGAGCTGTCACCTTTCTTCTTCCGTGAACACAACCAACCCACGTCTCCCACGCGGTCCCCTCGACGCGCGTCGCTGTCAGCTTAGCCTCTTCTGAATGACAGCCAATAAGTAATTGCCACGTAATCCGTGGCAAGCTGAAGGAGTTTAGGGTTTGAAGATTGAAAAGTCAACAGCCATAAGCCATGTCCGAGAACATTACGTGGCGTGGACTTTCGTTGTTCGTTATTATCTAGCAGTTTAGAGAATATAGCTTTCGAAAGGAAGGGGATTAAGGGGATTGAAACATGTTAATCCCAATGCTCGTAAACAGGCCATCTTTTTCAGTCTTAGATATTAATTCTCTCTGCATTAACTTGAAGAAAGCGAGTTCTAGAGGGATGGTAATGCCCTCTCTCTCTCTCGCGCACACAGTAGAGAGAGAAAGAGAGGATGAGGACTAACGAAGACGAAGAGAGAGAGAGGGGATTGAAACACGTCAATTCCAATGCTGGTGTTAATGGGCCAGCCATCGTTTCAGTCTTTAGATATTAAGAGTTGGGATGAGCAGTGATTACAGGAAAGAAGAACCAAAACAAGGAGACATCCATTAGAACACAATACTAGAAACATGCAAGTGTTTACATGGTTTTCTTTCTTTCATCTAAGTGATTCACCTAGAGAGTTTCACAATCGTCCACGCCTAGTATTCGTAAGCCTAACTCCTAAGTAGTTAGGTTTTGCGGAGGGGCGAGGAAGAGAGAGGATGAAAATCACGGGCCCATCAGAGACCAGATCATAACGAGGAAGTGCAATGATTTCGAGGCAAAAAGCATCCCCATAATGGTGTGATTAATGGGTCTTTGATTGGTTGATTAGCCCCATAAATTAGAATCAATTAAAAACCACATCTTTTTGCCTCCAACAAGTATGTGCAGCCCATCACCCTTTGCCGTTTGCTTTCTGGGAAACCGAGCTTCGGCTAAATGCAGAGCCTTTCTCTCAAATCCAAGAAGAAAGTCCAACAGCCTCTGCAAATGGCGATAACAGAGCAGCAGAAGCTCAAACCAGATAAACCCATCGAGGAAAACGTCAAGAAATGCGAGCAAATGCAGAGACATGATCAAACTGGGTTTTCACCAGTCCATGAGAAGTCGTAGGAAAAGACGAGTACTCTTGGAGCAGAATCATGGAGCTCTGCGTGAACTAAATGGGGTAGAGATTTCTACTTCTTAGATATGAGAGGCCTCAAACTCCTCCAACGGCGGCTCTTCTAATCAGGGAAGTCTTTCCGGAAGTTCTACGGCTGTTACGAATGTAAGATGGTCGTTAATCCTATTCTCGGAATCGTCAGAGATCCTTCTCCCAGGGCTAGTATTTTTCCTTGCCCAGAATGCGGGGAAATCTTCATCAAATCTGAAAGTTTGGAAGCTCATCAATCTGCAAGCCATGCAGATAAGAATATGACTGATGAATCTTATGATTTAAATAGGTAAAGATAATGATCATACTTAATCTTGAATGCAGTTTCTGAACTGGGTACTGAGGATCCAACCAATTCCCGTCAGGCTGAAGAAACAAGCTCCCTTTTTTGCAAAATCGACCGAATACTCGAAGTCCTCAACACCCAAAAGACCACCGGCAGATTCGACGAGTACAAAGACGCCATTAGAGCCTGTTGGGCTTGCCCGTATTTGGGCCGGGTCCAGAGTTTTGTTTAGAAAAAAATCCTAAAAGTGAATAAAGAAGAAGAGAGAAGAGAGATTGAAAGGGTTCAAATTTTTCTGCAGCAACTAGAGTCGAATTCGATTATCTCAAGATTCAGCCGTTGGATCAACGTGAAATTTGGACAACAACTTTGCGACATACAGAGGTACATTCTGAACGATGGAGATCGTGTTTTGTGCTTTCTAAGGCTGTCCGATAGGATAAAACGGAACTGTTGTTTCATTTTTAATTTAATCTTCTCTTGCTCTTATTGTGTTCCAAGATTATTGTTTTTATCTTGATGAAGTATGGTATGCCTCTAGTTTGGTAATCTAGAGAGAACATTTGGTTGTACCAATTATTTCTGATATAGTGGAAGATTGATTAAGCGGCCTACGGGTCCCGTGGTTTTGTACCCTCTTTGATTCGAGGGTTTTCCACGCTAAAAGTCTTGGTGTCACTAATCTCGTTTCTCTGGTGTTTATCATTATTGATTGATATTGGTTTGCCTATTTGATTACACGTAGTAGAGAACAAGATATTTTATCCGTTATGCAATCTCGGTTTGAGATTTTATTGAGTATTATCAGTCTCTCTACACCCTATTTGTCAACAGAGCCAAATCAGCAAAGCTGACAATCGAGCAAGTGGTACACAAAATTTAAAAGGGAAAAAAAAACTCTTTCAAGAAAAAATGGGCCAAAAAACAAATTAAAAATTAGAATACAAATTCAAGTTTTAACTCTAACTTACATTAATTTATAAATAAAATAAAATTTTATTTAAGTCACATAAAACTTTAACAATCTTCATCTTGACATAATTTTTTTAGTTATACAACTTATTATAATATTTTGATATGCGAAAATTAAAAATTCATTAAAAATTTGTATATAAAAAAATTAAAATTTAATGATAAAATGGTTGATAGAATCGCGGATCATGCAGTCTCAATTTTTTTTTTTTGTGATTTTATGTTTTCAAGTTTCAATTTTAAGTCACCAAACAAAATAAGAAAAAAATGTGTTTTTTCATTCACTCATATTTGATTCAATGTTGTTTTTTTCAGAGATAATATTTGCATTTGCTTTGCAATTTGATAAGTCAACATCATGAGATAATATTTTTAAAATTTGTGAATTTTTTTGCATATAAATTTTAATGAATATTTTTATTTTTGCCTCAAAAAATAATAATAAATTATATAATTATTGGCCGATTTGTCAATTTTCAAAATCTGACCCTTTGCTTGTCAAAAACTCATAGTTCGATGGCAAAGTTAGTTTTAATGCTAAAGTTTATTTTTACTCATAAATTATCTAACATCACACTTTACCCATAGGAATATCTTAAGTATATTTTTACCTACTTTTTTGGAATATTTTTGATGGGTTTGGTTATCATAGGGAGAGAAAGACTCATTTCTCTCTCTAGAGAGATTAAAGTGAGCGAGAGAGGGGAATTATTCTTCTCGTACCAAAAGACGAAATTCTTCGTCCCCAGGACTCTCACATTCTGGCCCGACAGTATGTGAGAGAGTAAATCACAGTGACTCAACAGCCCAGAGATGAGAGACCCGTAACTGACACCACAAGAATCAACCTCAATATTAGAGATTCTCGTACTTGTGTACAATGTCTTGTAGCATGTTTTCTGTACTCTTGCTAGAAAAACACAATCTTTCTCTTCCCCATTACTATTGGTCAACTTGGAGCTACATCTATCTATCTTGTACCCAAAATGCGAAATCCTTCGCCCCCAGGGCCCCCACACTCCGGCCCGATAATTTGTGAGGGAGTTAAATGACGGTGACTGGCCCAGAGATATGAAGTCTTTACCTGATATCGCAAGGAGTTACCCCAACATTGGGGGTAACAACTCTCACATTAGGACAACGCAGACGTCGAACCTAAGCTCTTGTACTCAATCTACCATCTCTGAGTCAACTGAGCTATGTCTGTGCGAGCTTCATCTATCTATATTTCTACCAACTTGATAGTTTGAATTTAAAAACTTTCTTGTTTCATGAAACCCGTTTACAGAGCGAGTAGTCCTTGGTGAGAAAAACCTAGATTTTTCCAGCTGTGCTGCTTTTTCCTCTGTTTTCAGCATACTGCCCTCCCATTTTAACTCTTTCCTCCATTCCATCTGTTCTAATCCCGCAAAGTTCTCAGCGCAAATGGTTTACTGCCAAATCTTTGCATGTTCAAGCTTAATCTATAGCCTTCAGAATTTGATTTGAAATTGGAGACTCTTTCAGTTTTTGAAACATCATCTTCTTGCTAAATTTTTTGTCATTAGGAAAACCTAATTGCATAAGAACAAAAGTCAGACCCTTGTCAATTGATTGGGCACGAATATGCATATTAAGAGCAAATATTTTTGTCAGCACGAGCATAATTCAGTTGGTTCAAAGATGACAGAGTTGATAACAAGTGTCAATGTTCGAAGTCTGGTGGTCGCACTGTGAGAGTTGTTATCTCCAATGTGAAGTAACTACTTGTGGACGACAGGTAAAAACCTCTCATCTGTAGCCCACTGAGTCACTGTGATTAACTCTCTCACATGCTGTCGGGCCGGGGTGTGAGGACTTTGGAGGCGAGAGATTTCGCTTTTAGTAACAAGAACAAAGATTTCTCTCCATCTTCATCAGTTACAAACTGACGCTAGGGGTCTACTCGGCAGTGTTTCTCATACTAATTTTCACTAAATAGTACAATATTATCTACTATGATCATCTTCATCAGTTAGAAGTCTCGAATTGTAGTAGTCCAGGATTCAAATTCTAACCAAGCATAGAGAGCCAAAGATGAGAGAAATCACACAAGGCCTTGGATTGGATGATGTATTCAAAGAAATGGATGGAAGATGAATTGTGAGATAAACACAGCTGCAACTTTATCGATTGTTTTTTTTTCTGATATCAAATTCTAACCAAAAGAGCATCGAAGAGCAACAATGGAACCGCATTGTGTTGTTTGCTTGGGCAATCATGAGGAGGGAGGGGAAGTGGGAGAGCTGATTTACAAGCACACAGACACATATCATTATGATTATATAAAACCTTAGCTAAAGTGATTGTAGACAATAGAAGTGGGACCCACGGGTTCGGTTCAGTTATTTTCTAAAAAATAACCGATCCGGCGGGTTCAGGTATGAAATTTTTTAACCCGAAGCGTATCCGATCAATTTTGATATCCGACTCATATCTGACGGGTTGAGTTCGGTTAAGATTCGGTTTTTTATTCGGGTTGGACCTCGGGTTGGGCTTCGGGTTTAAAGCGGGTTTGAAGTGGGTTTGGAGCGGGTTGTGTCGGGTTTCGCAAGCCACTCACCCTATACATATCCATGATATGTAATTTAAATTAATTAGAGAGTTGTGTTTTATAACAACAAAATTATTCATATACATTTTAAGAGCTCAAAAGAAAATTCCTACATCGACTAGACCTTAGGTTTAAACCGAACTATGCAGATCGAGCCTCTTTGGATCTGTTTCCGGTTTGGTCACAGTTTTGAAAATCAAAAATCGTGAAAACCTAAGCAAACCACGTAATAAATATAATCAATCTAAATCTAGTTAGTCCGACTCAATCCCGGTTAAAATTCGACAAACTTGAACTGCCAAAGAACCTAATAAAAAGTTTCACAACCAAACCAAAATACATTTAGATAAATTTATAATTTTATTATTTCAGTTTTTATAAAATGAAAATCGAATAATGAAAACCAGTTGAGTCTCGAGTAAATTACCAGACTCAATACTCGAGTAAACTAGAAGTGTACGGCCTAATTCAAAACCATGGTGAAACTAAACCGAAACAACTAGTGCTTGTTTGTCTTCTCTTGTGATTTATTCTAGGATTTCAAAAGTTTATTTTATAAAACTTTGAGTAAACAAATAACATTTTGACGAAAAACGGGTTGGGTTGGGTTTTAGTAAAATTAACCGAAAATCGACCCACATAAATTTGGTTAATCGCGGGTTGGTTTTCTTCGAGTTTCAACGAAAAAATAACCATTCGATAACCGATCCAATCTTCGGGTTCGGGTCGGTTCGCGGGTTGACCCAACCCAATTGCCAGCCCTAGTAGACAATGTAATCAAACATGGGGAACCTATATAATGCGACAGAAAATTAAGCTTTTACACTCCACATTATCACCCAATATTGTTGGCATCTAATGTTTTCAATTTGGAACATAGATCAATGGAAAATCAGCAAGCAATCATTGATTAAAAATGAACCATCTCGAACAACTTCACATTGGTAATCGGTTTAACATTTGTTCTAATGAATAATCTTAATCTTTGCACCAACAAGTCACCGGGAAAGAAAATTATGCAACTTTTTCAAAAAGAACCAATCTTACCAAACATTAGTGATGATGTTTCACTTGATGAGAATTTCCTGCTTTAAACCCCTCTGTATAAGCAGTGTTCTTGAATATCATCTGAAGCAAAGTGAAAAAAAAGTATTTTTTGATGAACATTGAAGTGGTGCAATGAATAATGGCACAAATATAAGATGTGATTTTTTTAGAGCGATAAAACATGATATCTATCAATGACTCACAGCTAGGTGATTTAATTCGGAGCTTAGTTTCTTGATTCTGGTCGAAACGACATCCCCGAGTTTTTCTCCATGTTGAGAAATACTATCCTCTGTTATCTGTGGAAGGTGCTGATTTGAATCTACAAACGTATTTAACAAAGAAAGAGAGAAGTGGAAATAAAATAATTTTGTTACCTCAGAAAGAACAATCTTCGATGTTTTATCGAGTATTTCTTCGACAAATTTCTCAACATTTGAGAAGCAAGGGCGCACTTCATCGACAGGTTTGCTCTTAACAGACGACACATTAGTTGATGGTTTCACCTTGTTGGCTACATGAAAAAAATAGAAACATGTTCTTTGGAGATTATGGCATATTTTCAAGGGAAAACATCAATCAAACATTTTTTTCATCAATTTATTTGAAAAAATAACAGAAAATTTTAAAGCAAATCACATGTGATTGTCTTCGGCTTTTTGGCAACAGAGACATGGTTTTCATGCGAAACTTCAGATTGCAAAGAAACTGGTTTGTCAGGCTGATGGGATGTAATGGAAGATTCAGAAAGGACAAGAGGAGCAAGATCAGGAGGTTGATCTTTACTAACAGTAGGATTAGCCTGAAGAAGAAAAAGAAAATACCCACAGGATAGTCAAAAAGTGGTGCAGTTTTATTAACCAAATTAGTCAAAAATCACCTCCAGATCAACATATGATGGGTTCCTTCCAATCGACTTAAGAAACTTGTCGAGGTCCCGATAATTAAGAGCTGAAAAGTAGACCATTCATCTTAATGTATCTCAGGTTCACACTATATGCATAGATATTGTCAACAAATAAAGCACCTTCTCACTTACTGATGGACATCTCATTTGATAAAGGATGGAAGACACATCGATCCTGACTTTTAAATTCACGATCCAATAACAAGGAGACATCTCTTCACAGTCCACACAAATATGGAAATAGCAAAAGTTAAGACCACAAAAAACGAAATTGAACAGAGTTTGCAAGTATTGCGAGTAACGATAAGGACAACTTTAATAGGTGAAGATTATTTAAACAGACGACATGATGGACATGATGACAATTAATTTCTTCAAGACAGTCTTTGATGAACGCAAATATAAACAAGGGATGAAGAAAATGCAAGATTCACAATTATACAAAGTTGCTCTACAAACAGTTTCTATAAAACATGATAAAATGCATGAATTAAGACACTATGAAACTAAATCAAATACATAGAACTACGGGAACATCAAAACTGATAAATAGAAGAACCGAAAGACATGAAGACAAGAACATTAAATATTTTAGCTATACAACACTATGCTATCAAAAACATGAAGTGAGTACACACTAACTTTACCCATAATACCTATACCAGTATCAGAAGCTAGATGTATCATCTAAGCTACAACACAAGGTGATAGGTATAGTGTACTATTGATCTCTCGTGCAAGCTTTTAGAACACTTTTTAAAAAGGCTTTTTTTTATTGGCAGACTTCTTTTGCCAATCAAAAAAATATACACAATCCGAAAGATTCAAGCCATGGACAATATTTTAGAACTCCTATGGGTTACAGAAATTGTCTTTGATTTGAAAGTAATGAGTATAGCCCATTTGCCATAGTGCAGGAGATTGAAAGATACCGAGCTGATTGGTTGATAAGTGCAAATGGAGTTACAGAACCCAGAGACACCTAGAAAATCATATGGAACAACTAATTGAGAGAATATTTCAGTCAGTCATTATACTATCATAGTAACTAAAATAGCTTAGGATAGGAGTGAAATGAAATCTTCATTATTTACAAGTAGAAGAATGATTAAAAAAAAAAGCAAACCAGCATACATCCCAAAAGGTAAGGGTGAGACATAATGAAAGCTCAAAAAAGAAAACCTTCAATTTGAAGGATTAAAAACTTGTATTCATCTGGAGATGGATATCCAACACAGAATGGTTGGGAAATGGAGAATTCAAACCTAAAGATTGAATCCGTAGTTAAAGTTTCATCAAAAGCCAACAAAGGCTTAATCAGAGTTAGTAAAAGATTGAATTATTAATATTATTGGAGCAAAAATGATATTTACCCCTTTCAACAAATCTGAATATGCCCTTTAACATTTGAATGTATGCATTTAGCTAAGAGAAGTAGAAAAAATGGTGATTCATCCAATGACACACCGCAACTATATGGAAAGATCTTTTGTAATGGTGGTCTCAGATAATTTCAGGACCCAATCGAACATCAAATGTCATGATCAAGCTTTCTAAGAATCCACTACTACAGAAAAATCAGAATGAGGTCTGGAGAATGGCGTGGGTAAATAATTTATCAATCAATTGGAATTCTGCAAAAAAAATGAATTTTAAATTTATCTTCTTCGCATATTATTTTATTTTACACGCTGATGTGTCAAGTTATAATTAATCTAATTAAAATGCATTTAATGTATTACAACTTTTTAATATTTATTGCACCAATCACAAACCGACACGTCAGCGTATATAATAAAAAAAATATACTAAGAAAGTAAACCTAACATTATTGAAAAAAAATGGAAAGGTAGAAAGTACAAACTTTTAGTTTTTCACCCAATGCTTCTTCAGGAGCCATCCTCAAACCTCCTTTACCCAAACCAAGCCTTGTAGATAAAACTGCACAGCTTAAAATGTCACAAATACTCCAAGAATATACTAAAAACTGAGAATTGAAGGTATTTCTGTTTTTCCTTTAACCTGCACTAGTTAGTGAATTTTGGAATGATATCCTTGTGATATTCACTTTAAGCGATTAACACAAAAAATACATATATAAACTTTAAAAGTCTCATACCTTTCAGATCCACCTTGGTTTTTGCAAGAGCGGAAACAATATAATATCTATTTTTCTTATCCTGAAAATTGGAACAAGCTTCATCTTAGGACTCCACGTTGCATAGCAAATAACATTATTTACATTTTGGTGGAGGGGACTAAAACATAACACAGAAGAGCTTTACCTTCAAGAACAAATTTTTGCTGAGTCCATAACCCAGGTTCCCCACATATTTTTCCTAATGATAAATAAAACTTCAGGCTTTAGAATGCAAGAAGTAACGCAGAGATAAAAGGAAAAAATGCACAGTACATAGGCTTTCTCCAAAAAAAAATAAAGTTTTTACCTGCGCGTCAACAGTCAAAACAGCAGGATGTTCGTACTTGGAACAATCGATTTGTAGCTCCTAAAAAACAAAGAAAGGAAGTTGACCAACCAGGAATTGGAATTCGAACAAGAACAAAGAAACACCAACTTAAATAATGGGCTTCTGAAATTAAACGAAAACTCGAAAGAAAACCTGTAAACATATAAGCAAATCCTCCTTGGTGTAAACCTCCTTGGCCATCGGAGTTCACTTTCTCCGTCCGTACCCAAGACGCCTGAACGTGAGCAGCAAGGGGCAGGAGGAAGAAAATAACGCAAAATCAGACGCAGGGCCGGAGGTATTAGAAATCAGAACAACAACGATTAGAATGGGTTGCGGCCATGAAAAGCCCATGAAGTTAAGAAGTCTTTGCCAGGACTCAGGCCTCACCAATGGCCTCAGAAAACAACTGGGTTTGGACATGTCCATGCTATACAGCAACTCAACAGCCCCCGAAGAAGATGCCCCAGCTAGTGAAAGATGTTGAAGATGATCTGTCTTCTGGTAAAAAAAAAGCTTGAAGAAAACAAGGATTAAATATAACTCTACGTTAAACACTTGTAGGTCAAAGTTTGCATGAAAACGAGATCGACCGGTCCCCAAAATCACTCTACCAAAATGCTAGAGAAATATGTTTTTCTTTAAAATAATATTAATTTTATCTTTTTATTATATTTTTTATATTATTATAATTATGTTTATTTTATTAATTATAATTTATTATAGCTCGGTAAATTCATATATACAATATAAATATATGGTAAAAAAATAAATTTAATATATTTTTTTTTTATAATTACATCGCGAGATAATAGAGTATATATATGATTGTTACACATCGAACGTCATTTGATGAAAATATTAATTAGACAAACAAAGTGATTAGCGTACATAAAATTGATTTCTTTTCAAATATTAATTAGAGAACTCAATTTATTTCCGATTAGCAGAACATCATCGGTGGGGGTGAGCTCTTGATGAAAATCTTCCATGTTAGTGGCCGGATCTATGTCCAAGACGACGCCGTTCAGCATCTCATCGACGGACTCCGGCGATGGAAGGTCGTCGAAATCGTACCAAGCGTCCATCGCAGTCGGAGCCGGTTGATCGCGAGTGAGGTAGGACCCAGATGAGCTGACGGCAGCCACGTCATCACAGGCTTGATTAGACGGCGAAGACGACAATGATACAGTTACGGTTGGTTGGTAGGGAAGGAGAAGATTGGTAGCGGCGATGGCCGCCACCCTTTGAATAGACTTGGGGGACAAAGCGGGGTCGTGAAAAGGGTGGAGGGTGGCGGCAGAGGTGGTCGGGAAGTTGAGATTCGCAGAAGAGCCTTTGATGCAGAAAAATGCGGCGTCGTAGGCTCTGGCGGCAGCCTCCGGCGTGGAATAAGAACCGAGCCATATTCTTGTTTTGTGAGAAGGCGCTCTGATTTCGGAGAGCCCCATCTCCTCATTCGGACTCCCCCGTGCTTTTTCTTCTCTCTCCATTCCGAGACTTCCAATCAAACGCTAATCTGTGCTTTGAACCAGCTGTCTTTTCTGAACTGTACGACTTTTCCCAATTCGGCTATTCGGATTGATCCTCATCCCACCACACCCTTCTCGGGAATTCTGGGAGGGGATGGATTCTTATGCGCGCTGGGCTCTTTTTCTACTTACGAAGATATTGGAGGATGCTTATGACTTGTTTTTTAGTATGCTCAAGTTTGCTTACATAGAATGTTCATCTATAGTAGGACTTTACATAAATAAAACAACTGTCATTGATCGACACCGACTGATTGCATGCATGCAAATTTGAAAAGTTGCCAAATCTGATCTTTCTTCCTTCGGCCAGGTTCTACCTTAGCAAAAAGTTTACCTTTTCATTTCACGGATGTAATCATTATTCTCATATTGGTTTTCTCGTCCTAATTAGACTCTTTATAGCCATGAATGCTCATCAATAGTCTAATTAGGGAAGAAATTGATGAGCATTCACTGTGGAAGAAATTGGGAAGCAAAGATCAGACTAACCTCGTAGAACAACTCCAAATCCACGTCTGTCAGGAAAACTCGAGCGGAGTAGCAATCACTGTCGACTTTACAAAAAGATTGCGGTCGTTAAAAAAGCTCTGTTTCTTCTGCTTTTCTTTTAATGGAAAAACCTATTCTTCCCTATTTGTCATGGCCGATTTCACGTTCGTTGTATCAGTGATAACATGGCTTTTCTATCAGACACGCTCCACTTATATGATTAGTGCGATAAATATAGTTTAATATTATTGATCGGCAAGATATATTAACCTAAAAAAGAATGTCAACTTCTCTCTTTCCAGGCATTGAGGGGGAGAGAGATGGAGGTTTCAATGCTAACCAATCTGAAACCTTACGCAGCTACCATCTCGGGTTAGTTTGGTTATGCGGGGATGAACATAATGACCATGCTTTTGTTCAAGCAAGGTATGAGCCATTACATACTTTCCGTCTACCGCCATGCTATTGCCACCCCCATTATCGCTCCTTTCGCCATCTTTCGCGAGAGGTCTCTTCCTTCATTTTGGCTTGGGCATGAACAATCTTTCTATTCGCATTTTTCACTGTGTTTTGCAATTGCAGGAAGACCAGACCCAAGATGACTCTACCCGTCTTTTTACGAATAATGCTTCTGGTTTTCCTCGAGTAATTTTCCATTTCTCTCGGGCTACTCGAGCTTATCTTTTGGATTTTGTAGGCCTGTGCTTGATCAAAAGCTGTACTATATGCGAATGAAGTATACCTCAGCAACCTTTGCATCTGCCATTGTCAATGTCATTCGTCATGGCAATCATTTTCACGTTTGACCCAAACCAAAATTCTTGAGATGGATAGAATTCATAAGACATGATGAAATTTCTTTAACCAAAGTGCTTGACATGCACAAGTAACTCATAAAGAGTCTTTTTCAGTCGATAAACCTTATTCTCATTATTAAGCATAATATAACCACGAGGTTCATTCACAAATATCTTTTCTTCTAATGTGTCATGCCAGAAAGTCGACTTGACATCCATTTTAAAAATTGACCAAGAATTTCTTACCGCCTATGTGATTAATATTTTAATTTTGTCGTGTCTTGCAACCGGAGCAAAAACTTGTATATAGTGAATCCCATATTTTTGTTTGCAGCCTTAGCCACAAAACGTGCTTTATATTTGTCAACTTCACTATTCTCTTTCAATTTTGTTATGAAGACCCATTTCACATCAATAAAACTTCATTCTTTTTTGGAAGATCAATAAGCTCCACGAATCATTTCTTTCGATGGCTTCGATTTCCCCATCCATCGCCTTTTTTCCATTTCAGATCAATGACAATACTTTCGAAGGTGGTAGGATCACAATCCAAGAACAAAGCAAAGTGAGTGACGAGATCCTCATATTGATAAATTTCTGCAACTTCAAAATCAGTCATCCATGTTGGTCTTTTCCGTATACGTTTAGACTCGGATTGAACATTAGATTCTATTATTGGTGGAGCTACATTTGAGGAGTCCACTGATGAAGAAACTGACGTTATTTGAGTTGCACAGGCTTCTGAAATTTGTTGTTATTGATGCTGAATTTTTTATTCTCGTGAATACTCTTGTTGATCGGAATAGTTTGAGTAGGATGCTGCCCATCCCAATCCCAAGTATTTTCCTCATCAAAAATAATATCTTTGCTCGTTATAATCTTCTTTGTAGATGGGTTAAACAATTTATAAGCCATAGATAATTCACTTACACCAAGAAAAATACATTGTTCACCTTTATCTTCTAGTTTCTTCCCTTTTGCATCTGGTCCATGCGCATAGGCGATGCATCCGAATATTTTGAAATGATCCACTGCTAGTTTCCACCCACTCCAAGCCTCCTCCCGTATCATTTACTTTTATTGAAAATGGGTTTTATTGGGCCACAAATATCAGAATAAATCAACTTCAATATTTTTTTTGCTCGCCATGATTTTCTTTTAAGAAATTGAGAACGATGCTATATGCCAACAACACATTCTTCACAAACTTGGGAAGGAGCCACAGTTTGAGGAAGACCAATGACCATATTTCTTCGATGGAGAGTTTTTAGAGCGCTGAAATTTAATGACCGCAGTGAAAATGTCACAGCCATGATGAGTCTTTGACTTCAGTCACCAAACACGCTTGAGTGCTTTCAATATTCAAGGGAAATAACCTGTTTGGATTCATTTGAAGAATTTGCCAATACTCCTTTGATCTCAAAAAATTTTCCATCAACATGCTCCAATGATCATAATGGCCATCAAAACATGGAATAACTGGTTACACAAAATTTTTGGACATTAATTTACCCACTAATAGATCCGTCTTGGAAGGCAAACACTGACCCCAAAACGAAGAAAGCGAAAACTAGAGAGTTCTTAAAAGATGAACCGTGTCTATTATACTGGCCATTAAGACATCATTGGAGCCATTCTGATAGTCATGGGGCTGTCAGACTTCATGTGGGGCAAAAGCAAAGAGCCGCAATGAGAGTTTAGAGGGTTATTTGACAACATAGTAAAATAAGAGATTGAATAGTATTGTGAAGTCTTGAACCAAAACACAATATTGTGCAAAATTCTATCAAAATTATATATTTCTATGAAAATGCATTACGTTCATGGAAAACATATTCGAGTCGCTGAATAACAGTGTAATCATAGTGAGGGATCATCACGGTCATTGAACATTAGAGGTTGTTCACGTGTGCCGTAGTTGCCGGTGACCGCACACCGTGGAGAGTTTCACTCATCCACCGTGGAGACTTGCTCAATTTTTTTGAGCTATCTGGCCTATCTGCGGAGCGGTTAGTGTAGATCTTTTAAAGCTAATATTGTGATTGATGTGGAGAGGTGCAATGTGATGACATTTATGTTTGGCCAAGGTGCAGATTACACTAGATCACATCAATCGCGTGATCGGTTACGTAGATAATTCGGGCGATGGCGATGAAGAGATGTATTATAACTCTATTCAGCCCACACATTGTATTATGGATGGGTCCAGAGCATTTAATTGAGGTCGATTCGGGCGTCCGATAATAAACTTTAGTCTTTGGCTAAGTCCAAAGCAAACGAGTTCAGTGTGATCACTCAGGTGATGCACAATATGATATCTCATATCATTTTTCCTTAGAATGAGCACCGCGAACTGATAACTCATATGAATTTTGTATATTATATATCGTATTCATACTGGAACCCGGTTCAACCCGTGATATTTAGTTTTGTGCCACATGACAGATAATCATAAGAAGGTTAAGAAAAACCTCTCATATAGAGTTTTGCTAACAAAACTCATAGAGAGTATATATGGAAAGATCCATTGTGATGAGGAGATGAAGATGCCTCGATGTCAAGATGTCTTTGATCACCTTCAGCTTGAGAGGATGAGTTTGTTAGAGTCTGGCGGCACGTGGGTCGTTAGAAGAGATGCAGCAACCAAGCGTATGTTCTTTGATCCGGACATCGATCTTCTACGTTATGATGACCCATTGGATTTGGGTGACTCCTTCATATGCTGACATGACGGGAACCTCATACAGTTAGATGCTGAGAGCTTCCTATAGTCAGATGTCGAAACCTTCTTATTATTCAAATGTCAGAGCCGCCCATGCAGGATCCATCGTTGGTCTTCAAGATGAAGCAGATGAGTTTGTTTCATACCCAGTAGATACAGAAGATGGATAGCTACTACTCTCAGCATATGGAGAAGCTTGATGATTATCATAATGAGCAGATGGAGAGGATTGTTGACTATTATGCTCAGCAGCGGGAGAAGCTTGACAACTATCATACCCAATATATGACTAGAACTGATGACTTAGAGCACACGATGGATGAGAAGCGGTGCATGATGGATACAACTGAGATCTTTCAAATTTCTCTTTTCGACCAGGATCTTCCACAGTTTCCATCGGATTGTAGTAATTTTCAGTAGCTTTTTTATATTTATTTTTTTGTAATTATATTTTTTTGTTTCATTTTATTATGATTGTACTTTTTTATATTTTTAATAGTTGATATTTTTTTTTCTAATTCACTAACTTTTTTATTGAAAAATGTTTAAAATTACCCTTACATAACCCTAAATCCTATTCATGTTTAAAATTACCCTTGCATAACCCTAAATCCTATTCATACTAGATGATATTTTTCTTCGCCGTATACTACCTGTCTCGGCATACTTACCTAAGATAAGTAATTAACACTAAGTAATTTATAAAAGTACCATCAATTAAAAAACTTTGATAAATTTGTTAAAAATGAAGGAAAAATATATGAAAATTAGTTTGTGGGTTCGGACGTCCGATATGGAGGGTGAGTGCGTCCTGTCCGACGAGTCCAAAATTAATTTTTTTTTAACTCACCCCCAAATTTAGCTATTTACTTAAAACTCAAACCTAAATTAAATTTTAATCCTATTTTTTACCAAATATATTCACATTATTATTTGAAGACATTTTGAAAAGTTGTGAATTTTCAAAGATCACAAAAACTATTATAAATTTTCAATTGCAAAAAATAAAATAATTTATTAAAAATACATACATCATTAAAAATTTTAACAATTTCTTTTTAAAATTGCAAATTAGCTTTAAAAGAAAGGTCCAAAAATATTAATAATGAAGATTTTTAGATGAATTTAATAAAAAACATACAAACCAATATTTGTTTAGATTTTTTTGAATCATAATTTTAGCTTTTTCATAGAAAATCCTATTCTAAATAATGAATGTGGGCCAAACTTTGATGCTGTTGGTGCCGGTGTTGGTGTTCCTACTTTCCCTCAGTCCCGTCCCCAGTTTCCCCCTTTCAAACAACACTAGCCTGTGCGAAAGGATTACGAGACAAAATGCTTATGATCAACTCACGTGCATGCATCAGGAAAGTACACCCTCTTCTCTTTCCCTCTCTAAGATTGTCCCTATCGCTCTCCTCCAGTACCCTTGAATTGATATTCAGGGTATTATAACACAAACCTATCTAACTGTTACTGACTTGTGATAATTATATGGCTCCGCCACAACTTAATTACATTTTTAATACGGATAAAAATAAATTTTGAATAGGAATTTTTAGAAAATAAATCAAATCATATCTGAATTTTTGAAAAATAATTGGGCTCATCGGATGCATCTCAGATGAATCATTCGTTCGAGTGAGACACGATCGGTAAAATGAGGCAAGAATCGAATGCATCATTCGTCCGAGTGATTGACGATTGAACGAATAATGCATTCTATTTTTGTTTTATTAGTCCGATCATGCATCACTCAGACGAATAATTCATCTGATTATGCGTCAGACGAGCTTAAATTTTATTTTTGAAAAACTCCCTTCTTATTTGACCTATTTTTAAAAAATTTAAGTCTAAAATTTATTTTTACTCTTTAATAATAATATTTTTTAAATTAATTTAATCAATTTTGAATTCTTTATACTAGAAGTATAAAATAGTAACTCGGCAGGAGATTGAAGTTGCAGCGAGCGACTAATCCGGAAGCAATTATTTGGAAGTAGGGGTGCAGAGTCTGAAGCTCCCAAGTTACGAGGGAATGGGACCCTTTTGCCATTTCTCCATTTTACCCTTCAATTGTACCATATTTCGTAAGTAAAATATACATATTTATAGATTTCAATCGACATAATTGTTTTGTCAGGATTCTTTACTCTCTGACGTTTGACGTCATGTGAGTGAATGAAGAAAGCAAACCAACAACCTACACAGTCGGCTTCACTATTCAACTCTCTTCTTCTTTGGATTTTTTAAGCTTTCCATTTTTACTTTCGAAGAAGGCACCTAATGCTCGGGTCGTCTTGTCATTTTTTTTACAGAGAGTGAGCTGGTGACGGTCAGATTCACTGGAAAGAATCAAGGGTCTTAAGAGGAGAGAGAGACTACGGTGAGCGCTTTCTTCAGATGTTCATGCCATAATCAGATCTACAACTGTTCATCCTATCTATGTCATTCTGATTATACAGTGTTTGCATGTGAAAACACCCTTTTCCCCACTTCCAAATACTCTTGGCTTCAGTCTTTCAATCATCTGTTCTGGGCAATTTGATGTGAAATCAGTGACATGACTCGGAAAGAAACTCACCCAACCCATAATTTCGGGAAGAACCCGAAGAAAGCCATACCCGATGATGACATAGAGAATTTTTTGGGAAATCAAAATATTTAATGTTTGAAATTATTTAAATGTTCAAGTCTCCCCATGTCTTGAGAAGTGTGCGAAAAGTTAGTGTTTATATTTTGAGAAGGGAAAATGACAAAAGTTTTATTTATGCATCGGAAAACTCCATTAATGTCTAACGATATGAAGCTTGTTGGCTTCATGGTTAAATTGTGAACGGAGTGATGGAACTGTGATAGGGTGCTGATGATTGAATATTCATGCAATACTACTGCCCATTTCTCATTTGGAAGAATGTTATATTATGGTGAATTTCCTTGATCTTATCTGTCTTTCTATTTATTTTCTCCTCAGTTTACATGGAGGCAAGAGCTGACCATAATAAGTCTCTCTTTAACTCTGCGTCTGCTGGTGTGAGGTGAGTGTTTTCTTTCGTGTATTTTACCACTGCAAGTAGTAGTAAGCCGGTGATTCCCGTGACTACTTTAAGCTAAAAATAGCATATGAATTGTGGATTTGCATCTCCCTGACTCTCTCCCTCTCTCTCTCTCCCATTACTGCTGTACCTCAAAAACTCTCCAACCAGCTGATCAACTCACTCTCTCTCTTTGTACGCTACAGTTGTGTGATGTATGTAGCCTACCCATGTAGGCATCAGGTCTGTAGCAGTTAAAACACAGATGCATTGAAAGAAGGGGGAAGGGATAGAATGGAAAGTAAAGAGTCTTCACGGGGCAGCGAAGGAAAGACAGGGAAATAGACGGATCAGAGGTTGCGAGGGAAGTCCGGGGAAAATGGAAGGACTGAGAATGTATGGAAGTGAAAATGGAGGAGCGGTGATGAAGAAGAGAGTGATGGTGGTGGTGGACGAAACTCCATGTTCGAAGCACGCAATGATGTGGGCTCTCACTCATCTCACCAACAAAGGAGATTTGCTTACTCTTCTTCATGTACTTCCTAGTTCAATCAAGGGATCTTATTCTCCTGCCTCCCCTTTTCTTGCTACCTCTCTTGGCTCCCTCTGCAAGGCTTCTAAACCTCAAGTAAGTTTTTTTAATACATTTTCGCTGATCTTTTCAAGTAAGATGGGTCACATTTTGGGTGGAATCTGAAAGTTAGAGAGAAAGAGAGATTTGTACTTCGTAAGTAAATGGGTAACAATGTCAGGTGGAAGTTGAAGCACTGGTGATGGAAGGACCTAAACTGGATACTGTATTGAGCCAAGTGAAGAAGCTTGAGGTGGCAGTGTTGGTGGTCGGGCAGAGAAAGCCTTCTCCTCTTTCGAGCTGGTGCGTCTGGTTCATCTTTCCATCCATCCTCCATGGGGTGGTCTTGAAACAGGGAAATTCTCACCTCTTCTGGGTTTTCGATTCTGTGCAGCCTGTGTGGAAGCAGCAGCGCAGAAGGCTTGGCGGAGGAGTGTATAGCCACGGCAGATTGCTGGGCAATAGGAGTGAGAAAGCAAAGGAAAGGCATGGGAGGCTACCTAATCAACACTAGATGGCAGAAGAACTTCTGGCTCTTGGCTTGATTCTTTTCTCTCTCGCTAAATCCTAGTTTATCTTCTGCACCCTTGTTCATCTTGTAATCATGTCCACCAAGGCTTTATGATGTGATGGAGTAATTTATATTGAAGATTAAGTAGAAGATTGAATCATCTGGTTGAATGGCCTTGTGCATAATTTTAGGATATCTTTTTACCCTAATATTAAAAAAAAAAACTTGAAAAATGAAAAATCTTTTCTTCTTTACTAAATTGCAGATCTTTTTGTGATCGAAAAGAAGGGCCAATGATTGTTAGGAAAGATGATGAGATAATATTTGGGCATGAGACTGGTGGCCCAGTAATGTAGAGCACAGCTTCTGATTCTTCTATCTCAGATTTTTTTGGTCCAAGGAACAAGGATAGATATTTCGGTTGAATGGCTGCCATCGCCACCCTTCTATTTACAACCACTGAACCACCCAAGGAGAGAGAGGGGTTGAGAGAGAGAGAGAGAATGGGCTTAGCTTCAGCAGGACTCCAATGGCTTCCAGCATCAGTAAGTAACATCGGCAGTGTTTCCCACAGAAGGCCACTGCATCCCCTTCGTGTCCTCCCCGCCCTTGCGCGCCCTTTTGTACGTTCTTTTGTAGCTTTTCCCCTCTCACGATTGAGCATCTGTCGTAATCTTATCCGGAGGTTTAGATTTATTTCGCCGTACTGTATTTTCTCGATGTTTGATCGTCGTTCTGATGGTCCTTTGATTTAGGTTGTGAATCTTTAGCCACAAGGAACAGTTTCTACCATATTGTTTGAAATGAACTGTAATCTCAGTTTGCTTTTAATGAATTAGAATCCTTCAGCATAAACCCTTTTAGTAACAGTCCATGAATGTGTCGAAGAACTACAATTTAGCAATAAATTATGTCACTATTTAGCGGTAGATTCAACAAGATCCATTTCTAGAAAGAGCAAAAACCTCTTCCCAAGGAACCAAAAAGCTTCTTTATTGCTCTTGCTGGGCTCTCGATAACTCATCCATCTCTCATCTTATGTTGTTGAATCTCTTGGTTGTCTTGGGTCGGGTCGAATTTCTATATCAAACCGCATAAGCATTCTGAGTGAGGGAAACAAGTTCAGAGGATGACGAGCGAGGGAGGTCTATTTCTGTCTGTAATTTGCTTGTTCTTCCTTTGCACATGAATGATTTGCAAAGCTGTTTTTATATTGTATGTGCTGTTTTTTCCTCTCTGAATTGCAATCCACTCAGTAAAGATAATTCTTATCCAGATCGAACTGAAACTTTTCAATTGCTTTCTCTTCAAAATGTTGCATACTTTGACTCTACAGCTTCAGTTTGTGCTCAGAGAAAATGCAATGTAAATATCCGGAGCAAAATTGAAAAGAATCAAGCGGGTAAAGTATTTGGTAGCCTCTTGGATTTAGAAAACGTTGAAGATGACGAAGCCTGTGAGTTAGTGAATGGACAAGAACTCTCAATTGGCGAAGGAGCCGACTCCATCAGTGCGTACCTTTTCACGGCAGTGAAAAACAATAATGGCAATGGCATTCTGCTCTTGTCTGATGTTTACGGATTCGAGGATTCATCGACTAGAGACGTTGCATATCGCATTGCTTGCAATGGTTTCAAGTATGTGTTTCGAATTGTAGAAACGATCTTACTTGATCTCTCTGATTATTCCTTTTGAATATCTTTCTGCAGTGTATTGGTTCCGGATTTGTTTAGGGGAAATCCATGGTTAAAAAGCCAGCCGATGACCAGATTCGAAGAGTGGATTTCCAGACATGACCGGGAGAGAGTGGTGAAAGACGTAGCAGCTTCAACCGAATGGATGATCGAGGAGTTTAAGGCTGCCGGAATCTCAAAGAAGCTTGGAATTCTCGGATTCTGCTATGGCGGGGGGCTTGTAATAGAAGTGCTTTCTGAAGATGATGGGGGCTTTTTCGGCACTGGCGTGTCGTTTTATGGAACCAGAATAGATCCCTCCCATGCTTCCAAAATCAAAGTTCCTGTGTTGTTCGTTTCCGGGGATAATGACCCTCTCTGTCCTGTAAGCATCTTGGAAGAGGTGGAGAGAGAAATCGGGCGAGGATCGAAGTTGGTCCTATTTGAAGGAAGAGATCATGGTTTTGCTCACCGTCCTAAATCTCCCGAAGAAGACGAAGATGCAGAGAAGGCGTTCATGCTCGTCAGAAACTGGCTCCAAGACACCCTGGTCGTCGACAGTTGAATGCTTGTTAAAATGTACACCAATCTTCTCCTTCTTCAGCTAATCCCATCAGTGCTCTGTTTAATGAATGATTGTATCGAATTATGCTTTTTGATTATCTTGAAAGATGTTTAATCTCCGAATTTGGAACCTGGAAATCCTTCCACGGCCGACCAAAGCTTCATTGCCGTTAGAGAGCAGCCTCGACATACAATGGAAGTGCAGTGATTGGGAAGAACACGAACCCAGATGGAGTGGGTCTGCTTTTTCTTTTTTTTTTACTTTTGGCGAAGTTGCTTTTTTCTGCCCTTTAACTTTTTCAAATCAATCGACTGTAATAATTGATCCAGAACATGATCCAGAGATGAACAAGAACAACACATGGAATGTTTTTTTTCCAACACTGATTTCATTAAAAGCAACAGAAATGTATTGATAAATCATACACAAGCAGACCAGACATAATGTACACAGAACAGCATCGATCTCCTCCATTTTTCCAGATCAGATCCGGAATTTTCAATGAACAAGAAACAAAGCTTGAAAAACAAATGAACAACTGGCACCCACCCCACAATTTATGCTGTTATAGACTTGTCAAATTTCAGAAGAATTCATAAACAGAATGAGAAAACAAAAACAGTGTAATGAAAATCAAAGAGCTGCTTATCCTGCGATTCAGACTGCCATTTTGTTCAGTCGGAGAGGGGTTTGGTCTTGAATCTGTAGAGCAGCTTCTTCTTCTTGGAGCTTTGATTGTCGATGTTCAGAACCACCTTGCCTGGTTCGCCAATCCTGAAGCTGTTAACAATGGCGGGCTCATCTGTAACTGCGACCTTCCTGGTCTTCTCAATAATGCGAGTGTAGTCGCTCTCATCGCTGGGGACGAACTCAGCTCCATAGCTCACCTCCCAACCTATGACTCTGGTTTCCCAAACAAGGACCCCTTTCTGCAAAGCACAATTCGTCAGAATCCGACGAGAAAAAAAAAAGGTTTTTCATCTTGTTTTGTACCTCAGAAACGGGGATTTCGACGGCGTGTTTGGACGCCGGCTTGATCGTGACTTCAGTGACGGAGTTTTCCACGGAGAACTCCTGCCCACCTTCCCGGCTCAGGCCGCCGTACTGGAGCGGCACCGATTCAGGAGCTTTGTATCTGAAGACAACGTTATCATCACGTTAGGACGAAAAGAAAAACATTGACATATTTGGCGAAGCAAGAAAATTAGGAAATTGATTTACACCCACTTGAAAAGGGTTTCAGCAGATCTGGATGGGCCTGCAAAAACAAATTTGCTCTTCGTCCGCTTCGTCAGAAATGGACTCATCATCCTATTCACGGCCAGGTACCACCAGGGCACATTGATAAACACCTTCCAAAATTACAAACTTGAAAATCAATCATCGAATCTGGGGGAAAGGGTAAGTTGCAGAGAGATTATATTCGTTTTTTACCTGTTTGGCAACGAATTCTGGGTAATTGTCCTGCAAGACTTGCAGAGCTTGCCTGGTGACGGCCCGGAGCTCCCACTTGAGCAAGCCGGGAGAGTTTTTGAAGTCGTTGATCTGAACGATGGTGTTGATGCCGTTGGGGCTGAAATCGAGATTTCTGATACTCTTCTCCAAGAATCGAATCCTCCATTTCAGAAACCTCAGTCGCTTCGCTTCATCTCCGAAGGTATTTTGGTAGAGCTCCTTCTTGTCGAACTCTCCGAATACGTTGTAGCAAACTGGGTGACCTTCTTTGTCGAATCCATGGTTGAAAACCACTTTGTCCCACTCGTCGCCGAACTCTTCTTCCAGAAGAGCCTCGATCCCGAACTCCTTGCGCCATCGCACCGTGTTCTTGATCATGGTAAACGCGTCTTTCACCTTGAAATCTCTGGCTCGAAGGAATTTCAGGAGGACCACGTCGCTTCTCTCGTCTCCCAAAAGTGGAATTCCCCAGATGAACACTTCCTCCGGAGGGGGCGGAGGAACTGCGGTTGCCTCCGCTTCTTCCGGCACCACTGGAGCAACCTCGGCTTCCTTTTCGGCGTAGGATTCCTCTGGTGGTGGGGGAATTACTTGCACCACTGTCTCCGCGATTGCCTCGACTGTCTTGGCACCGTCGTCGTCGACTACATCGACTTTTTCGATCGTCTCCGCCACGACCACAGCAACCGGCTTCTCTAACCCGGTCTCCGGATCCTCCTTGGTTACGACCACCGTCTCGGTCACCACGGTAGTGTCGGATTCGACCTTAGGTGGCTCTTCAGCTGCAGCTTCTTTAGAAACGTCGACCGTTTCTTCAACTTTGGGTTCTTCAGCGGCGACCTCCTCCTGTTTTTCTTCAGTCTTGGCCTCCACAGTTTCGGATGGCTTCTCTTCTTCTTTAGACGGAGGGGGAGCGGTGAACTCGTGCTTGTTAAGAGCTTCCTGGATCAGCAGCTTGAGCTCATCGAGTGCCTTCTTCTGCGAGTCGGGAAGTTCTCCAACGACGTTGCTCTCCTCCTTGAAAGAAACAGACTCGGTGATCTTTTCGATCTCCTCAGGGGGGAGGCTTTTCTGTTCCTCCACCACAGCTGGCTTCTCAGGATCTTGTATCTCCGGCGCCGGCTTCAGAGGCGGAGCCACGTCCTGCTCCACCACCACCTCCGGAGCATAAGCTTGATCAGATTTCTGGGTTTCTTCAGCCATGAGGAAAGAGCAAAGGGACTGATCGTGTGTTCAAGACAAGGATAGTAGAGGAAGTCGGGGAAGGAGAGAGAAGACCAGAAGCTTGAATGGAGGAGAATGAGAGAGAGAGAGAGAGAGAGAGCTGGGACGGAGAGAAGCAGAGAGGAGGATATAGGCAATGCCAGCTAAGTTAACGTGGGGCCCTCTCCCTTTCTCTTCCATTTTCTTTGTCTCTATCCATTTATATTCCACACAAAATCAATAATGAAATACTAATTCTTTGTATTCAATTTTTTACTTATTTCTGCCGTAATAATTGACCTAATTAATATTATAAATTATTTACTTAACCTTAATGACATCTAATGATGCCATAAAAAATATTTTTAAAATGTATGAAAGTGAATATTAAAATTAAATATCCGGAAAATAGTGATAATCTTATTTTCATGTGTGATTTATAAATAAAATTGATATCGATAAATGCAATATCAATCTTGCGGAAAAGTAATGAACAATGTAAGTAATAAAGCCTTATTATATGATTAGTCCAAAAGATAAACACTATCCGTTCATTATGGTGTTGGTAGATGGGTTGACCTCGTCCAACAAAACGACAGCGTTTATCGGGAGTCGGAACAACGTTCATGTCGTGATTGAAGGCCAACGTCTACTTTCTCCAAGAATATAATTAGATATGGCTTAATTGGTAATTAATCAAGCTTTAATCCCAATTAAGGAGTGAGTTTATGATCATTTGCTAGCCAGACAACATATGGAACCATGTGGGAGCATTTTAAAAACTGACAGCTGTCAGACTTAACTTGATCGCCGGAATCACTCCTGTTTTGATTTGCCGTCAAACTCAAACGTCGTAGGTATTTCTCACCGAATTAAGACGCGTGTCTGATCGGCTGGGCCTTGCCTCACAGCCTGTCACCTGATCACCAACCCATCCAGACACAGTCGAATCGAATGACGCTATCGTCCTCAATCGAAGCGCCGGCAACGGAATGCGCTGTCCACGCAGGGAAGGTTGAAACAGTAGTTCCTGGGTCCCGCCTTTGTCTTTTCCGCACATAGTGGGGCTCGCGTACACAACCGTTGTCGCAACGTATTAAATTTATTTAGTTTTGGTCTATTTTTAGCCTTTGGCTCTCCTCATTGTAGTTTTATTCATAAATAATTAATCTTAATACTATGCGTCGATATACAACAGAAGAATAATAATATCCAAAGCTTTCGATTAGCATTTACGTGACATATATCAGTCGAATTTAACACGCAAAAGATAGACTTGCAGACGAAAATGAAAGAAGCATTAAAATAACTTGAAATGGATAAAATGAGACAGTTGTCCAACTTGCCGGGCATATTTATTTTTAAATGATTTAAATTGTCATTATGTTAATATCGAGCGGGAATATTGGAGCTTACGAAGTTGCAATGTGACATTATCGACCCCATTGAGGCGGCTATAAGGTGTTCAACTAAATCAGTTAATCATGGTTAAAGGAGCTAATCAGGACAGCGGAGACTAATATCGTCCATGTCATAAAATAGCATCTACGGATAGACATGCTTGGTTACAGCTGGAAAGGCTAATCCATGTTCACTAGTCATCGATGGGATTAGGAGGCCTCCACCTACATCAACATAAGTAATCTCCTACATCTAAGCAATCATTTAAATTAAGATATATGTTCTTTAACTATTTTAATAAAATAAAGAAAAAAGGAAAGGTGGGTGGTGACAGATTCAAGAAGAGAGAGAGAGGGAGAGAATAATGGTGTTTGAAATGAAAGAAAAAGGAGGAACCAAAACGTGGGTTGTAGCTGTCATGAATCTGAAATGCAAACCCTGAAAAGGAAGAAGATGAGTCCACGGTGGGGTGGCGTCCACATGTGGACACTCTTACCTATCATTGCTCAACCAACGACTATAAAACCATAATTATAATTCACATTCACCTGCAACGCTACAATATTTAATCACCGAATTCAATAATATAAAGTCTAGAGAATTTACTTACCGTTACTCGTTCGTCTTGTAGATTTACGACTTGGCAAAGAACAAGTAGAAGAAGTCGAGATGTGCTCGGTTTAGATTATTAGCGAACCACCCTTCTTGTCCATCGCCGCTGGTTAAATCTTCGATGGCAGAACTAAGAAAGCTGCTCAGAAAGCCCCCCCCGAAGATACTATGATAAAGAGCCAAACCCAAACTCCTTAATCCATTTGGAATTTGGTCGTAGAAGGAAACCATCCATTGTGAAAACATCTGCAACCCCGAATAAAACATACTGAGGAATCAACCAACAGATGCTTAGAGGTATTGCTGCATTCGGGGTGTCGACCAATCCATATTTCTTGGCAGTATCGAGCCTTTTTGTCTCTATCAGGGCTGCAATTACCATTGAAACAGCGAATAAAAGCATTCTGATTTCAATTCTCTGTAGCATTGTGATGCCTGAAGGTTTCCCAGTAAAATATCGTGTAATTGGGACACATATTCGATCGTATATGGGAATGGTGAGGATGATTGCAAGGCTGATGAAGGATTGGAGTGAAGCAGCTGGAACTTTGAAGCCTGGTGTGATTGATATGTCCATAGTAATTCCTTGTTTAGTGAAGAAAGTGTAAGACTTTAAAACTTTATTTGATCTAACATTAATTTAGATCAATATGCGGAATAATAAATACCTCCAGCCATTGACGATAAACCGGGCCAGCCGCTTTCCTTTCTTGAAGAATCGCTTCTAAACCTTAATATTTCTCTATTGATGGTGTAATTTCCGTATGAGAGAATAGGCTTAGGGACCTTCAATGTCAACCCCTATATATAGACTTTTTCCATCAAAGAGTATATATGGAGGGTTATGAATGGACAGTCACCACAATCGCCTCTATTGGCGAATAGTTACTTTATTGGCGACTCTTGAAAATCGGACCACAATATTGGCAATATACATAATTCCAAAAGACACGAATAAATTATTAATTTTGCCAACATTCTCCCACTTGGTCCGAGTTTTCCATCGTTCTTTTATTAAGTAAACACAATACATGAATCATATCGATATGTCCTCATAATATAATCGAGTAATATCTTCCATGTATCACAATGCATTATGTTACTTCTTTATTGCCCATAAACTTAATGAATAAACCTTATGTTTATTCTAGGTCCAAACTTTATTGATGTTGCTCATTCTTATATGCGCATATAATCAAAACAACCATGAAAAACATCACAGAGTTTTATTAAATAATCGTTCTAACTACGAAATTACATAAGAGATCCAAGTCTCATATTATGTACATGATCCTTAAACCTTGACGGTGGCATGTCTTTCGTCAAAGGATCTGCTAACATCAATTCAGTGCTAATGTGCTCAATGACCACTGATTTATCCTTCACACGTTCTCTTATGGCTAAGTACTTTATGTCGATGTGTTTGCTTCGACTACCACTTTTATTATTCTTAGCCATAAATACAGCAGCTGAATTGTCACAGTACAATCTCAACGGCTTAGCAATTGAATCAACAATTCTAAGCCCAGCAATAAAACTCTTCATCCATACACCATGCAATGTAGCCTCGAAACACGAAACGAACTCAGCTTCCATAGTGGAAGTTGCAGTTAGTGATTGCTTAGCACTCTTCCATGATACAGCTCCACCAGCTAACATAAAAATGTATCCGGATGTTGATTTCAATGAATCAACACAGCCAGCAAAGTCTGAATCGGAATAGCCAATCACTTCCAAATCATCAGGTCGTCTGTATATAAGCATGTAATCTTTGGTGCCTTGAAGGTATCTCATCACCTTCTTTGCAGCTATCCAGTGGTTTATGCCTGGATTACTCTGATATCTTCCTAACATTCCAACTGCGAATGCAATGTCAGGTCTTGTACAAACCTGAGCATACATAAGGCTTCCAACAACTGAAGCATATGGAATGTTCTTCATTCGCTCTTTCTCAAGATCGTTCTTCGGGCATTGGTTCAAATGGAACCTATCACCCTTCACAATGGGAGCTTTACTTGGTGAACAATCTTTCATTCTGAATCTCTCTAAAACTTTGTTGATATAGGTTTTTTGTGACAGACCCAAAATACCTTGTAATCTGTCTCGATGTATCTTGATTCCTATAACATAGGATGCTTCACCCATATCCTTCATATCAAAGTTTTGAGAAAGAAATTGTTTCACCTCATATAATAATCCTTTGTCATTAGTGGCAAGTAGAATATCATCTACATATAGAACCAGAAAACAAAACTTACTCCCACTGACCTTAAGGTATATACATTGATCCATGATATTTTCTTCAAAACCAAAAGAAGAAATAACATCATGAAATTTTAAATACCATTGGCGAGAAGCTTGTTTCAAACCATATATAGATTTCTTAAGCTTGCAAACTAAAGACTCACCTTCACTAGAGGAAAAACCTTCAGGTTGTTTCATATAAACTTCTTCCTCTAGATCTCCATTCAAAAATGCAGTTTTCACATCCATTTGTTGCAATTCAATGTCAAAATGTGCAACAATGCTAGAATGATACGAAGAGAATTTTTCTTAGATACAGGAGAAAAAGTCTCCTTGTAGTCAATTCCTTCCTTTTGAGTGAATCCTTTAGTTACGAGTCTAGCTTTATATCTCTCAATGTTGTCTAATGAATCTTTCTTGGTTTTAAAGACCCATTTGGACCCTATGACTTTTCCACCAACAGGCAACTTAACGAGATCCCAAACTTTATTAGAACTCATAGAATTCATCTCATCTTTCATAGCATCATACCATAAGTTTGATTCCTTACAACTCATGGCTTGTGAAAACGTTTCTGGATCATTTTCAGCTCCAATGTTATAATCTGATTCTTGCAAATACACAACATAATCACTAGCAACTGCTGATTTCTTTTCTCTAGTAGATCTCCTTATTTTTATTTCAACATTTTCTTGAGAAATATGTTGTTCAACGGGTTGATCAACATTTTCTTTTATTTTCTCAAGAGCTTGATCTACTTGATTATTATCAACAACTTGTGGAACTTCAATGATTGATTGTTGAATACTCATTTGGTCTTGAAGAGTATTATTCATAATAATCAATTCATCACCTGATTTATGTGATTCAATATTAATGTAATCTCTTTCAGCACCGATGCACTAAAATTGATCACTCCCACTAATCAAGTGATTTTCAAGAAATTTAGCATTTCTTGATTCCACAATTCTAGTGTTATGAGATGGACAGTAGAATCTATAACCTTTAGACTTCTCAGCATATCCAATGAAATGCCCACTTATAGTCCTCGGGTCTAGCTTCTTCTCTTGTGGATTATATATTCTTACTTCAGACGGACAACCCCATATGCGTATATGTTGTGAACTCGGTTTCCAACCCTTAAATAACTCAAATGACGTTTTTGAAACAGCCTTAGTTGGAACTCGATTCAATATATACACAGCCGTCTTAAGAGCATCAGTCCACAAGAAATCTGGAAGTTTGGATTTGCTACGCATACTCCTCACCATGTCCAGTAATGTTCGGTTTCTTCTTTCAGCTACACCATTTTGGTCCAGAGAACCAGGCATAGTATACTGAGCAACTATTCCATGCTCTTGAAAAAACTTCGCAAACGGACCAGGTGCTTGTCCATTCTCAGTGTATTTCTCATAGTATTCTCCACCTCTATCACTTCTCACGATTTTAATTTGCTTACAGCATTGTTTTTCTACTTCAGCCTTGAAAACTTTAAAGGCTTCTAATGCTTCATCTTTATGATGAAGCAAGTAGATATACATATATCGTGAAAAATCATCTATGAAAGAAATGAAGTATCTAGGACCATATGTGTCTGTAATCGGACCACAAATATCTGTATGTATGATCTCTAATATGTCAGTACTTCTCTTTGCACTATTTTTACTCTTGTTGGTCTGCTTACCCTTAATGCAATCCACACAAGTGTCAAAATCAGTAAAATCTAAAGCACAAAGTACTTTATCATTTATTAATCTTTTAATTTTCTCTATGGAGATATGTCTCAATCTCCGGTGCCATAAATTAGAAGAATCTTCATTTGTGAGACATCTTTTATTTCCCGTATAAACATGCATTGCATTATAAGTGGTACTACTTTGTAAATTAAGAGAGAAAAGACCATCAGACAATATATTATTCCCAACAAGATCAGATTTGTAAAATAAACTGAAGTTTACATCTGAAAAGTTAAAGGAATATCTCAATGGTACAAGTCTTGATACAGAAATTAAATTCCTAGAAAAATTAGGAATATAGAATGTCTTTTCTAACTTTAATACAAAACCACTACTTAAAATCAAAGTGCATGTTCTAATTGCTTCCACATGTGAACGCATCTTATTGCTTGTATAGATGCATTGCTCACTTCGCACTGGCTTCCTTAGAGTTCTCATACTCTGCAAAGTATTTGAAATATGGATTGTAGTTCCCGAATCAATCCACCATGTGTCACAAATAGAATCGATCATATTAGATTCAAAACAAACAAGTGAGATTGATGTACCTTTCTTATCAAGTCAAACCTTATATTTGATGCAATCTATCTTCATGTGTCCCTTCTTTTTACAGAAGAAACACTTGGATTCCTTTTTTATTTCACCATCTTGGATAGGTATTTTACATTTCCCCTTAATTTTGGCTCGTCGCTGACCCTTTTGTTGTGTTGCCACATATGCACTTTCACCAATTTCCATAGCTAATCTCTCTTTCTCTTGAACACACATGGTCAATAATTCATTAATAGACCATTTATCCTTATGTGTGTTGTAAGATATTTTGAAAGGACTGTATGTTTGTGGAAGAGTGTTCAAAATATAGTGCACAAGAAAAGAGTCAGGCATGTCAACCTCAAGTGTTTTTAGCTGAGCTGCAATGTCTCTCATTTGCATTATGTGCTCACGCACACCTCTCACTAATGTGAGTCTCAATGATGAAAACTTCATTATTAGGGTGCTTGCTAGTGCCTTATCAGAAGTCGCAAATTGTTGATCAATAGACTTCAGCAATTCTTTGACATGTTTATGCTCACCAATTGAACCTCTTATACCAGCAGAGATCTTAGTCATAATGTACATAATGCTGAGGCGATTAGATCGCTCCCAACGCTCACTAAGAATAAGATCTTCCTTACTACTGGTAGGAGTTATAATTGGCTCATCTTTCCTCATAGCATAATCAATGTCCATCAACCCCATCTTGAGGAGAATATTCTCCCTCCAAGATTTATAGTTTTCACCATTTAATTCAGGAATATTACATTTAAAATCAGAGTAATTGCCAATATTTATAGCTGCAAAAATAAATAGACATGCTTATTATTTCTATAAGAGACTAACAACATAAATCATGATTTACCAATGTACATCATTCTTAAATAATTATGAATCAAGTGACATAAAACTTACCTGTGGGCTAAAGTTTTAATTCAATAAGATTCACATAACTTTATGATAAAACTATCGAATTATTTTCCTTTTCTTAATACCTGTGGGTAAATTAAAAAATATAATTCGATATCTTATCCTAATTAATTATATAAATATAATAAAAATTCTTGTGGGATAAAATTTATTATACTTGTATAATTAATTACAATAAATGTCATAATATGATTTTAATACTTAATATATAACTTTAATTAATTAAATATGTTGTGGCTACTATTTAATTAAATAAAATTATATTAATCATTCGATATTTTAATTATAATATTTAATTACAATAATTAAATATAAACAAACATATATATTTATTCATTATCAATCGTATTCTGTAAGTTAATAACAAGTAAAAATAAACCAGAATTTGAAATGGTGTCTGGCCCAATGGTCTAGCCTATGACCCCAGTTTAATGAGGTCCAGGTTTGACCCCCAGTTTCTGCATTTTCTAAAATATTCAAGTAGAATAAACTATAACTCGAAAAATCTGAGAAACCCATAAAAAATCCAACGATTTTTCTCAATTCCAGACATCATTTTTTAATGTTTTCACTGTATAATGCTATAAATCGAATTTCCGAATGATTTATAACATTTATTTCAAATCGAAAACTTCAAAAATAAAACGTTCAATTTATTGAAAACATCAAAACTTCAATAAATAGAAAAACGTCAAGGCAGAGGCCTTTTAAGGCTCTGATACCAACGGTAAAACTTTAAAACTTTATTTGATCTAATATTAATTTAGATCAATATGCGGAATAATAAATACCTCCAGCCATTGACGATAAACCTGGACAGCCGCTTTCCTTTCTTGAAGAATCGCTTCTAAACCTTAATATTTCTCTATTGATGGTGAGCATAATAAAACCGAACCGGTAAACCGAACCGAAACCGGTAAAAATAACCGAAAAAAATTGGTTTTTCATTTTAAAAAATACTGCTTCGGTTTGACATATAAAAAACCGAACATTTTTTAGTATTTTTCGGTTTATCCATGTAAAACCGAGTGAAAACCGAACCGGCTGCCCAAACCCTAACCTAATAAAATCTGCTGCCTCTCTCGTGTTGCGTCGATTGCCGCCCGCCTCTCGTAGTCGTCTCCCGCTTCTCGTCGTCGCCTCTCGTCGCCGCCTCTCGTCGTCGCCTCTCGTCGCCGCCTCTCGTCGCCCGCTTCTCGTCGCCCGCTTCTCGTCGCCTGCTTCTCGTCGCCAGCTTTTCGTCGCCCGCTTCTCGTCGCCCGCTTCTCGTCGCCTCGGGTTAGTCGTTTCAAATTTCTGTTGATTCATAAGCTGATTCATGTTGATCAGTAGCCTACTGATTTCATGTTGATCAAATTTCTGTTGATTCATTTGCTGATTCATGTTGATTTGTTGGGCCATTTTTACAGTTAAGTTTGATTCTAATTCTTTTAAATGGTAACGACAGTGCTACGAACATTGCATATTTGTGATCAATTTATAGGATTCTCGAAAGTCTAGAAGTATTGAGTGGGGTAGAATTAAGGTGGGCCAATTTCCAATCGGCCAATTTTGTCAAGATTAACCATTTTTAGTTTGTTTTTCCAATCAGTAGCCTACTGATACATTAATGTTTGCTGATTCATGTGGATTCATGTTGATTCTTGCTGATTCATGTTGATTAATATGTTTGTTGGCTTTCCAGAAAATCAAATGTTTGCTGTTTTGTTGTTTTGTGTTAATTTGTGCTGGGTAGAATTAAGGTGGGCCAATTTCCAATCGGCCAAATTTCTGTTTTGTGTTAATTTTTGCTGTTTTGTTGTTTTGTGTTAATTTAGGATGACTAAAGTTCTAGCAATCATATGTTTTTTAACTTAAAGTTTAGTTATTTTTTGTTGATGATATTATTTGAATCAAGACTTTTATGTTTATTGAACTTAAAGTAAGTTAATTTCTTTTTGTTGATGATATTATATGATGAGTCGAGTTTATTTAACATTACATTGTTTCTTAAAATTTATAAAATTATATATATTATTTTGTGTAGTAAGTAAAACCGAAACCGAACCGAAACCGAACTGAAATATCCGGTTCGGTTCAGGTTTGGTTTTTATGTATATTTTCAACTAATCGGTTCAAAATTCGAAAACCGAAAACTAGTCGGTTCGGTTTCAATTTCAGTGAAAACCGAACCGAACCGGTAAATGCTCACCCCTATGAGAAAATAGGCTTATGGGACCTTCAATGCCAACCCCTATATATAGACTTTTTCCATCAAAGAGTATATATGGAGGGTTATGAATAGACAGTCACCACAATCGCTTCTATTGGCGAATAGTTACTTTATTGGCGACTCTTGAAAATCAGACCACAATATTGACAATATATATAATTTCAAAAGACACGAATAAATTATTAATTTTGCCAACAGAAAGTTGATGACTTTGCAAACACGACAGCATATAACAAGCATGTCGCCCATATTGGTACGAGCCTAAGCACTTCTTTTGCCTCCTCAACCTCGTTGATGCTGCAGATGTAACCATTGGCTTTTGCACCGTTCGTTGCAACCAATGCTTTGTTTAGGAATCTGCAGAAGTCAAAATAATCCAACTTTCTGAAAATAGATCATTGCAGACAAATAATCTATTAAGCATTTGGAGTTGGTGTTAGGTTATCAATCATTTTGGCCACTAATACTATGGATGAAATAATTGAAAAGAAAGAAAGTGGGCAGAGATTATTCAGGTTAATAGGCAGAACTTACAAGAATATTATTCTATCAATAACCAGAACATAACGTTTTAATATTTAGAAAGGAAAGAACAGACCCTATGGTAATGAACCTCCTGGGATCATTAGTCTAATTTCAGAAAAACCAAATGGAAAAATGGCGTTAATTTATTCGAGTTTAGAAGCGAGCTAGACAACCGAAAATGGGAATAAATAAAATCGTCAATGGTAAGAAGATAATGCAAGTGGATCTGGCAAGTTCAGAAGAATGAGCTTAGCATTAGCATAAAAGATTCTCTTCACTGGATTATTCCTTCTTCTGAGCAACCATTCAACCATACTTCTTCTGTCGCCATGACTCTTTCCGCTGGGGCTAATCTCCTCTTTGCAGCTCCCATTTCCACAACCACCCTCCCCGGCTTCGACAGAACGCACATAATTCTCGCTAGGACCAGGAGAGCATTCTTTACCCGATGATGATACTTTGTCATCGCCTACACATTTCACGGTCTCAATCACGTCTCCAAAAACCCAAACCGACCATCTACCTACAGATGTTATCTTCACCATTGCTGAACGAACTTGGGAACTCTAATTCTGATACTACGACAAATTATCAATTATCTCAAAAGCCTAAACTTGTGAGTGAAAAATAATTTAATTATGTATATATTATCTTAACACATATTACGTCTAAGCTTATGCCTCACTTTACCTAAGTCTAACATGATGAATTAAACTGATTATTAAACCGGTTTGGTTTTATTTACTTGTGCAGAAATGAGACACGAAAAGGATTGAGAGTCGTCGATTAACGTGGTTCTGATTGATACGTGTTATCAATCCTACGTCCACGGGAAAACAGGTAACTTTATTACTCAGAAAAGAAACACAAGTTCATTACAGACCAGATTCATATTCTTCTTCTCTCTCTGCTCTCGCGATTCTCTCTGGCGAAAGTCTCCTCGTGATTCAGAAGCATCACCCAGCTCAATCCGTCTTCAGACCACCTCAAGATAAGTTTCTCCTGAACTCTCTTCTCTGTAGTTGAAGAACTTTGACTGTAACCTCTCTATAGCTTCTGTATCTCACTTCCGAGAAGATTAACTTCTTGATCTATTTATACCCAACTGTTTTAAGCTAGCATCTAACAGTCTGAAATTTATTCTGTAACTAACTATCGGTTATTTAACTGACCAGTTTCTAGAAGAAGCGGTTCACAGATCCTTTCAATCTTCACCTTGAATCGACTTCTTTATCTGAGGTAAATCACATGTTCTCCTCTTGCACTTGTTAGCTAGTAAAATTGACTAAGTTTAAACAATGTTTAAACTTAGTCGTGTTTAGGACTTTAGTTAGGATGTCTGCTGGATTGTGATCTGTAGAATCTTTTCAACCTTGATTTCCCCTTGAGCAACAATCTCTCTTATGAAGTGGAACTTAACACTTATGCGTTTCATAAGATGTAGTGCACTCTGACTGTCACAATAAATTGTTAGGCTCTTATCATGTATCCCGAAATCCTTTGATAGTCCCTTTAGCCAAATTGCCTCTTTAAAACCATCACAAGCTGAAATGTATTTAGCCTCTGTAGTAGATAGAGCTACTACCTTTTGTAAGCCTGCTCTCCAGCTAATACATCCTCCATATATTGTGAAGATGTAACCTGAAATAGACTTAGAAGAATCTTTGCATCCTGCAAAATCTGAATCAACATAACCAGTAATAGGTTCATCTTTCTTTTCCTCTTTTCCAAGAACTAGAGCAACATTAAAAGAATTTGTCACATATCTTGCAACCCACTTCAATGCTGACCAATGTTCCTTTTCGGGATTAGACATAAACCTACTCAGAATGCATATAGAATATGTCAAATCTGGTCTTGTGCAGATCATTGCGTACATAAGACTTCCAAGTAAGTTAGAATATGGAATTTTTCCCATATAATTATTCTCTTCTTCAGTTTCTGGATTCTGTTTCTTGCTCAAACTAAAATGAGCACCTAAAGGAGTTTTAACAATTTTTAGATTTGATTATCCAAATCGAGACAGTACCTTTCTCAAATAAGCTTCCTGAGAGAGAGTAACTATTCCCTGCTTTCTGTCCCGGTTAATGGTAATTCCCAACATTTTCTTTGTTTCCCCTAAGTCTTTCATGTCAAACTCTTCTTCGAGTTTTTTCTTTAGTTCTTGTAGAACTCTGTTATGTTTACCTGCTATAAGCATGTCGTCTACATACAATAAAATGTAGACTATATCTCCTGATGTTGTATCCTTCATTGTATAGACACAGTGATCGAGTTTGCTTCTTGTAAAACCAATAGCTTGAATGAAATTATCAAATTTGTTGTTCCATAGCCTAGGTGACTATTTTAACCCATAAAGAGACTTATGTAAAAAACATACCTTAGACATATCTGCATCTTCATAACCTTCAGGTTGCTGAAGATATATCTCTTTATCAATTTCTCCATGTAGAAAGGTTGTTTTAACATCCATCTGTTGTAGTTCTAGGTCCTTTACAGCAACTAGTGATAAAAACAACCGAATAGATGTCTGTTTTACAACGGGAGAGAAAATTTCTGAGTAATCAACTCCTTTTTTCTGTGTGAATCCCTTAGCTAATAAACGTGCTTTATATTTTGGAGTTCTTTGTCCTTCACTGTTTTCCTTGAGTTTATAAACCCATTTCAATCCAATAATCTTTCGAGACTCAAGTCTTTTAACCAAAGACCAAGTGTTATTTCTATGAAGAGAATTAATCTCTTCATCCATCGCTTCAACTCATTTTCTCGCATCGGGTCTAGTAGCTTTCTTGTAGCTTATAGGTTCTGAATGATCAAGATCAGCTGAGATCAAGATCAGCTGAGACTTGAAGGGCATATGCAAGAACATCTGCATAACCAAGTCTTTTAACTGGTTTTAAAACTCTTCTTGATCTATCTCTGGTTAACTGATAATTATTTTCAGCCTCTATTTCTTCTGTTTTGTCTTCTGAACTCGATTCAGTATGAATTTCAGTATCACTTGATTGAATTTGTTCTGGTAGTGGCTCCACCTCAATCTGTGTAACTTGAGATTGTTTTGAACCTTTAGTTTTAGTGCTTGCTGAAAATTCTTTATATGAGAATTCAAATTCATTGAAAACAACGTCTCTGCTTATCATTAAGCAACGATTTTCTAGTTCAATACACCATAGTCTATAGCCTTTCACACCTTCTTGGTATCCCAATAGAATACACTTCTTCGCTCGAGGTTCAGTTTTATTCTGCCTTACATGGCAATAGGCAGCACATCCGAAAGGTCTTAGGATATCCATATTCGGAAGATACCCATGCCACCTTTCAAAAGGGGTTTTAAAGCCCAAAGTTGTTGAAGGAGAAAGGTTGATTAAGTAAGCCGCAGTCTTAACTGCCTCGGCCCAGAATATTCTTGGCAAATTAGACTTTGACAACCTGCATCTAATTTGTCAAGAATGGTTATGTTCATTCGTTCGGCTAAACCATTCTGTTGTGGTGTTAGTCGAACGATTATATGCCTCTTAATGCCTTCCTTGCTACAAAACTCATCAAATTCTTTTGAGCAGAATTTCATTCAATTGTCGGTTCTTAAACATTTAACCTTCCTTCCTTTTTCATTCTCTGTCTGTGCTTTCCAGACTTTAAAGTGTTGAACACTTGATCCTTTGTTTTTAAACAGTATACCCATAGTTTCCTTGAGTAATCGTCTATAATGGACAGGAAATAATGTGCACCCCCTTGAGAGGGAATTTTTTCCGGCCCCCAAAGGTCTGAATGAATGTAATCAAGAGGAGCTTCTGTGATAAAATTTGATCTGCCAAACTTTACTCTAGTTGATTTTCCTAGAATACAATCTTCACCAAATTTCAAATTAATCCTTTCACAACCTTTAAGCAGTTTTTGTTTGTGTAACTCCATTAGTCATTTTTTCACTAATATGTCCCAAATGGAGATGCCATAATTCTGTTTGAGTCCCTTGCTTTTCGGCTGCCATAGAACTCTCCCCTAGAATTGTTCTACCTTTGAGAATATACAAACCGTTCTGCAGAGTCCCTTTCATTACAGTTAAAGCTCCTTTAGATATCTTCATCTCAGATTTGTCAACTTTTACCGTACAACCAGTTGATCCAGCATCCCAACTGACAGCAAATTTCTTTTCAGTTTTGGTATATATCTGACTTCTGGAATCGTTCTGGTCTGATCGTCAAACATAGTGATTTGTATCTGACCTTCCCCTTCAATATTGCACGGATCATTATTGCCGAGAAGGTCTTGTCCTCCTGAAGTTGTCTTGAAATTTATTAACCAATCACGTCTCGGCGTCATATGAAAGGAACATCCAGAATCTAATACCCACTGATTAATCGTTTTGTTTCTGAAACAACCAGAACCTCAGATGATTCATAGCCGTCAGCAGCTATGGATGCATCTAGGGGTGGGCGGATCCGACCCAATCCGACAATCCGATCGGATTGGATCGGATCGGATCGGGCAAGAGTATTCGGTTGGCATATGCGATTTTCGATCCGACACTCGGATTGCTTATCGGATCGGATCGTTATCGGATTCAATGCGATCCGATCCGATCCGACATTCGGATTGGCTACACTTAATAATTTCAAAACCGAAATCCCCAAATTCGTAAATCATGACGAGGTGAATGCTCTTTTGCGCCTACTTTACAGTGAGTATAAGGGTTCAAGTGACGAACCATCGAGTTCGTCCAATGTTAGCGCGCCACTACTGAAGGATCCTTTATTTTCTAGATTATATGCCGGGTCATCTTTGACAGAGTCTAGAATTAGTATGTCGGAACTTGACGTCTACCTACACGATGCTGTTGAAGAATTTTCTGATACTCTAGACCTTTTGCTATGGTGGAAATTGAATTCACATAAATTTCCGGTTTTGAGTCGGATAGCGAAGGATGTGTTAAGCGTTCCAATTTCTACAGTGTCGTCGGAGTCAACATTCAGTTGTGGTGGTCGCATTATAGACTCATTTTGGACTTCTCTATTACCAAAGACAGTGGAGGCCCTTATATGCACTCAGAGTTGGATCATTTCTGAATCTGAGACTCCACTTTTGTCGGAGGTATTAGAAGATTACAAAACGATTGACGAAGGTATTGCTCAACTACACGTTATTTATTAACATGACTGTTTATTAATGTTATGTCGATAAATATGTTTTATGTGTTTTTGTAGAAATTTCGGAGAATGCAACCCGGGGAGATGTAGAGCCGATCATTGAACTCTAAATGGCGG
>QAOC01028001.1:1859-41998 GCA_003255005.1 Begonia fuchsioides | reverse complement strand
TTATGGATTGGGCACAACAGAAGAATGTTGGAGAAGTACGGAGTTTCGTCGGCTTAGCTGGGTACTATTGAAGATTTATAGAAGGATTTTCAAAGATTTCTATTCCATTAAAAAGATTAACAAGGAAGAATATGAAGTTTTGATGGTCTAAGGAATGTAAACAAAGTTTTCATGAATTAAAGCAAAGGTTGACAACGGCCCCAATTTTTTCTATTCCGACAGAAGAAGGAAGATATAATGGCGATTGGATTGGATTGGACTGTGTTCTAATGCAAGAAGAAAAGGCAATAGCCTATGCTTCGAGACAATTAAAAAACTACGAGCATAATTATCCTACGCACGATCTCGAATTAGGGCGGTAGTTTTTGCCTTAAAGATTTGGAGACATTATCTTTATGGTCAGCAATGTGAGATATTCTTGGACCATAAAAGTTTGAAGTATTTTTTTACACACAAGGATTTAAAAATGAGGCAATGGTGATGGCTCGAGTTTGTGAAGAATTATGATTTTGAAATTAAGTATCAACCTGGAAAAGCAAATGTTGTAGTCGATGCTCTAAGTAGAAAGTCGAGGTTTGTGCAATCTGTATTGTCGTTAGCATCAATAAAACTTCAAGAAGAGATGGATAGATTTGAGGTTGAAGTAGTGTCGGATTTGAGTTCTACTCTTATGGCATTAACAATCACGCCGACTATTTTGGAGAGAATTAAAGAAGCTCAACAAGGTGATCCTATGTATAAACGGTACAAGTTGGGCAAGGAGTCGATTTCTTCCGAGCTACATTGCTCAAATGATGGTATATTAAAGTATAGAAACCGATGGTATGTTCCAACAGTGTATGAGTTACGAAGAGACATATTGACAGAAGCTCATTCATCTATGTTCTCAATATATCCCGGAAGCACAAAGATGTATCATGATTTGAGGCAACAATTTTGGTGACTAGGTATGAAAGAGGACATAGTAAAACATGTGGGTTATGTATGTCAACAAGTCAAGGCTGAACATCAAAGACCGGCCAGGACATTGCAATGTTTACCGATTCCGAAGTGGAAATGGGAACATATCACAATGGATTTTGTTGCGGGATTACCGAAAACAATAAAAGGTCATGATGCCATTTTGGTGATTATTGATAGGCTTACAAAGTCGGCCCACTTCTTACCGGTAAAGATGTCTTTCACAATGGATAAGTATGCAGAGTTATATGTTCAAGAGATAATAAGATTCCACGGAATTCGGTTTCTATTATTTCTAATAGAGACCCTAGATTCACAATGGGGACAAGTTTGAATTTTAGTACAACTTTTCATCCTCAAACCGATGGCCAAACCGAAAGGACAATTCAAATATACGAAGACATGTTTAGAGCATGTGTTTTAGAATTCGAAGTGACATGGAGTAAGTTATTACCATTAGTGGAATTCACGTATAATAATAGTTATCAAGCTACCATTGGTATGGCACCATATGAGGCGTTGTACGGGAGGAAATGTAGCTCGCCTCTATATTGGAATGAAGTCGGTGAGGCTCAATTTTATAGAGCAAGTGATTGTAATTCAGGAAAGGATCAAAATGGCACAAAGTCGTCAAAAAAGTTATGCCGACCAACAAATAAGAGAATTGGAGTTTGAGAAAGGTGATGAAGTTTTCCTTAAAGTTTCTCCCTTCTAAGGAGTAAGACAGTTTGGTAAAAAGGGAAGCTCGCTCCAAGGTTCACAGACCTTTCAATATAGTAGAAAAGATAGGAAATATAGTTTATAAGTTAGAGTTGCCATCGACTATGGAAGGAGTGCATAATGTATTTCACATTTCAATGTTACGAAAGTTTATGCGTGATCCAAATCAAGTAGTTGAACCAAGTAGCATCGAAGTGAAATCAACTTTAACATATGAAGAGAAGCCGGTAAAGATTTTAGACTCCAGAATGAAAGAATTGAGAAATAAGCAAGTTCCACTAGTCAAAGTATTGTGAAAAACCACTCTATGGAAGAAGCTACTTGGGAAATACAACAAGATATCGAGAAGAAATATCCTGAGTTGTTTGACGTGTAATTTTGACAACAAAATTTCAAGTAAGGTGGGTGGATTGTAACACCCTTGCTTTTGTGTATGGTACAATGATCTGGTGATTTAGGTTTGATGGTACGGTAAATTAGAAGTTGTGATCGATAAAGGCAAAAAAAATGTTATGTGTATGAAGGGTAAATAAAACTCTCAATCATAAGATTAACCTAAGCTAGAGTAAATAAAACTCTCAATCATAAGATTAACCTAAGCTAATTAGTGATTATTAGAATGGACACCTCCTACTAGAATGGACACCTCCTACTTGAATGGCACCTCATGCTTTCCTCCACCTCCACCTTAGTTTTCTGTCTAAAAATAATATAAATCAAAATGTTATTATTAAAGTTAAATAAATATGATTGGTGAATTTGAGGAGCAGCTAAAGTGGGGTGGAATGAGGAGAAAACACCTCATGTTTTCTCCACCTCCTCCTTATGACATGCCCCGAAATACCTCACCCTTAACCGAACATCCCAGAGCTATTACTCGAGCCCGAGCTAGGGAATTTTCTAACATGTGTGCTCTTTTTGTAGGGAAGCTTATGCAAGGATTTAGCATTGTGGAACCAACCCTAATGGACCAAGAGAGGCCCAAGCACTCCGTGAATTACATAGAGAAGCCGGCGGACGTTGTTAATATCCCGAACCCGAGTTAGACCTTCCAAGGGAGTTTTGAGGAGGATTATAAGGAGACCAGGCCAATGACAAGCAAGCCCAAGACCAATGAAGTGGAGGAGGGAGATTTTTACTTTAAGTTTTTGTGTGTTTCTTTTTGTGCACAAACTTTAACGTTGGTTTTTGCATGCCGTTGAATGAGAGTCTTTTGACTCCCGTAGGGTATCATATTAAGTGTGGCAGCCCTGTTAATTAGGCTACATTTTGGTGGCTGTAGGGTGGCTCATGCAGGTGGGGATGCTGGCTTAGAGTTTTTCCCAAATCAGTTTGTCAAGGGGCACTTTTCCCTCCCTTTTTGTGTGCGTGGTCAAATCGGGTAAGCTTCCATGAGCCATCCGATTTGAGTCCTTTTCCCATGCAGCTTTGGGCATGTTTTAAGCTCAACTCCGTGAGCATTGTGGGGATCTTTGGTTAATTTGAAAAACTTTGCTTTGCATTGTCAATTCCCCATTCGATCTTCTGATCCCAAGACTCGGCCTTCCCGGTGAAATTCCGGCAACCGAGAGCAACCCCGGAGTTGGTCATCCTTCTAAGCTAGGACCTATCCTTACTACATATCTCCAGCCACACTCGTCGTCTTGAGAGTGAGTGTGTAGATCATTAGCTCTTCCTTCCATTCACTCACATACCATTTTTCGGCTACCTTCTGTCCATTTTCACTCCCGTCTACATATCTTCCATTCTACTTTTTGTTGGCTTTAAAAGGTTTTAAAGCAATCAATTATTTTTTATGATAACTATGTTAATTATGTATGAAAGATAAAATCAAATACGTCTCAATGCTTAAAGAAGTGCTGCAGAATTAGAAGCTCAATATGTCGACCGCACGAATAACAGAAGAATTAGAAGTGTCGAAGAAGCAACTTATGTCGACAGGTAAGAAGTTCTGTCGACCGCTCAAAGTCCAGAGAAGAATCATATGTCGACCGCCTATCAAGTATGTCGACCGGTTGAAGACAATTAAAGTTCATGTATGTCGACCAGACAAAACTTATGTCGACCGCTCGTAATCCAAAGACAAATTGTCTGTCGACTGTTAGAAACATCTGTCAACCATTCAAAGTTTCTAGCGGAAGAAGAAATTAGAAGTTATGTCGACAGTTGAAAAACTTATGTCGACCGGGTAAATTCCAGAGAGTTTTCCATGTCGACCGCCAAGAGCAGATGTCGACCTAAGAACTTCGAGATACCAAAGTTATGTCGACAGTTGAAGAACTTATGTCGACCGGCTAAATTCCAGAGAATTTTCCATGTCGACCGCCAAGAGTAGATGTCGACCGAAGAACTTCGAAGATACTGAAGTTATGTCGACAGCTACAAAGACATGTCGACCGGTCAAGGCCAACGACAAGAAAATTCTTCAACGGCTACTTCCTTATGAGTTTCAACGGCTATCTCTAAATAAACAGCCCCAGAATATATGTCGACAGCTCGAAGTCTGACAGACGGAAAATCTATAAATAGCAGTCTCTCTTCATTGTAAATCATATAAGATCATTCTCATTGTGATCGAGAGAGTAGTTTCAAATCATTCTCGAAAAACTTCAAGTTATTACTTGTGAGAAATTGTAAAGGGGTGACGCCTCTCAGAAAGAAGAGTCATTTGTAAGGTTTGATTGACACCCAGAAGTCAATCATAGTAAAGCTCATGGTAGAGCGGAAAGATCTTCAAGGAGCAACCTTGAAGCGTGGACGTAGGCAAGGTTGGCCGAACCGCGTTAACAATCTCGGTGTTATCTCTCTCTCTCCTAAACTATTTAATTGTTGTTCGTGCCTAGTTATTTAATAGATAACCAAATTTAGAAGAGAAATCAAGAATTTTGATTAAACTTATAAAAATATCTATTAACCTAATTCCCCCCCCCCCACTTAGGTTAAACACGATCCTACAATTGGTATCAGAGCAGGTTACATAGAAAGTTTCTATAAGTTAAACATACGTGTGTGATCATTAAAAATGGCCTTCTCTATGAACAACTCACACAGTGAGGGGCAATCAATTACTAGACCCCCACTTTTTTGATGGAAATAACTATGCTTATTGGAAAACTAGGATGAGAATTTTTTTCCAAGCTATGGACTATAGTGTATGGAACATAATTGAAAATGGTCCATATATACCAATTAAATTTGAGAATGGGATTAATATTACAAAACCTAGTAATGAATATGACGAGAACGACATAAAAAAATTAAGTCTAAATGCCAAAGCAATGAACACCTTGTACTGTGTTCTAAATGGAGATGAAGAAAACAAAATGGTCCTTTTCCCTCCTTGTACGTTGTGACGCCAACACCAAAGTAAAAGTATCAAGAAATCAAATTAAATGAAAATGGAATATGTTTTAAGAAATACATATTCATGTAGGCATTATTGAATCATGTATGGTTATTTACTTAGCCTTAAGCTCATTAGATTAAGCTTTGTATTATAGGTGATGAGATTAGTGGTGAGGAGGTTTTTCCTTATCATTGATACAACGTGGTGGAGCAGGTATAGCCAGTGCAGATGCTTGGATCGTTAAGTGACAACTGGTGGGAGATGTATTTTGATGTTTAGTGTTTTGAAAAAAAAATGTTTTGAAATGTGTAATGTTTAAAAGAGATTGATAATACATATTTATCAAAGTTTGTAAATTAACCTTATGTTTTGAACGAATATAATGTTTGATTAAAAAATTTTATATGGTTAATTGTTGTTCTTATGGAATGGATTTAACTATCATTAAGTCATCCGCTATAGTTTTTATAAAATGTGTTAAAATAGTATTTTCTTATGCATAAAAAGCAAGTATGAAAATGGGATGTGACATTTATGGTTTTGAGGGTTCTAGGGTTTCTAGGATTCTAGTGTTCTAAAATTTTAGGGTTTATAAGGTTCAATTGTTTGGCGCGTTAGGCTTATGTTTTTAGCGCTCTCTTTGTTTCAAGGTTTCATTTTTTATGACATCATATACGTTCCAAAAAATTTTCATTTTTGAGTTTCTAATTGAAAAACGTACACCTCAAACATGGGACAAGGTGAACCCTAGTGGTTAAACTTGGTGTGCAATAGTTGTTTAATGGGTTTTCGATTAATTTAGGGTTTGCTTATTTCTCAAGGTTACTATATATTAGAGTTTCTAGGGTTCTGGGGATTAGGGGTTCTATGTTTCTATGGTTTCTAGAGTTCTAGAGTTTTTAAGGTTTTTATGGTTCTAGGGTTTCTTGGGGTTCTAGGGTCCTAGGGTTTCAATGGATTCTAGTGTTTTAGGGTTCTAGGGTTTCAAGGGTAATCAGGTTTCTCAGGTTCTTGGGTTTCTACATTTTTTAGTGTTCTAGCATTTTTAGTGTTTTGGGAATTTTAGTGTTTGTAAGGTTCTATGATTATAGGGTTTATAAGGTTTCTAGGGTTTTAGATTTCAAGGATTTCTAGGGTTTTAGGCTTACTATTGTTCTAGGATATCAAGGGTTCTAGAATTTCAAGGGTTTTTAAGTCTCTAGGATTCTAGGGTTTCTAGGATTCTAGGGTTTTAAGGGTTTTAAGGTTTCTAGGGTTAAAGAGTTTCTAAGGTTTTAAGGTTTCTAGGCTTCTAGGGTTTAAGGGTTTCTATGGTTCTAGGGTTTCTAGGTTTCTAGGTTTTCAAGAGTTCTATGATTTCTCGGGTTCTAAAGTTCTAGTGTTTAATATTCTAAGGTTTCTAAGGGTCCAAGGGTTTTAGGGTTAAAGGGTTTCTATGGTTCTAGGGTTTCTAGGTTTCTTGGGTTTAAAGATTTCTAGGGTTCTAGAGTTCTAGGGTTTCATATTCTAATGTTTCTAGAATTTTTGTTGTTCTAGGGATTCTTGTATTTTAGGATTTCTAGGATTCTACTTTTTTTGGTTTAGTATTCCCCAAAATATCTTTCTTTTCATTAATAGTAAAATGCAAAAAAAAAAGGTCAAATTTTCAGCACGTTACGCCTTTTTGTTTTTTTGCTTTCCATTTTTTTTCAAGGGTTATATTTTTTATTACGTCGATATGCATTCCAAAAAAATTGATTTTTGGGTTTCTATTTTGAAACCTTACACCTTAAACTAGGGGCAAGGTGAACCGTAGGGATTAACCTTGGTGTGCAGTAGTTGTTAAATGAGTCTACTGTTTATTTAGGGTTTGCACATTTCTTAAAGTGTTTGTTAATATTGGGTTTTTCGGGTTCTAGGAATCTAGGGTTTCTATGGTTTCTAGGGTTCTAGGATTTTTAGTGTGTCTATGGTTGATGGATTTTTAGTGTTTCTAGGGTTCTAGGTCTCTATGTTTTTTTGGGTTTAGGGTTCAAGGATTTCNTTTGTTTTTTTGGGTTTAGGGTTCAAGGATTTCTAGGTTTCTAGGGTTTCTCGGGTTTAGGGTTTTTTGGGTTCTTGGGTTTTTAGGTTTTCTAGCATTCTAGGGTTTTTAGGTTTTCTAGCGTTCTAGAGTTTCTAGTGTTTTTGGGTTTTTAATATTTTTTTTCAGGTTTGAGGGTTTTTATTTTTTAGGGTTCTAGGGTGTTAAGAGTTTCTAGGGTCCTAGGATTTTTCAGGTTCTATTAGCGTTATAGGGTTTCTATGGTTCTAGGGTCCTATAGTTTCCAAGGTTCTAGGGTTCTATGTTTTCTTGGATCCTAAGATTTTAAGGGTTCAAGCGTTTCTATAGATCCTAGGATTCTAGGGTTTTTAGACTTCTAGGTTATGTAGGATTTCTAAGGTTTCTAGGGTTCTACGATTCTATGGTTTCGAAGGTTTCTTAGGTTCTAGAGTTTCTAAGATTCTAGGGCTCTAATATTTTAAGGTTTCAAGGGTTTAGATGTTTTAGGGTTTCTATAGTTTTTAGGTTCTAGGTGTTTAGGGTTTCAAGGTTTCTAGGGTTCAAGAGTTCTAGGGTTCTAATATTTTAGGGTTTCAGGATTGTTAATGTTCTAGAGATTCTAGGTATTTAAGGTTTCTAGGGTTCTAAGTTTTTGGGTTAGTATTTCCCAAACTGTCTATTTTTGGATGAATATTAAAATCCAAAAAGGTTGAATTTTCAGCGCGTCACGCCTTTTGATTTTTTCTGGTTTCTCTTTTTTTTTCAAGGTTGCAATTTTTCATTAAGTCGATATGCATTCCAAAAAAATTGATTTTGGGGTTTCTATTTTAAAACCCTACATTACAAACTAGGGGCAAAGTGAACTTTAGGGGTTAAACTTGGGGTGCAGTAGTTTTTAAATGGGTGTACTGTTCATTTAGGGTTTGCACGTTTCTTGAGCTGAACTTTAATGTTGGGTTTCTATAGATTATAGGATTCTAAGGTTCCAGGGTTTCAAGGGGTCTAGAGTTATAATATTTTAGGGAATTTAGGGTTTAGAGTGTTCTATGGTTTGTTTTAGGGTTTCCAAGGTTCTAGGTTAATTTGTTAGTATTACCTAAGTTGTCCGTTTTTGGATGAATATGAAAATGCAATTAAAGAGTTGAATTTTTTTGCTTGTTAGGCTTCTGTTTTTTAGTGCTTTCCCTTTTTTCAAGGATGCTTCTTTTATTTCGTCGATATGGGTTCTAAAAAATCTATTTTTGGGTTTCTATTTTAGAACCTTAAACTAATATCTAGGGGCAAGGTGAACCCTAAGGGGTAACCTTTGTGTATAGTTGTTGTAAATGGTTGTACTATTAATTTATGGGTTGGATCTTTCTTCATATTTAATATCATTAGAATTTTAAGTTACGGTTCAATAGGGTTTCTAGGGTTCTAAGGATTTAAGGGTTCTAGATTTTCTAGGGTTTAAGAGGTTTTATGGTTTCCAGGGTTTCTATGGTTCTAGGGTTCTAGAATTTCTATGGATTATTGAGTTTTAGGGTTCTAGGATTTTTAGATTCTAGGATTTCTAGGGTTATAGGATTTCTCGATTTCTTGGGTTTCTCAAGTTCTAGAGTTTTTTAGGTTGTTTAGCGTTCTAACATTTTTAGTGTTTTGGGGTTTTCGGGTTACTAGGGGTCTAGGGTTTCAAAAGTTCTAGCTTTTGTAGGGTTGTAGGGGTTCTAGGGGTTCTAGGATTTTTGGTTTGCATGTTTGTTGAGGTTACCGTTCACTAGGATTCTAGAGATTTAGAAGTCCTAAGTTTCTAGGGTTCTAGGGTTTCTAGAGTTTTAGGTTTTCCAGGGTTTCTATGGATTCTAGGGTTCTAGAGTTTCTTGAGTTTTTAGGGTTCATGGGTTTCTGCAGCTCTTAAGTTATGGGATCTCTAGGGTTTTAGGGTTTTTAGGGTTCTAGGATTTTCGGGGTTCTATGGTTTCTAGGGTTTCTTGGGTTATAGGATTTTTGAGGTTTTGAGGGTTTCTAAGGTTCTCGGCTTCTAATGTTTTAAGGGTTACTAGTGTTCTAGAGTTTTTAGGGTTTCTAGAATTCTAGGGTTTTTAAGGTTTCTAGGGTTTTTAGAGTTCTAGTGTTTCTAGGGTTCTAGGGTTTCTAATGTTTCTAGGGTTTTTAGAGTTCTAGGGTTTATAGAGTTATAGGGTTTTTATGGATTCTAGGGTTCTAGGATTTTTAGGGTTTCTAAGGTTCTAGGGTTTTTAGTTGTTTCGGGTTTCTACGAGTCTAGGGTTCTAAGGTTCTGGGTTTCTATTTTTCTAGGCTTTCTAGGGTTCTAGGGTTTTAATATTCTAGGGTTTCTCTAATTTCTAGTGGCCATAAGCCCAAGAACGTGAGCCCAAAGCCCTATGCCTAAGGACAAAACCTTGAGCGCAAAGCTCTAAGCCGAAAGGGATAATCCTTAAGCCCTAAGCCCTAACCTCTAAGCCCTAAGCCTTAAGTTGAAAGCGCTAAGTCTTAAGCCCAAAGTCATAACGCTCTAATCCTAAATCTCTAAGCGCAAAACCCGAAGTTCAAAGTCCTAAGCAATTAGACCAATGCCCTTATCCCTAAGCCCTAAGCCAAACCCCAAAGTTGTAAGCCCTAAGCCCTAAGCTCTAAGCCCTATGACCTAAGCCCTAAGCCCTAAGCTCTAAGCCCTAAGGCCTAAGCCCTAAGTCCAAAGCACTATGTCCTAAGCCCAAAGTTCCATGCCCCAGTCACTAAATACCAAGCTCTAAACCATAAGCCTAAAGCCCTATTCCGTAGGCCAAAGCCCTTACCCTAAAGTCGTAAGAGAAGATTTAATTCCAAAGCTCAAAGTCCTTAGCCTTGAGGCTTAAGGACTAAGCACCTAAGCCTTACTCCATAAGCACTAAGCCGAAAGTCTTAATGTAACAACCCTCATTTTTATTTTAGAATTTTTTGAATTTGAGATGGAAGTGTTTAAGATTCGTTTTGCGAATGTTGGGTAAATATTGAAGAATTAAAGTATTGTCGATGTTAGCAATTTTGTAGGCTGAAGGTGATGAAGAAAATAAGGTTTAAGGGGGTATAAGTAATAATGTTATTCAGAAAGTTTAGAAAATCTTCTGAGTGTTTAGGAATATTATTGGTCGACCCCAGGATCGAAGAGGGGTCGACACAATATAACGATCCAAAGTACTAACGGTCGACCCCAGGATTGAGGAGGGGTCGACACAATTGTATAATTTCGATCAACCATAAGCGAGGAGGGGTCGACACAAATAATTCTCGGGAATAGATTCGGTCGACACTTTCCCGATTTGAGTTGAAAAGTCAGCCAATTTCCTGTTTATGACTGGTAACAGTCGACCGGTTCCCAATTTCTGCTCTCTGTTTTGAACAGCGGTCGACACTTTGATTTAAGCGGTCGACCGAATCTCGATTTAAAAACGCGTGCTCTCTGTTTTGTCAACATGGGTCGACCCCTTATAGGTTGGGTCGATCGGTCGTTGGTTTCTAGAGATGCATGCTCACTATTATGTCAACATTGATCGACACTCTATGCTACGTTAGTTTTGTAAATTTGGTGTCTTCTAAGAAGTTATAGTATACTCTTTAAGGAATAATTTGACACCCGTAGCATCACAAATGAATCAATATAGAGGAAGTTATAGTTGTTCAAAGTTGGAATAGTAAGTTGTGACTTTATGTCTTAAAATAAGTCATGTTACCCGATTTCTCATCCTTAAATGATCTATATGTTTAGGTCCTCAATTGGATTAAAAAGGGACTCAAGTGCACTAATTCAAGATAGCTGCTAAGGTAAGTTAGAATTAAGATTGTTTGGCCCTTAAGTGAGACTGCATTGCAAAGACTAGGATGTATCTTTGATGTGTGCTGTGTGCTTATTTTCATGTTATGTTTGATGTGATTTAAGTAATGTTTCATAGTCACATGGTCATGCATCATAGTTTTACAAAATATGAATGAACTATTTTCATGCATGGTTTTACAACGAGTTGGAGGTAAACGAGATATGATTGGTGGTATGAAATGCCAATTATGTTTCGTCTCTGATGAGTTAAGAACATGAAAAGCCAAAAATGTAAATGACTGGTAGAACCACGAGGTGGAAAGCTCGGTCGCGAGGACTGGGTAGAACCACGAGGTGGAAAATTGGATCGATAAGCAAGAATAATGCAATAAAGAATGAAATTGAACTGTGAATTGTTTTAACAACGTAGCATAGTCATGCATTGAATTTTATAGTTATGCTACTTAATGAGCTTTAGGCTCATAGTTTAGTCTTTGCAATGTAGGGAATGTAATGGAGGAATGGGTGCAAATGACTGGTCAAGGAGTTAGAGCAGAGGAGTGTCCAAATGATACAGTTTATTGAGTGATGACTGACGGGGAGTGATGCATGACATACACAATGTTATATCACAAATGTTTTGAATGTTTTGAAGATGTAATTAAAATGTATATATTATTTTGGAGTTATGGATTACAAAGCTTTTGAAATGAATGTATTTTGAACTATATCCTTCCGCTGTAAGTTTACATTATTAAATGCTTATGTATTTTTTATAAAAGGTTGAATTCAAATCGTTGTTTACAAAGAGTGTATGTATGTTTTAATTCGACGGTTTTCCTTGTAAACTATTTTATAAACTAAATATAATTTTCAGAAATTAAAGTAACAAGTATTCCACTTTTTTAAGTAAGTAATTAAGTAAGAACCCAGTAACGGACCGGTTCTCTGGTCGTCAATAACGTAAGAAAGTAAAGTGAGTAAGAAGAGAAGCAAGTAAACGGCGGCTCGGGAATCGGGTCGTTACACTTAAGCATTAAGCCCAAAGCCCTAATCCATCAAACCTAAGCCAGAAGCTCGAAGCCCTAAACCATAAGCCCTTATTTGTAAGGACTAAGTCTTTGTCCCAAAGCCCTAGGCCCTTAAGCCTTGACCCCGAACCCTTGATTCTGAAGCTCTAAGCCATAAGCCCAAAGACCAAAGGCCTATTGCCAAAGCCCTATGCCCTAAGAGTTACGCTCTAAACCCTAAGTCCAAAGCCTAAGCTCTAAGTCCTAAGACGTCTGCACCAGGCATTAACTCCCAATCGAAAAGGACAAAGGCAAAAGCATAATGCAGAAAGCCCTAAGCAAAAATCCCTATGCCTTAATCCTTAATCCTTAAGAGGTATGCCCTAAGCCATGATGTTAACAACCAAAGCCCAAGCCGTCAGCCCATAGCCCTAAGCCCAAAGCTCAAAGCACAAAGCCTAAAGCCCTAAGCCCAAAATCCTAAGTCATAATCCTAAAGCCTTGAGTTTAAAGTCGTGTACCCAATACCTTGTGCCCAAAGCTTTACCCCAAAGCTTTAAGCCCAAGGACCTAAGTCCTTTGCTCTGATATTAAGGCACTAAGCCAAAAGCCTTAAGTCCTAACCTTTAAGCATTATGACCTTATTTTTATGGCCTAAGCCCAACGCCAAAGCCTTAAACACAATATCAGAAGGCTTAAGGCCAAAGCCCTAAGCTTTAAGCCTTAAGCTCAAAGCCTTAAGCTCTAAGTGCAAATCCCTTAAACCAAAACAAAAAATCCTAAGCCCAAAGTCACAGGCCCGAAGCCCTAGCAATAATCCCAAAGCATAAAGCCTTAATCCATCGGCCAAAGCTCTTAGCCCAAAGCCCTAAGAACAAAGCTTTAAGCCCGAAGCTCTAAGCCCAAATCCCTAATCTCTAAGCCATAAGGCCTAGGCCTAAGAAATAAGCTCTCTGCCATAAGCCCTATGACCTAAGCTATAATCAATAAATTTAAAACATAAGGCACAAGAGCCCCAAGTCCAAAGCACTAAGCCCAAACTCTAAGTCCAAAGGACTAAGCCCAAACTCTAAGCCCAAAGCAATTATTCCTTAGCCTTAAGCCCTAAGCCTTGATCAAAAGGACTAAGCCTTAAGCTCTAAGCACAAAATCCTAAGCCATAAGCCCGAAGCCCGAAGCCTTAAGCCCTAAGCACTAAGTCCAAAGCACAAAGCCCTTTGCACTAAGGCTTAAGACCTAAACCCTACGTCCTAAGCCTTAAGACCTAAACCCTACGTCCTAAGCACTAAGCTCTATGCCCTAAGGCCTAAGCCCTAAGTCCAAAGCACTAAGCAATCAGTCCAAAGTTCAATGCTTTAAGCCCTAGCCCTAATCCCAAAGCACCAAGCTCTAAACAATAATCCCAAACCCCTATTCCATAATCTAAAGCCCAAATCAATAAGCACAAAGCCCAAATGCATAAGCCCAAAGACCTATGTAATACCGGTGTACAAACTAAGTGTTTTTACGCTATCTAATGCTTCAACTAGAAATTTGTTTGAAGTCATACATACTGAATTATGAGTAAGAAAAGAAGGTGAATTGGAGTATGACACATGTCACTATAGGATTTATACCAAATCATGATTAAGACATAATTAGTAAAAATTATAGGATCATTAAGGTTTACTAATCATGATTAATTAAGTTAACCCTGAGGATTAGCTTAGAACTAATGTGAATTAATTAGTGAAGCTAAACATGATTTAAATAATGATAATGGATGTATTTTAGCAAATAATAGAGCAGGTTATGGTAAAATGGTAAAAGTAAATAGATAAATTTAGCAAAATAGTAATTTCACCCCATGAACCATCTAGAAATATTGGAGGATGGCTGATGATCAGCCATTTTCGTGCTGAAGAGAGAGAAAGGTGAAAGAGAGGGAGGATTTGACAGAAAAGAGTTTAGAGAGAGAAAGTGAAAGTTGAAAGGGGAGAAGCTGAAATTGGCCTCCAATCCTTTGAGGATAAGTGTTCCTCTCATCAAGATGAATCTATTGAGCTAAAAATCAAGAGGTATGACCTTATTTTTACGTGGTTTATATTTATTAAGATTATTCACATGATTACATTAAGGATAAGTGAGAATTATAGGATTATCAATGACTTTGCAAGTTGGTTATGAGTGATACACAAAAATTAAAGGTTTTGATCCATGGTTATGTTTACTGGTTAACCAATCATGTTGGAATATCATATATATTTTTATGAATGATGAAAATTTGGAATTGGTAGGAGTTGTGTATATTTTATCAAAGTTGCCATAAAAGTATCAATTCTATACAAATTAAGATTTTGTATCTAAAACCAATGATGTACTAATATCATGCCCTAGATGTTTTAGCACGTTAAAGTAGACACTTTTAGTGACATATAGGCTTTGGAATCATAGCATTTTATGGTGTATATAAAAAGTTATGATATTTTGAAGTTATCACAAAACAAGACATTGATTCCGAAAATTGTGAATGATATTAGGTTATTGAGATGAAAGTGATTCACAAGAGTACCTACTACTAGAAAGAATAGCTAAGGATAGACAAGGTAAGTAGTATTGTGTGTGTTTTGCCCTTAATTGGGTCTACATCATAGAATAATAGGACTTTGCTGTTGTTTTATGCTTTACATGTTGAGCTGAGATGCACGTATAAAATGATGTACAAAAGCATAATTTGGTTTATGATATGATGGATTGTTGTGTTTAATGTTATGAATATTACTTAATTGCTTTCACGTTCATACCACGAACATCTCATGCATCATGTTTTCTACAAAGTTACGAACTATTTACAGGCATGAGATTTTGTATGAAACATAATATGAAATGGTTGTTTCGGGTTGAGCTTGAAACACAACGAAAGAAAAGATAAAATAAAGAAAGAGAAAGATACATAAATATCATTGGGAAGGGGTTTGAGTTGGCTGTCCCCTTAGTTAGACTCAAGTTTGTGGTCTCTCAACCCTTGGAATCGAGTTGGCTGTCCCTTTGGTGGACTCAAGTTTGTGGTCTCTCGTTTCTTGCCAGGAAGCCCCAATGATAAGGAATGATAGAAATTAAAGGAATGAAAGACCCAGAATAAAACAAAAAGAAAAGTTTTACTTATGCGTATCATGTACATGTTCATGCATATTTATACTACTTGCTGAGCCTTATGCTCACAGATAAGTTTTATGATGTAGGTGAGGAAGACGTACACTAAGAGGTGTACGAGACGAATCGCTTTGTTCATGGAGGTGGTCGATGTTGTTTGAGCGGATTTTGATCTGTGGGCAAAGATTTTGAAGAAACGTAAATAATGGTTAGGAGAAGAAGTTTTTTTTTAACTTTGTACATATAACTTGTAAATAGTTTAAGAAACGTAACATGTTGTAAATATGTTTTAAGTAACTTTAGTTTTCATGTATGCTTTAAATGATTTTTACAAGAAAATATCTTCCGCTGCAAGTAAAAAAAATTGAAAAATGAAGAACATATTTCTAGCTAGGAAGGACGTTACGACCTAAACATTAACCCCTAAGCTTAAAGCATAAAGCCAGAAGCCCTAAGTCCAAAGCTTCAAGACTTAGAGGCTTGAGCCTAAAGTCTTGAGGTCAAAGTCTTTAGCTCAAAACTCTAAGCCCAAAGCAATAAGTCCTAAACCTTAAGCGCAAAGCTCATAAATATATTCTATAAGCCTTAAGCCTAAAGTTTCCAAAGCCCAAAATCCGTTACCCAAAGCCCCATACCGTAATATCAAACTTCTAAACCCTATGCCAAAAGCCCTAAGCCTTAGGCCCTACATGATATGATCCTTCCCGGAATAGGATTGATCAGTGATCGGATATTGAGTTAAAATGAAGAAAAGATAAGTATGAAACCTTGACCCAAAGCCGACGAGTATTTGAACATTAGCTTAGAATACAAGTTGTAGCATAATTCACATATTGACATGTAAATATAATACAAGTTAATTACTTGTGTACTTCAATAATTGTGACAAACTCCATCTTTATGGTGGGTGGATCGTGTGCGGGCTGACGGCTGAGAAAATCCTTAGTGTATAAACTTATTTGATTTTCAAATTTCTTTGCCCGAGACCGAGTCATTGGCTCTGTCATAGCTTTGCTTTCCTCTGTCATCTCTTTTAAATCTTGCTTAATGTCTGCATCACTACACCTGAATTCCAAAGCCTTGATCCTTAAGGCCTAAGCCTTGAGCCCTAAGCCTTAATCCTTAAAGAATAGCCCAAATCACTATGACCTAAGTCCTAAGCCAAAATCTCAAAGAAAAAATCTCAAATCCCAAATCCCTAAGCCCAAAGCACCGAGCCTTAATCCATAAGCCTGACACCCTTAACCTTAACATAAAGCTTAAATCTTGAAGTCCAAAGCACGAAGCCAAAAGCCTAAGCACAAATGATAAACCTTAAGCCCTATGCGCTAAGAGTTATGCTTTAAGCCCTCAGACCTAGGCCCTAAGCTTTAAGTCTTATGACCCAAGCACTAAGAGCTAATCGGAAGACACTAAGCCTAAATCACAATGTCGAAAGCCCAAAGTCTTAAGCCATAAGTCATAAGCACTGAGCCCTAAACCCTAAGTCTTAAGGTCCTATGCCTTGAGCCTTAAGTCTTAATTCCACAGCCATAAGTAGAAAGCCCTAAGCCTTAAGCCCTAAGCCATAATCTTAAAGCTCTAAGCCCTAAGCCATATGCCTTAAGCCCTAAGATGTAAGCCCTAAGCACTAACCCTAAAGTCATAACTCCTAGGCCCCAAACTCCAAGTCTTAAGCCTAAGCCCTCAGTCTAAGCTTATAATTCAAAGTCATATGCCCAACGCCCTAGCCCTAATCCGAAAGCACAAAGCCTTAAGTTTTAAGCCCAATGTCCTAAGTTGTAAGCCCAATGATTTAATCCATCAACCAAAGCCCTTAGCCAAAAGCCAAAAGGCCAAAACTTTAAGCCCTAAACACCAAGCCTTAATCCCTAAGCCATAAGCCCTATGTCGTAAGCCCTAAGTCTTAAGCCAAAATTCCTATGCCTCAAGCCCTAGCCCTAATATAAAGGAAAAAAGCCCTAAATTGTAAGCCCAAAGCCCTAACTCATCGGCTAAAGCCGTTAGCCCAAAGCCCTAACCCTAAATTTTTAAGCCTAAAGCCCTAAGGCCTAAGACCTTAGCACAAAGGCCTAAGCCCCATACTTAAGTCCCAACCCATAAGCCCTATACCCAAAGCCCTAAACCTTAATCCTTGAGCATAAATACCAAAGCATTAAGCCCAAAACATTGATCCCAAAGCCTTGCCAAAAGCCTTAAACAGAAAGCTCTTAGCCTTAAGCCATAAGCCTTAATCCCAAAACTCTAAGCCTTAATCTCTAAGCCCTAATCCTTAAGCCCTGAGTCTAAATCTCTAACCTAAAACACCTAAGGTTGTAGTCCTAACATGTACGCTTTAAGTCCAAGGCCCCAAGCATTAGCCCTAATCAGAAATCATAAAACCCAATGCACAACACTAAAAGCCCTAAGCTTAAAGCTCTGGGGCTTAATTCTTAAGCCCTAAGCCCTAAGCACTATGCCCTAAGCCCTAAACCCCAAGCCCTAAGCCATAATCCTTAACTTTAACCCTAAAATTGTAAGCCCAAAGTTATAACCCCGAAGCTTTAAGCCCTAAGACATAAGCACTTAGCTATAAGCCCAGGGTATTGATCCATAATTGCAAAGCACGAAGCCCAAAGAAGAATGCTGGATTCCCTAAGCCAAAATCCTAAAGCCTTAATCCTTAGCCCGAAGCCCTATTCAATGATCTTGTAGTCCAAAGAACGAATCCTTGGGTCCAAAGCCCTAAGCTTAAAGCCCTTAACCTAAAGCCCAAAGTAAGGCCCACACAATAAGCCCTAATCCCTTAGCCCTAAGCCTAAAGCCCAAAGCCTTAACCCTTAATCCTACAGCACTAAGTTCAAAGCCCTAAGCCCTAAGCCTTAACCCTTAGGGCCTAGGGTTTAAAGACCAGGCCATAGAGTTTAGGGCTGAAGAATTATGGCTAAGGACCTTTGGCTTAGGATTTTGGCTAAGTGATTTTGGCATTTTGCTTTGGGCTTTGTGCTTTACAATTAAGCTTAGTTCTTGGGGCATCTAACTCAGATCTTAGGGCTTAGAGCATAACTCATAGGTGTAGGGCTTCAAGCACATGGCGTATAGCTTAGGGCTTAGAGCGTAGGGTTTAGGGCATAAGGCTTAAGGCTTAAGGCTTAAGGCATAGGATTTAGGGCTGTGGCCTCTAGGCTTGGTGCTTATTGGATTATGGTGTAGGGCTTACGATTTTAGGCTTAGTTCTTAAATGCTTTGTGCTTTGGTCTACGGCTTTGGGCTTGAGGCTTGGGGCTTTGGGCATCTAGCTTAAGGATTAAGTCTTATGGCTTAGGGCTTAATAATTATGGTTAAGATCTTAGGGCTTAAGAATTAGGCTTAGGGCTTTTAGCTTAGATCTTTTAGCGTTATGATTTTTTCTTTGTGCTTTGCAATTAAGCTTAGCGCTTGGGGCATATGACTTAGGGCTTAGGTCTGAGGGCCTACGGCTTAGAGATTAGAGCTCAACTCTTAGGGCTTCACGCTTAGGGTTTAAGGTTAGGGATTTTCGCTTAGGGCTTTAGGCTCAATGCTTAAATGTTTGGGATTACAACTATGGACTCAAGGCTTTGGGCTTGGCCTTGGAGACTAGAGCTTTGAGCTTAGGACTTTGGGCTTTGGGCTTAGAACTTTAGTTTTTGGGCTTTTGGCTTAGGGCTTTGACCTTAGGGATTTAGGTTTAGGATATGGACATAGGGCTTTAGCTTTGTGCTTTGAGCTTAGGATTTAGGGCATCGGTCATACGGCTTAAGTGGAGGGCTTTAGGCTTAGGGCTTAGGGCTTAAGGCTTAGATTTGGCCTTAGGGCATTCGGCGCTGGGCTTTGCTCTTAGGGCTTAGGCCATATAGCATAGGGCTTAGGGCTTAAAGCTTAGTTCTTAAGGCTTCGGGCTTTTGGGCTAGTGATTTAGGATTAGAGCCTAGGGCTTAGGGCTTAAGGCATTGGGCTTAGGGCTTTGTGATTAAGCTTTTGGGCTTAAGGCTTTAGCATAGGTCTTAGGGCTTAGGACTTAGGACTTAGGGTTTAGGGCTTATGGCTTAGGGTTTGGCCTTAGGGCATTTTTCTTTGAGCTTAAGACTTAGGGTGTATGTCATAGGGTGTAGGACTTAAAGCTTAGTGTTTTGCCTTAGGGATGTGGGCTTTGGACTTAGTACTTAGAGCTTAGGGATTTTGGCTTGGCGTTTGGGCTTTCATACCAATGTTTAGGGCTTAGAGCTTAAGGTGTAGGGCTTTTGGCTTTGCTTTAGGGCATTTGGCATTAAGCTTTTGGCTATGATCTTACAGCTTAAGGAATAGAGATTAGAGCTTATGACTTAGGGCTTAGGGTTTTGGGCATAGGGCTTTGGGATTAGAGATTAGAGCTTGAGGCATAGGGTTGAGGGTTTTCACTTAGTAGCTTAGGGCTTAGGGCTTCAAGCTTAGTGCTTCAAATTTAATGCTTATGACTTAGGGCTTAGGGTTTTGGGCATAGTGCTTTAGGATTAGAGATTAGAGCTTGAGGCATAGGGTTTAGGGTTTTCATTTAGGTGCTTTGGGCTCAACGCATTTAGCTCAGGGCTTTGGGCTCAGAGCCTTGGGCTAAAAGATCATGGCATCATACTTAGGGATTAAGGATTGAAGCTTAGGGTTTGGGCTTAGGGCTTTTGGCATTGTCCTTTGGGCTTTGTGCTTTGGGCTTTGGGCTTTGCAAATATGACTTAGGGCTTAGAGCTTAGAACTTAGGTATATTCTTAAGGGCATTAGGCTTTGGGTTTTGGGCTTTGTGCATTGGGCTTAAGGCTTAGGGTTTAGGGCTTACAGCATAGTGTTTAGAGCTTAGGGATTTGGGCTTCGGTCTTTTGGCCGACAGCTTTGGGCTTACCGCTTTTGGATTAATCCTTTGGGCTTTGGGCCCAAGGCTTTGGGCTAGCTGTTTGGGCATCAGGGAACTACACTTAAGGCTTTGGGCTTTGTGCATGTCTTTGGGCTAATCGGTTTGAGCTTAGCAGTTAGGGCTTATGTCTTAAGGCATATGACTTTGGGCGTAGTGCTTTGAGCATAAGTCTTAGGGCGTTGGATTTAGGATTTAGGCTTTGGGCTTTAGGCTTAGTACATTGGGCTTAGGATTTGGGCTTAGGGCTTTGGCCTTAAGGCGTAAGGCTTAAGGCTTAAACCTTTGTGCTTTTAAATTAAGGTTTATGGCTTGCAACATAAGACTTTGTGTAACACCCGAGCCCTTTAAGTACCTTAGTTATTATAAATGTAAATTACGTTGTTAAATCTTGATAAGTGCATCACGAAGTATTGTTGATAGTGTGTTAAAATACGCCTTTCAAAGGAATGCTTAAAGAAATAAGAAGTAAGGTTAGAGTATGTGACAAGTGAGTTAAGTCTTGGAGGAGAAAATTTGGTGAAGCCACCTCATGCTTGCCTCTCCACCTCATGCTTGCCTCTTCACCTCATGTTTACCTCTTCACCTTCAGCTGACATTTGATGCACGAAATTCTCATTACTATCCCTAATTCTCTCAAGTTTCGTATGAAGAGAAACATAAGGTTGAAGCTGAAGTTGAAAATTTAGTGTGAGAGGTACAAATCAAGTGTGTTTTGTGAGTTTAAATAACAAGAATGAGGAGCACGAAGTTAGGGCTAAGGTATGATGTTGGTTGATTTGAGTGTTTTACTATACCCTATATTGAAGTTATAAGAGTTTGAGTATGGTTTTCATTAATTGAAATGGCATGAAAAACAAGGTGTTACCATGTCCATACAAAAGCATGATTAATATGTCTGATTTTAAAGTTATGGATTTTATTAGATTGTTGCTTATGAAATTTAATTTAAAGTCTTCTGATGAATTACAGTAGACACCTTAAGGGTGATTTCGGTGACTTATTCATAAGAATTGGAGTTTGATAACTTAAGTTATGGCTGTTGTAATTTTGGAAAAAAACAAATTTGGGAAATTCAAATGTAAGCATATTTGTGATGTTAAGGTTGTTTGGAATCAAGTAAAGAAAGTGAAAGAAATAAGGAGTATTTTGCAGCTTGGAATCCAAGTAAGTGAATCTTGCATGTCTTTGGCCCTTTGGGGACTCCATCACAAAGAGTAGGATTAAGGTTGTATAAGTAGAAACAAATAAAAGTGAACGCGAATTGGTTACGATTATGAATAAGTAGAATAAGAATACTCTATTTGGGGTGTATCGCACCGTACACCAGCCCAAGTGTTTGGGTTTGATTGGTGTTTGTTTGACATTGTTTGATGGTTGCTAGGTTTAAGTGAAGTAATGAAGTAAGTTTATGTTAAGTATACTTAAGAGATAACAATTATCTTCATTTGGAGACATTTGTTTATGTTGATTGAGAGATTTTTTATGCATGCTTTATGTTTATGTTATGAATGTCACGTTGTGCACGTATGCCATTTTCATGCATCATGTCTTACAAAAAGAACAAAAATATTTTCCACGCTTTTGTTTTTATCCTTTGAGATTTGTGCTTATGGCTTTAGCCTTAGTGCTTTGGGCTTTGGGCTTAAGGTTTAGAGCTTAGGGATTAAAGCTTATGAATTTTTGGCTTAGGGATTTGGGTGTTGTGCTTTGAAATTTGTGCTTTAAGCTTATGGCTTAGGTCATAGGGCTTAGTGCTGAGGGCTTAGAGCTAAGAGCTGAGTTCTTACGGCTTAGGCCTTAGGGCTTAAGGGTTAGAGCTTTGAACTTTGACTTTAGGGCATTGGCTTTATGGCTTTGGGCTAAGGCTTAAGGCTAATGACTTTGTGATTAAGGCTTAAGGATTATGGCTTCTGGCTTAAGACTTAGAGCTTTGTGCCTTGAGATTCCGACTTAGGGCTTGGGGCATAGAACTTAGGGCTTAAGGTTTAGGACTCAGAGCTTAAGGATTAGGACTTAGGGCCTAGGGCATTGGGAATACGACATATGCCCAAGGGGTTAAGGATCAAGGCATATGGCTTAGAGCTCAAGGTGTAACGCCCGGTTTTTCCTTGCTAAATTTTTTTGTAAACATATGTACCAACTTTTAACAATTTAAGGTAAAACTTATCAATTTGAAATCCTTGAGATAAAATACAGCGGAAGACTTTTATTTAACTTCATCAAAATAAATTATATTTGTAATAAGTAATCCAAAACATACTTATACTTTAACATTAAAAACCAAGTTATTACAAAACAATTATAAACTGAACATAATATTATAAATTAGTTTTCAAACAAAACATTTCCATTTACATGGGCCGCCCACCGGTCAAAATTGCACTAACAACCGCAAACTTCCGCAATCGACGTACTTCACCACCTCAAGCATTTATCCCTACATTACAAAGCTTATCTAATGAGCCTAACACTCAGTAAGTTAATCCATAATAATAAAACAATTATGAGACCTTCATGCATATGCTGCTTTATGAAAACAATGCAATTTTGGTATCGTTCATTTCATTTCTTTTCCTTCACTTAACAGTCCAGTTAATGTGGGTAATACTGTCTAGGGGAGAGTAGGCACCATTTGGTCCAACCTCTCGGGACAGCCAAACTCAACCCCGCCCAACATGGAACTATTTACGTACATTTCGTTCATTTCATTTGTTTCATTATTTGATCGTTGAAGGTACCACGGGAGAGAGTAGACACCATTTGGCCTCCCTCGAGACAGTCTAACTCGAGCTCCTCCTTCAACGACCCGTTGCATATTATCATGAAAATCATGCATGTAAATCATTTTCGTATTTTTCTTAAAACCATGATGCATGAACAATTAAAATGCATGAACATGTAAACATGTATATGCTGCTTTATAAAAACAATGCAGTTTCAGTATCGTTCATTTCTTTTATTTTCTTTCACTTAACAATCCAGTTAATGTGGGTAATACCGTCTAAGGGAGAGTAGGCACCATTTGGTCCAACCTCTCGGGACAGCCAAACTCAACCTTCCCAACATGGAACTATTTACGTACATTTCGTTCATTTCATTTCTTTCATTATTTGATCGTTTAAGGTACCATGGGAGAGAGTAGACACCATTTGGCCTCCCTTTAGGCAGTCTAACTCGAGCTCCTCCTTCAACGACCTGTTGCATATTATCATGAAAATCATGCATGTAAATCATTTTCGTATTTTTCTTAAAACCATGATGCATGAACAATTAAAATGCATGAACATGTAAACATGTATATGCCGCTTTATAAAAACAATGCAGTTTCAGTATCGTTCATTTCTTTTCTTTTCTTTCACTTAACAGTCCAGTTAATGTGGGTAATACCGTGTAGGGGAGAGTAGGCATCATTTGATCCAACCTCTCGGGACCTCAAACTCAACCGTCCCAACATGTAACTATTTACGTACATTTCGTTCATTTCGTTTCTTTCATTATGTGATCGTTTAAGGTACCACGGGAGAGAGTAGACACCATTTGGCCTCCCTTGAGGCAGTTTAACTCGAGCTCCTCCTTCAACGACCCGTTGCATATTATCATTAAAATCATGCATGTAAATCATTTTCTTATTTTTCTTAAAACCATGATGCATGAACAATTAAAATGCATGAACATGTAAACATGCAATAAAATATACAATTCAAACATTGCAAGCATTCTAAACATGCATCTTTATTCTAACACCAAAAATCAATCAATCATCAAACAAGGCACACAAACATATCCTCAAATAAATTGAGGTCGGTGTATTGTGAATTACACCCCAAACAATCCAGCATATTTCAAAATCATAAAATCCTAATCTTTGTAATGTAGTCCCCTTAGGGCCAATCACATGCAACATTAACTTACGTTAGCAGCTATCTTTAATCAATCCACTTGAGTCCCTTTTTAATCCAATAAATGACCTAAACATATAAATCATATAAGGATTAGAAATTGCATAAAATCTTAACTTTCTATTCCAACTTCCGATGACTACAACTTCCTCGTTAATGATCCATTTATGATGATTAAGATGTCAAATTGTTCCTTAAGGAGTCCACTATAACTTCTTAGAAGACACTAATTTTAGAAAACTAATGGATGTTGACTTACGTGGACAAAACAGAGGGCATTAACTGTTTTGAACCCCGAATCGGTCGACCCAAACTATGAGGGGTCGACCCATGTCGAGAAAACAGAGACCGTGTGTTCTAAATCGAGAACCGGTTGACCTAAACTATAAGGGGTCGACTGCAGCTCTCCCTAGTTTTTGTATACTGACTTGTGACGTCCATAACTTTTTATACATAGCTTCAAATTGAGTGATTCGAATGGCTATAAATCACTCTAAGAGTCTACTTTAACTCTTATTAGGGAAAAAACTCTAATTCCTACTACTTATTTACCGAATATCTAGAAATCTAACTTTGTTCATACTTAACTCCTTTCTTATCTTTTAGCATGAAATCACTCGTTTTTATCCACCAATTCAAACACTACTACCATATTATCCTTACTGAACCTAAAAGAAAACTCAGAGGATAGAAAAATTAACTTCAATCTTAGCTTCCACGAAAACTTCAGAGTTTTCCTCCTCTCCTCTAAGATATCTCACTCTTTTCTCTCACAATATCTCTTTCTTTCTTAACCACACTCTTCTCTTGATCAACGTGAGAACTTCAGAGAAGATAAGGAAAATAAATTGTGATGGGAGGAAAATGGCAGACCATGCTTCTTATCTCTTAATTAAAAAAAATCAACCTTTCCTTTACGTCCATCAATCGAATTTCCCCACATTTTGGCGACTTTTCAACAGCATGTATGAATGTGTCGACTGCTCGTCCAATTGTGTCGACCAAAATAATCTCGAGAGTGACTTGTGTCGACCACTTGGTCCTGGGGTCGAATGAAAGTGTCCCAAGGGTTAAGTTGTGTCGACCCTTCCTCGATCCTGGGGTCGACCAAAGCATTCCAGTTGTGTCGACCCCTCTTCAATCCTGGGGTCAACCGAAAGTGTTCCAGAGGGTTCTATTGTGTTATACTTTGTTGACCCCTCCTCGATCGTGGGTCGACCGAAGTATTCCAATTGTGTCGAGCCCTCTTCGATCCTGGGGTCGACCGAAAGTATTGTGTCGACCGCTCTTCAATCCTTGGGTCTACCGAAAGGTCATATTGTGTCGACCCGTTTTCAATCCTGGGGTCGACCGAAAGGTTATATTGTGTCGACCCCTTTTCAATCCTGGGGTCGACCGAAAGGTTATATTGTGTCGACCCTTTTTCAGTCCTGGGGTCGACCGAAAGTGTTCCAAAACACTTAGAAGATTTTCTAACCTTTCAGAATAACATCATTACTTATACTCCTCAAACATTATTTTCTTCATCACCTTTAACCTACTAAATTACTAATATCTATAATACCTTAATACTTTAATATTTAGCCAACATTCATAAAACAAAACTTAAACATTTCCATCTTAAAGTCTCAAAATTCTAAAATAAAATGAGGGTTGTTACACAAGGCCTAGGGCTTAGGGCTCTAAGGCTTAGGGATTTGGGCAATTATCCTAAGACTTAGGTTTAACACATAGGGCTTTGAGCTTTGGATTTTAGGCTTAGTTATTTGAGCTGGAGGCTTAGGGCTTTGAGATTGCGATTTAGGCTTTGAAATTTTGGCTTAGAGCATTGGCCTTTAACCTTAAGGCTTTAGGCTTTGGCCTTGGGTCTTAAGGCTCAGGGCTTTTGCCATAATTCTTTCGGCATTTTGCTCTAGGCTTTGTTGACACGGAATGGAGGAGGATTAGATTTAGGAAGTGGGAGAATCAGGTTAGGTTAAATGGAAAAACAATAATCTGATAATTCCATAATCGGGACTGGAATTCGGACGGTGATAACTCGATGATGCGATCGAGTTTAGGGCTTAAATTTTGAGTGGAGCTCTGGAAAGAAGATAGGTGATAGTCCTCAAAAAATGAAGGAAGTCACATGGATGGATCGGTCGGAATGTAATGGAACAGTAACGGTGTTTTTGGTGGTGGCCGGAAATCTGCCGGCGGAAAGAACTAAAACCAAACGAAAAATATTGATGGAAGGAAGAGCTCGTGACCCTCAATCTCACCCTAAAGTCCTTGAAGAAGGCTGGAGTATTGAATCACCAAGAAATCTGCAGCTCAAAGGGAGGATTCCTTTGAGATAACCTCGGTGGCCGAAGGTGCGCCGGCTGCCGGTTTGAAGTTGGAAATGCCCGTGAGAGGGAGATGCACAAAGCAACTTTAATTCAAATTCCAAATTCAAAATTACAAGCAAGCATTGGGGGAGGTTTTATCAGCTGAAAGATAGGAAAAAAAGGGGGGAAAATTATGAGCCAAAGTCATGCAACATGCATGCTGAAAATGAAATAAAGGAGGGAAAATTGGACCAATGAGAATGCAAGAATGTGATGGCCACGTGGTCTTGCACCCCTTCAGCCAATTTTCCCTTCTTTCTTGGCCCAAAATAGTGAATGCCCTTTAGTTAAATGGGTCGACCCCTTACAGTTTGTGTCGACCGAATCGTGGTTCAAACAGTGAATGCCCTTTGTTTTGTCGACATAAGTAAACATGCTTTAGTTTTCTGAATTTGGTGTCTTCTAAAAAGTTATAGTAGACTCTTTAAGGAACAATTTGACACCTTAATCATTAGGAATGGATCATTAACGCGGAAGTTATGGTCATATGCAAGTTTGGAAAGAGGTGTTATGATGGAGGGGCATCCTACATGTATAATGAATTCTATTTTGATTACAACAACTTGGTCAGAGCGAGAATTTCAGTAAGGCAAGATGGTCGATTTGTAAATGCTTCGGATGACCATGTGAAGTGGTAGGTAAGATGTCCTTAGATTACAAAATGTCTCATTTAGACGATTATTAATATTCTCATGTCTCAAGTGAGCATGACTAAAAAAAAAGAGAGAAAAGCAGTATGAGCTACTAATCATAGGATGAATATATCTGGTGAGTATGAGGCTTCAAGAAACTATCACGATTTATACTCCAGTGACAAAGACGTTCTTGCTATGGATTCGACAAGGGAAACAAGATTTAAAAATGAGAAANAGATTTTGTGAGAGAAAAGAGTGAGAGAGTGAGTTATCTTAAGAGAGGTGAAGTGGAAAACTCTAAAGTTTCATGGAGACAAAAGTTCAAGGTATTTTTCTATCCTTTAGAGTTTCTTTTAGGTTCAGTAAGGATAATATGATGGTATTGGTTAAATTGATGCATCCAACGGACAACCAAAGATCACCCTCGATCAAGCACGACTTTCATGCAAATCCAGCCGTGCTAAAACTGCCATATTTGTAGGAGGATCGTTGGACAACAACCTTTTCGAAATGGCACGGACAAATCTCGTGATGACATGGAGATAAGGTCAAACCGCGCACACAACACCGTTCACCAACAACCGGCGAGCCACAAGGGATTTTCATCCATAAAATCCGTGATCAATCTGTTGAATCTTCAGAGGATCTTCGAGCAACAACTTTGCACAATATCCTCGCGGATCCCACCATATTTGAGATCGGATCAACCTCCGGTTCGGTCTTTTTCAAGTCGCCCGCGCACATTCATGAACCATTGCCGGACAACCGAGGAACCAGACCACGTGACACCTCTTTCAGACCACCGAGAGCCTTTTAGAAGCCCCGGATACAAATTGGCTCGAGCCAATCTTTCATTGCTCGAAGATTATTACAACCGGTGCCATCTCTCGGACAACCACGGTCACCTTCGGTCAAGACGCAAAACCAACAGTGTCAATCTTCATGAACCGAACCTAAAGTCAACCGAAGCCTTCCTGAAGCTAATCCAAGGCGTTCAAGTCATCCAAGGGCTTAGCTAATCTTTCATAGTTTTGTTATCTTTTACGTTTTTCTATTTAAGTGTAACACTTGCACTTGAATGAAATAGAGTGAATTTTTAGTGAAAAATTGTGCATTGCACCTTCTTCCCGAAAGGTTTGAAGCCCTCTCCGACGTTTACTTCTCTGGTGCGTAATATCCGGCCGAGAACGTCAACCCTTTGCACGTACGATCGGTGCTTCACATTCGAGTGCGGGCGAAGTCTACCGAGGAGAACACTTTGATTGCTTAAGTGTTCAAATTGTCCATCCATCCCAATACCAAAACTCTAAAGAGTCCACCCAATCCCTCGAGCAATCACCATTTTATTTGAAGTCCATTGTTTTATTATTGCTAGTTTTAAGTAAAGTAGTGAAGTAAGTTGGATTAAATACACTAAAGGACCTTCATGTATGATCTGGTCGACCCCAGGATTTAGGAGGGGTCGACACAATTGGAACTTTCATTCAACCCCAAGATTTAAGAGGGGTCAACACAATGAATAATTTCGGTCTACCCCAGGATAGAAGAGGGGTCGACACTTTGTTTACCGGTCGACCCTAGGATTTAGGAGGAGTCGACACAATAGGACCATCCGGAACACTTTCGGTCGACCCCAGGACCGAGCGGTCAACACAAAAGTGTCAAGGGAACTTCCTTCGGTCGACACAACGGACGAGCGGTCGACACAAATAACCCTCAGGAATACTTTTGGTCGACACAATAGACGAGCGATCGACACATTCCCGATTTGAGTTGAAAAGTCAGCCAAAACGTGGAGAATCCTGATTGATGGATATAAAAGAAAGATTGTTTTTGTTTAATTAAGGGATAAGAAGGCATGGTCTGCCATTTCCATCCCATCACGATTTCTTTTCCCTATCTTCTCTGAAGCACTCACGTCGGTCAAGAAAAGACTGAGGTTGAGAAAGAAAGGAGATATCATGAGAGAAAAGAGTGAGAAAGTGAAGTGAAGTGGAAAAATCTAAAGTTTCATGGAGACCAAAGTTCAAGGTATTTTTCTATCATTTAGAGTTTCTTTTAGGATCAGTAAGGATAATATGATGGTATTGGTTGAATTGATGGATAAAAATGAAGGATTTCATGTAGGTTGTTAGAAAACAAGTTGATTATGTGCAAGGTTAGGGTTTTTGAGATTCGGTAAAATTTTAGCACGAATTTGAGTTTATGTCCTTTATAAAAGTTAAAGTAGACTCTTAGAGTAATTTATATTTGTTAGAATCACTCGATTCGAAGCTAAGTAGAAAAAGTTATGAATGTTGTAAGTCATCGCACAGAAACTGGGAAGAGCTGCGGTTGACCCCTTACAGTTTGGGTCGACCGAATTAGGGTTCAAATAGTGAATGCCCTTTGTTTTGTCAACATAAGTCGACATGATTTAGTTTTTTGAATTTTTTATCTTCTAAGAAGTTATAGTAGACTCCTTAAGGAACAATTTGACACCTTAATCATCAGGAATGGATCATTAACGAGGAAGTTATAGTCATTTGAAGTTGGAATAGAAAGTTAAGACTTTATGCAAATTCTGATTCGTACATGATTTATATATTTAGGTCATTTATGGGATTAAAAAGGGGCTCAAGTGGATTGATTCAAGAAAGCAGCTAAGGTAAGTTTGCATTAAGATGGTTTGGCCCTTCAGTGGGACTACATTGCGAAGATTATGATTATGTTTGATGTTTGTTTTCATGACATGTTTGGTGATGTATGCTTATTTTCATGTTTTGTGATGTGATTTAAGTGATGTTTTTCATAGTCACATGGTCATGCATCATAGTTTTACAAAATGTCTACGAACTATTTTCATGCATGGTTTTACAATGTAGTTGGAGCTAAACGAGATTTGATTTGTGGTATGGGACGCCAATTATGTTTCATCTCTGATGAATTAAGAACTTGAATATCAGAACATGTAAATGACTGGTGGAACCACGAGGTGGAGAGCTCGGTCTAGAGGATTGGGTGGAACCACGAGGTGGAGAGCTGGATCGATAAGTAAGAATAAAAATGTAAATGACCGGTGGAACCACGAGGTGGAGAGCTCGGTCTCGAGGACTGGGTGGAACCACGAGGTGGAGAGCTGGATCGTTAAGCACGAATAACGCAATAAGGAAAGAAATGGAAATGTGCATTGTTTTATCAACAGCATAGCATACTCATGCATTGCATTTTATAGTTATGCTATTTACTGAGCTTTAGGGTCATAGTTTAGGCTTTGCAATGCAGGAAATGTAATGGAGGAAATGGTGCAAGTGACTGACCAAGGAGTTAGAGCAGAAGAGTGTCCAAATTATACAGTTTATTGAGTGATGATCGACGGGGAGTGTTTCATGACACACACACAATCATGATATAAAAATGTTTTTGAATGTTTTGAATATTTTAGATATGTAATTAAAATGTATACCCTTATTTTCGTGTGATGGATTACCGATGTTTTGAAAATGAATGTATTTTAGTTAAAGTAATTGTCTTCCGCTGCAGTTTTAAGTTATTAAATGATTATGTATTTTATTTAAAGGTGGAAGTCAAATGTATGTTTTTATTATTCGTTGGTTTTCCTTGTAAACTGTTTTATGAACTAAAGATAGTTTTCAGAAATTAAAGTAACAAGTTTTACAAGTATTCCACTTTTGAAAGTAATGTAAGTAGTAGGAAATCATGTAACGGACCGGTTCTTGGGTCGCCAAAGTAAGTAAGTAAGTAAGGAAAGCAAGTAAGCGGTGACTCGGGAATCAGGTCGTTACACAAAGCTTTGGGCAGAAGTGACATGCCACGAGATACATTGTCTCAAGGAGCCATCACCCAAAGTCGAGCCAAAAGATTTCCTAATTTGTTTGTTCATTTTGCAGGGATCCTATCTAATGGAATATCATTCATGGAGCCTTCTTCTAATGATCAAGAGCAGCCCAAACATCTTATTTCATGGATGGATCAAGGAGAAGAAGTGAAATGGAGCCGAGAAGATAGTGCACCCAGTTTTCTAGCCCGAGAAGATAGTGCACCCAGTTTCTAGCATTGCATGGACCATGCAATACTATTTCATTTACAAAATTTATCTTTAGTATTAGCTCATTTCATGTCTAATTTCGTGCACATAGGTATGACATGAGTTTTTATGGGTTTCTTATGGGTTTCTTATGGGTTTTATGAGTTTTATGGGTTTCTTATGGGTTTTTACTTTTTTATTAGTAGCCAACTCTCTCCCTTCATGTTGAGGGAGTTTATTCTCCTCAATGTGATGTTAGTTAGCTGCTAACAAATTGCTAGAATTAGTTTTTTTTTTTTTTTCAAGTTTAATGTAGGCACTATATTTGGGTTGATTCAATTAACTGAATGTGGCTATAATTTCAGCCTACTTAGAGTCTATAAATACCTCACTTGAGGATGATTGTAATCAACTTTGTGATATTGAAAATTAGAGTGCATTGACATTTCTCTGGAATTCATTTCCTAAGCTCCCTTCCGATCGACCTCCGGTGAGTCCTATCCGGCCGACCGAGAAGAACCCAATTCAGCTTACTTCTGAGCTAGTGAGTTAAGTTTTTCTTGCTGCTTTTCATCATCCTTGCAAGGAAGAAAGGTTAGCAGAAAGTTCCATTTAGCTCTTCCCTCCGTTTTGTGATCATTATCCTCCATCAAACTCTCCAAAAATCAGCCATAAATTCCCCATTCCCAAACACATTCCGACCTCCATAAAATCAGCCAACCTTTACCAAAACCATCCTTCCATTTTCAATTTCGTGTTATTTGGTATCAGAGCCTAAAATCCCTTCCCACATTTTCATTTCTACTTTGATTATCTAATTTTTGTGCATTTAAGTGATGAATACTAGAAGTGGAGCTTCACACCACAACAACCGGGAATCGGTCTCCAAAATGCACCCTCGGCCACCTCATTTCGTGATCAAGCTGAGTCTAGTGTTCAAGGCCAAATTGATGAGATTAATAAGAAGCTTGAGTTATTGCTGCAAAGGTTGGATGCTAATCCACCTCCTATGAAAGTTCCTCCAACCTCATTTCCAAAGAGAAAACTCGGACGTGGCTTATTTGCTTCAAAACGTCTAGCTATCGATGAATTTGAGGGAGACTATGATGTGCACGAGCATTTCAACCGTGATGATGACATGAGAAACATTATGGTATCAATCCCTTCATTTAATGTTTCTTGCAATGGAGATTCATTTCTGGATTGAGTTGAAAAAGTAGACAAGATTTTTTATTGTTATAATTATTCGGAGAATATGAAATTAAGGTTAGTTTCTCTAGAATTAACTTGGTATGCCAGTTTATGGTGGGATAGTATAAAGGCTCAAAGAAGACATTATGCTGATGATGAAATTCTCTCTTGAAGAGCTATGAAGTTATTGATGAGAAAATGGTTTGTTCCAATCCATTACAAACAAGAGTTATTTCTTCAACTCCAATCCTTGAAACAAGGCAATCTCTCGGTAGAAGACTATCTAACTGAGTTTGAGACTTATCGGATTTGTTGTGATCTTGTAGAACCAGAGGAACAGATTATTGGTGATATAGTATAGTTACAACCTGTAGATACTATGGATATGGTTATTCAACTTGCCATGAAGGTGGTGAGGCAAGTAAAAAGAAAGAGGAAAGGAGTATTCAACCGATATCCGACCAAGACCACCACTCCTTACAAGCTCATTCCAAAAGAAGAAGACAAGCTTCAATCTGCAAAACCGTGGCTACAAAAGAAAGAAGGAGCATCAAACCAATTGTTGAAGTAAGCCAATCCCGATCAAGAGAAATCAAATGCTTCAAGTGTCTCGGTTTAGGACACATTGCTTCCCAATGTCCTAATCATAGAGTGATGGTTCTTAGAGAGGACACTAATGAAGTTATTAGTGACGATGAAACATTGGAAGAAACTAAAGAAGAACATGAAGTTGAAGAAGAGACTTGTTATGCACAAGAAGGGCCATTATTGACGGTGATTCGTCGGGTGTTGACTACTCAAACCCGAAATGAAGATGTTCAAAAGGAAAATATCTTCCATAGCCATTGCCTTATCCAAGGGAAGGTATGTTCTCTAATTATTGATTGGGGTAGTTGTACTAACGTTGCTTCTTGTGAACTTGTTGATAAATTGGGACTAGAAACTACCTTGCATCTGAATCCTTATAAACTGAAGTGGCTGAATGAAAAAGAAGATATAAAGGTGAAAAAGCAAGTAAACTTGGAATTTTCCATTTGGCGAATATAAAGACAGGGTGTTATGTGATGTTGTTCCCATAATTGCTAGTCATATATTATTGGGAAGACCTTTACAATATGATCGAAGAGTTGTTCATGATGGTTACACCAACCATTATTCCTTTAAGTTTGGAGAAAAGGGCAATAAATTAGCCCCCCTTGAACCGGAGCAAGTTGCTAAGGATGAAGCAGCTAGAAAGAAAGGTATGTCTAAATGTAACTTTCTATTATCTAAGAAAGAATTGATAAGGTCAATCCGAGAGGGTGGACCAATTATTTTGTTGATGTTCCGTGAAAGGCTTGAAGAAATAGGTGAAATGCCTAAGGAGATTGTGACCTTGCTTGAAGAATATCAAGATGTATTCCCAGAAGAGTTACCGAAAGGGTTACCACCCTTCTGACGCATTGAGCATGAAATTGACCTACAACCGGGTGTAGTATTACCCAATCGGCCTTCTTATCGACTGAATCCCGAGGATACTAAAGAGCTTCAATACTATTTCATTTACAAACTTTATCCTTAGTATTAGCTCATTTCATGTCTAATTTCGTGCACATGGGTATGACATGGGTTTTTATGTGTTTCTTATGGGTTTTTGGGTTTCTTATGGGTTTTATGTGTTTCTTATGGGTTTTATGGGTTTCTTATGGGTTTCTACTTTTTTATTAGCAGCCAACTCTCTCCCTTCACGTTGAGGGAGTTTATTCTCCTCCATGTGTGTTAGTTAGCTGCTAACAAATTGCTAGAATTAGTTTTCTTTTTTTTTTTTCAAGTTTAATGTAGGCACTATATTTGGGTTGATTCAATTAACTGAATGTGGCTATAATTTCAGCCTACTTAGAGTCTATAAATACCTCACTTGAGGATGATTGTAATCAACTTTGTGATATTGAAAATTAGAGTGCATTGACATTTCTCTGGAATTCATTTCCTAAGCTCCCTTCCGATCGACCTCCGGTGAGTCCTATCCGGCCGACCGAGAAGAACCCAATTCAGCTTACTTCTGAGCTAGTGAGTTAAGTTTTTCTTGCTGCTTTTCATCATCCTTGCAAGGAAGAAAGGTTAGTAGCAAGCTCCATTTAGCTATTCCCTCTGTTTCGTGATCATTATCCTCCATCAAACTCTCCCTAAATCTGCCATAAATTCCCCATCCCCAAACACATTCCGACCTCCATAAAATCAATCAACCTTCACCAAAACCATCCTTCCATTTTCAATTTCGTGTCAAGAAGGCTTTGAGCTTAGTGCTTTAGGCCAACAACTTGGGGCTTAGGGACAAGGATCATGTCTTAGGGCTTAGAGATTAAGGATAAAGGCTTAAGGACTTCAGCTTAAAGCTTTTGGCTTTGTGCTTTACGATTATAACTTAATGCTTGGGGCATATGACTTAGGGCTTGGAGGAAGGGCTTAGGTCTTGGGGCTTAGAGCGTAACTTTTAAGGCCTAGTGCTTTGGCTTAGTGATTTGGGCTTAAGGCTTTGGCCTTCATGATATGGCCTTCAGGCTTTGGCGATAGAGCTTTGGGCTTAGGGCTTAAAGGTAAGGGCTCACGCTTGGGGCTTAGATCTTGGGGCTTAGGGCTTAGACCTTGTGCCTATTAGAGTAAGGCTTTGAGCTTTGAGCTTTGGGCTTTTGGCTCAAGGTTTAGGGCTTTGGGCTAGTCTTGTACCCCACGAATTAGCCTTAATCTTAAAGCACAATGCCCTAGCCCAAATCTTGAAGCATAAACCCTAACCCTTTGGCACTAAGAACCAATCCCTCGCCCTAAATCCAAAAGCCCAAGCTAAGCCCAAAATTCAAAATTATAAGCCCTAAGCTCAAAAATGTAAGTCGTAAGCAAAATTCCCTAAGCCCTAAGCCATAAGATCAATGCACAAAGCCTTAAGCTCTAAGGCCTAAGCCCTAAGAACTAACCTGACATGCCACGAATTGGCATACCGAATGGAGCAATCACCCGAGCCCGAGCTCAGGAATTTTCTAACATATTTGTTAATTTTGCAGGGAAATTAATTGATGAACTATACATTTCTAAGCCAACTTTAGAGGATCAAACAAGGCCAAAACACGTGATTAATTGGCATGGAGAAAAGGTAGACTTACAACCAAGAACCGAGCCTCCTGGAATCAAGCCCGCACGTGGACCCGGTTGAAGTTCACATTGCATGGTGAGTTAAAGTCACATGCAAACGTGACCAAATGTCCCACGACTCAACTCATCAACACTTCAATGGAGTGAAGGAATTTTAGTATAATTTGATGTTAATTTTTACATTACATTTTAGTAGAACCCGAGAGGGTTTCTCGGCTATATACATTTTAGTTATTATGCATGCTTTTGCATGGGGTTTTGCATGAGGGATTCTCGGCTGAAAATGTAACAACCCTCGTTTATTCTAAGAAATTATAGAAGACATCAAAAGGAGAAGATTAAGAGGTTGAACAACTCGATTGGAGTTGTGGAGAAAAAGTTATGCATGTTAAAAAAAAATTGATAAATGAAAACTGGACTAAGAAATATGAACTTTAGAGCGTTATTCAGTGTTTTGTATAATTGATATCTTTACGCTCGTAATTTTAAGTTTATGTCTTCTACAAAATTTAACTAAACTTAATAAGAAAAATAATGGTCTTTAAATCATAGAAATCTATGTGGTATAACAAAAGTTATGAAAGTTTTAACTGCCGGTCGACCTATGAACAATGTCCGATCGACACAATTGTATACTTTAGGTCGACCCCAGGAATTAGGTGGAGTCGACAAAATTGTGTGTTTGGGTCGACCCTAGAAATTTGGTGGGGTCGACACAATTGTGTGTTTGGGTCGACCCCAGGATCGAAGAGGGGTCGACACAAAATGTTCTTTGGGAATACGTTCGGTCGACACAATAGACATGCGGTCGACACAAAATGTTCTCTATGAATACTTTCGGTCGACACAATTGACGTGCGGTCGACACATTCTTGTTTTGAGTTGAAAAGTCAGCCAAAACATGGGGAAATCTGATCGGTGGATGTAAAGAGGAGATTGATTTTGTTTAATTAAGAGATAAGAAGGCATGGTCTGCCATTCCCCTACAAACACGACCTCTTCTCCCTATCTATTTACTCAGGGTTTTCTCGTCTGATAAGGGAGAGGGAGATTGAGAAAGAAAAGAAGTTCCGTGAGAGAAAAGAGTGAGAAAGGGAAGGCAAGAGGAAAACTCTAAAACTTTCGCAGAAGCTGAAGCTCAAGGTAATATTTTATATCCTCTGGGTTTCTTTTAGGATTCAGTAAGGTTACTATGAATGCATTGGATGAGCTGGTGGATAAATATGGAGGATTTTAGGTTAATTGCTGTGAAATCGGTTAATCATGTATAAAGCTAGAGTTTTTGAGATTCGGTCAAGTTTTAGCACGACTTAGAGTTTACGTCCTTCATAAGAGTTAAATTAGACTCTTAGAATGATCTATAGTCGTTAAAATCACTCGATTCAGAGCTATGTAAAAAAAGTTATTGATGTCGCAAGTCAGTGTACGAAAATTGGGGACAGTTTGGGTCGACCCTTGATAGTTGGGTAAACCAAAACTCGATTTTAAAAAAGCGACGCTTCTATTTTATCGACATGGGTCGACCCCTAAAAGTTTATGTCGACCCAATCACTGTTCAAACAATGAATGCTTTCTTTTTTGTCCACGTAAGTTGACATGCGCTAGTTTTCTGAATTTTGCGTCTTCTAAAAAGTTATAGTAGACTTCTTAAGGAACAATTTGACACCTTAATCGTTAGGAATGGATCATTAACAAGGAATTTATAGTCATTTGAAGTTGGAAAAGAAAGTTAAGATTTTATGTGATTTGTGATCCGTATACGAGTTATATGTTTAGGTCATTTATTGGATTAAGAAGGGACTCAAAGGATTGATTCAAGGAAAGCAGCTAGGGTAAGTTAGCATTAAGATTGTTTGGCCCTTAAGTGGGACTACATTGCAAAGACTAGGATGATTGTTTGATGTGTGCTGCATGTTTGTTCGCATGATATGTTTGGTGATGTATGCTTATTTTCATGTTATGTGATATGATTTAAGAGATGTTTTCATGTTCATATGGTCATGCATCATAGTTTTACAAAATGTCTACAAACTATTTTCATGCATGGTTTTACAACGTAGTTGGAGGTAAACGAGATATGATTGGTGGTATGGGACGCTGATTATGTTTCGTCTCTCACTAATTAAGAACTTGAACAAAAGAATCAGTAAAGTAAACGACCGGTGGAACCACGAGGTGGAGAGCTCGGTCTCGAGGACTGGGTGGAACCACGAGGTGCGGAGCCGGATCGATAAGTAAGAATAATGCAGTAAAGAAGATATTAAAGCTAAGATACGTGAATGAAAATGTGCATTGTTTTAACGACATAGCATACTCATGCATTGCATTTTATAGTTATGCTTCTTACTGAGGTTTAGGCTCATAGTTTAGGCTTTGAAATGTAGGAAATGTAATGGAGGAAAGAGTGCAAGTGACTGACCAAGAGGTTAGAGCAAAGGAGTGTTCAAATTCTACGGTTTATTGAGCGATGACCGACGGGGAGTGATGGATGACACACATAGATATTTTATAAAAATGTTTTGAATGATTTGAAGATGTAATTAAATGTATACCCTTATTTTCGAGTGATGGATTTTAAAGTATTTTAGAGTGAATGTATTTGGAACTGTTTTCTTCCGCTGCAACGGACCGGTTCTCGGGTCGCCAATAAAGTAAGTAAAGGAAGAAAGTAAAATAAGTTAAGTAAGTAAAGCAAGTAAGCGGCGTCCTTGGAATCGGGTCGTTACAGAAAGAAGGGTATTTGGGGCCAAGAAATAAGGGCAAATTGGCTAAAGGGGTGCAAGATCACGTGGCCATCACATTCTTGCATTCTCATTGGTCCAATTTTCCATCCTTTATTTTCATTTTCAGCATGCATGTTGCATGACTTTGGCTCATAATTTTCCCTCCTTTTTTTTGTCCTCTCTTTTCAGCTGGTAAAACCTCCCCCAATGCTGGCTTGTAATTTTGAATTTGGAATTTGAATTAAAGTTGCTTTGAGCATCTCCCTCTCACGGGCATTTCCATCTTCAAAACTGGCAGCCGGCGCACCTCCGGCCACTGTAGGTCATCTCAAAGGAATCCTCCCTCCGAGCTGGAGATTTCTTGGTGCTTCAATACTCCAGCCTTCTTCAAGGACTTTAGGGTGAGGTTGAAGGTCACAAGCTCTTCCTTCCATCAATATTTTTTGTTTGGTTTTAGTTCTTTCTGCAGGCCAATTTCTGGCCACCACCAAAAACGCCGTTACTGTTCCATTACATTCCGTCCGATCCATCCACGTGATTTCCTTCATTTTTGGAGGACTAGCACTTATCTTCTTCCCATAGTTCCACTCAAAATTTCAGCCCTAAAATCCATCGTATCGTTGAGTTATCGCTGTCCAAATTAACGCCCCGATTCTGGAATTATCGGATTATCGTTTTTCCATTTAACCTAACCCGATTCTCCCACTTCCTAAATCTAATCCCCCTCCATTCCGTGTCATTTGGTATCAGAGCCATAAATCCCTCCCCACCTTCCTGTTTACCTCTGTTATGTGTGATTATAAGTTTGAAGGATGACCCCTCTATTTTGTTATACGTTGTAAAACAATGCATGAAATCATTTCGTTGACATTTTGTAAAACTATGATGCATGACTATGTGACTATGAAACATCACTTAAATCACATCAAACATAACATGAAAATAAGCATACATCACCAAACATGTCATGAAATCAAACATGAAACACACATCAAACATAATCCTAATCTTTGCAATGTAGTCCCACTTAAGGCCAAACCATCTTAATGCAAACTTACCTTAGCTGCTTTCTTGAATCAATCCACTTGAGTCCCTTTTTAATCCAATAAATGACCTAAACATATCAATCATATAAGGATCAGAAATTGCATGAAGTCTTAACTTTCTATTCCAACTTTGAACAACTATAACTTCCTTGATAATGATCCATTTCTGAAGATTAAGGTGTCAAATTGTTCCTTAACGAGTATACTATAACTTCTTAGAAGACACTAAATTCAGAAAACTAAAGCATGTCGACTTATGTGGACAAAACAGAAGGCATTCACTGTTTGAACCCCGATTCGGTCGACCCAACCTGTAAGGGTCGAACCATGTCGACAAAACAGAGACCGTGTGTTCTTCAATTGAGAACCGGTCAACCCAACCTATAAGGGGTCGACCGCAGCTCTTCCCAGTTTCTATACACTGACTTGCAATGTCCATAACTTTTTATACATAGCTTCTAATTGAGTGATTCTAACATCTATAAATCACTCTAAAAGTCTAATTTAACTCTTATGAAGGACATAAACTCCAATTCGTAATACATATTGACAGAATCTCCAAAACTCTAACTTTGTACATAATTGACTGATTTCACAGCAATTAACATGAAATCATTCATATGTATCCACCAACCCAACCAATACAATCATTTTATCATTAGTGAACTTAGAAGAACTTAAGAGGATAGAAAATATTACCTTGAACTTCAGTTCCCACGAGAGCTTTAGAGTTTCCTACCTCGCCTCTCTTGAGATATCTCACTTTCTCACTATTTTCTCTCACAGAACTTCTTTTCTTTCTCAATCTCCCTCTCCCTTATCAATACGTGAGAACTCTAAGTAAATAGGGAGAAGGAACCATGCTGGTAGGGGGATGGATGACCATGCCTTCTTATCTCCTTAATTAAACAAAAATCAAACTTTCCTTTACGTCCACCGATCGGCTTTCTCCAGGTTGTTGCTGACTTTTCAACTTGGGTAGGTGAGAATGTTGTAGGATCGTGTTTAACCTAAAAGGGGAGGGGGGGGGGGGGTGAATTAGGTTAATAGATATTTTATAAGTTTAATATGAAATTCTTCGTTTATCTCTTAAAAAATATTTATCTATTAAATGACTAAGCACAACCAATAATTAAAAGTTTAAGAGAGAGAAGAATGACACTGAGCTTGTTAACGCGGTTCGGCCAACCTTGCCTACGTCCGCGCTTCAAGGTTCCTCCTTGAAGATCTTTCAGCTCTCCCTGGAGCTTTACT
>QAOC01027985.1:0-16764 GCA_003255005.1 Begonia fuchsioides | reverse complement strand
TTAATTCTTTTCCTTTGCTCTTCGTGATGTCCTCATCACTCGGGATGCAAATGGGTTTTGGTAGGGTTATGGATGTAGGAGCTGGTGGATTGCACTCTCACCCTCAAGGCCACAATGTGTGGTTGGAGAAATGCAGCAAGGCTTAACTATTTTAGCTCGGAAAATAGTCAACACCTAGGGAGAGCTCTCGGTCGCCGGAATGATTGTCGGAGCACACCGAGTCTTGGAGGAAAAAACGTCCAAGGAGGAGAGAAATGCTAAGCACTCTGTTTATTTTTTTGAAAAAAGAAAGGCCCTTACAAAAATCCAAGAAAAGAGCTTAAAACATCCACCAAGTTTCTTGGGAGGGGTGCTCAAATCGGATGGCTCAAAAGAAGCTACCCGATTTGGCCAAGCAACAAAAAAGGAAGGGAAATTTTCCCTTTGACCTAACCAAAATAAGGACACACTAGGGTGTAACCTCTACCTGCATGAGCCACCCTAGAGCCTACCAAAAATGCAGCTTACATGAGGGTGCTGCAGCTCCTAAAGGCACAATCACACGTTCAAGCTGCTGAGAATATTGAGCACAAAAAAAAAACAAAACTAACACCTAAAATAAAATGAGACAACTCTCACTCCTTCAAGTGATCTTGGGCTGATTGAGTATTGGGCTCTTTCCTTCACAATCCATCTTCAAGGCTCCGTGAATGGGCAACATGCATTGGCTCTCCCTTGCCGTCCATCGCCGAAATGTTAAAGCTCTCTTGCCAAGTTAGGAGACGCTTGGGTTTCTCTTGGTCCATTAAAGTTGGTTCCATGATGTAAAACATTTCCTACAAAAAGAGAAAATTCGTTAGCAAGCTCCTTGGCTCGGGCTCGGGTGATGACTCCGGTAGGTTCAGGATTTGTCAAGTGATCCCGAAGCATGTCAATTCCACCCCTTGTAAGATAGATCTCACAAGCTAAGCTCTTCCAGCGTAGGAGAGAGTGACAACACTCCATCTATTAACGTAGTTCTTGATCTTACAGACAAGAGTGTCATAATTTTTTAAATTGAGCTTCTTTGCAGCAAGGGTAATACCAAGATAGTGGAAAGACATTTTACCGAGGTCAAGATTAGTAAACCGAAGGATTTCTCAAAGACTATAATCCTTAATTCAAATGGAATAAGGGTTAGATTTGAGGAGATTAATCTAAAGTCCAGAGACGTTTTTGAAATCTGCAATGCATAAAAGGAAATATTGGATGAAGATGGGGTTCCCGCTAGAAAGCAAAAGGAGGTTATCAACAAATGCAAGGGGTGTGAGCCTTAATGGTTTACACATTGGATGAAAGTTGTATCTCGATTTGGGAAGCCTGAAACGGATGAGCCTGAAAAGGTACTCAAGGTCGATGACAAAGAGATAAGGAGATAGTGGTTCACCTTGCCTTAGGCCCTTGGCACCCAAGAAAAACTCATGCAATCTGCCATTGATCGAGATTAAATAAGATTTAGTCCAAACACATTCAACGATCTAAGCTATAAAGATACTGGGGAAACCTAGAGCTAGAAGGATGTCTTTTAGGAAAGTCCAACATACCGAATCAAAAGATTTCCATAGATCAATTTTGATGAAACATCTAGACGAAGCTCGTTTGGTATTGTATTTCTTGATGAGCTCCTGCATAAGATGTATAATTTCAATCATATTTCTGCCTCTGATAAAGACAGCTTGAGCAGGGTCATTGATAACTTCCAAGGTCATTAATAATCTAATGGCTAGGATTTTTGCAATTACCTTGTAGAAGAAATGGCAGCAAGAAATGGGTCTAAAGTCTTTGGCCTCTGCAGCATGGATTGTTTTAGGTATTGGAACAATTATTGCGGGGTTCCATTGCTTCAGCAGGTGACCAGAAGCAAAACATTCTTTAGTAAGTCATTGTCAGTTATGTCCTAAGATTGTTTTGTAAAAATTTGAAGTGTATCCATCGGGGGCGGGGGCTTTATCATTGTCAATACTAAGCAGGGCGCAATAGATTTCATAAGAGGAGTAAACTTTGGTTGGAGACATATGAAGGTCCAAAGAAATCAGTGGGCTCATCTTGATCACGTTTGGATAAAGGGGAGTACAACATTTTGTTACTCCCAACAAATTTCTGAAATAACTTCGTAACTAATCCGAGACCTGGGCTTAGAAGAGGTGGATGAGCTGTTAGGTTTCACGAGGGAAGTTATGCACTCTTGCTTAGCATTTCTTTTGACGAGAACGTGAAAGCATTTAATGGTTTTATAACTCTCTAGTAGATATTGCACTTAGCCTTCTACTGGTAGAAGCACTTTTCCACTTTGCTTAAATTGATCATTTTGTTCCTGAGGTTCAAGAGGGCAGGGGGAGATAAGGACTAAAGAAACTTAATAGAAAGTTTCCTGAGTGTTTTTTGGGTCCTATTTAGCTTCCCTAGACCTAGTAGAGATGTGAGAGAAATGGATCTCATTAAGCTCTTGAAGGACACATTTAAAGCATTTGAGCTTTGATCTTAGAATATCTTGGTGATTGCCATGTGTGGGCTACTTCCATAGAGAGTCAGAAATGTAAAGGAAATGATCATGGTCACTGTACATTTTGCAAATTTTCCATGTAATTTTAAGCGATGGATTAGAGCTGTGCATGGATACAACACATGGTGCATGATTGGAGCAATTGGGGGAAGGAATTTAGCCTCAGCATGTGGGCCGTTTAATAGTCAGTCATTGTTAACAAAGGCTCTATGAAGTTTGGACCAGACCCTGCCATTACACCATGTGAAAAAACAACCAATAGACGAGAGGTACGTAAGTCCTAGATCAGAGTAGCAATCTTTGAAATAATTCATTTCTATATTAGAGACTTGAACAACGCTTTGGCAATCTTCTAGAGATAGAACCACATTGAAACCCCCNCCCCCCTGATTAGCCAAGGCTTGGAAGGGGGTTAGCATAAGCAAGATTATTCCATAGTCCTCTTCTGTGTATGAAAGAATGGAGGCCATAGACAAAGGAGCCAAGAATAAAAGTTTGCTGAGTTTACATTTAATGGTAGAGTGGATAACTTGGGGATGAGATTTCAAGAGATAAAACTATACTTTTTCTAAGTTCCAAAGTATAGCAATGCAATTGCTAGGGTGTAGATTGAAATTGATGACAAATTTCCATCCACAAAGCCTTTTTGCCACAAAGCTGAAAAATTTCTCGGGGGATGTCTTGGTTTCAAGCAAACCAATAACATCAATTTCAGAGTCTTTGATGAGGTGGATTACCTCATCCTGCGTTAGGGACAAGTTGAAACCCTAAATATTTCAAGTTGAAACGATCATGTGGAGGGAAGGAGAGGGACCTCCCAGATTGTGTGTTCAAATTTCTTAGGCACTAATTTTTTCTCGCTTTTGGCTTCACGAGTCACGAAGACTTTTTGATTTTGCTTAGACCCCTTGGATTGTGTGACAATTTTTAAGAAATATTGATCTTCTGAATCAGGTGGTGTGGTTTGAAGAGAAGTAGTTGAGCTTTCGGCTACAAGTGTATCTTGGGATCAAATGTCAATCGATGCCATCAGGTTTGAGGGGGGGGAAGCGGCGGGGAAGCGGCTAGCTCAGGTAAGCTAGAGTGGGGAGGGAACTTTCCTTATGTTTGGGAGACACTTTGGGAGTTTTAGGTAAGGTGTAGTCCTTAACTTCAGGCAAGAGTCTGCAGTGGGAGATTCACTGCCTGATAGTATGGCAATGGGAACAGTACCCGTCTCCAATTTGAAGGAGACCGTTTGTGTAAATGCCTTCTTATTTGTTGAGATAAGACTTCTCTTACTAGTTCTTTGGTGGCATCGACTTTAATAAGCACCCTTGTGTCTTATCCAGAAAATTTTTTGGCCAACATGTCGGTCATGATGATATTGTGCTCAATATTTGGTCACTCCAACATTCTAAAGGCAGTTCTAGAAACGTTACCCAAATCCTAACTGATTTTATTTTGTCCTCTCCAAAATAAGCCTTAAGCTCTATGAGCTAATCCTAAGCCCAAAGCCTAAAATCCAAAGCTTAAAAACCAAAGACTCAAACACAAAGCACTGAGCCCAAAGAACAAATCCTTTAGCCCTACACCCAAAACCCTAAGCCCTCAGCAATACCACTATGCAATAAGTACTAATCCCCTAAGTCAAAAGCCCAAAGACCAAAAGCCCAAAGCTCAAATCCCTAGGGCCAAAGCCCAATGCCCTTAGCCCTACGCCCTAAACCTCGAGCACTAAGTCGTATGCCCTTAGTCTTATGCCTTAAACCTTAAGCACTACGCTTTATGCCCTAAGCCTTAAACCTAAAGCCCTTTGTGTTAATCCTTAAACTGAAAGCCTAAAGCCCCAAGCCAAAAGCCTAAAGCCTAAAGCCTAAAGCCCTAAGCCCAATTCCCTAAGCCCAATCTCCCTAGCCCAATGTCTAAAGCCTGATCCAAAAGTGCGACACTTAGAATCTTAAGACCTAGGCCCAAAGCCGTAAGTCCTAAACTCTAAGCCCTAAGCCCTAAGCCCTAAGCTCTAATCCCAAAGTCTTAAGTCGTAAGCCTTAATCCCAAAACCCTAAGCTCTAATCGCTAAGTCATAAGCCCTAAACACGAAGCCTTAAGTATTAAACCCTAAGATAAAATCCCTAAGCCCAAATACATAATCCCTAAGTTGTAAGTCCTAAGCGCAAAGCCTTAAGTATTAAACCCTAAGCCAAAATCCCTAAATCATGATCCCTAAACTTTCATCCCTAAGCACAGTCCCCAAAGCACTAAGCCCCGAACCCTAAGCCTTATGCCCTAAGTCATAAGCTTGAAGACCTAAGCCTTATGTCCTAAGCCCAAAGCCCAAACTCTTAAACCCTATGCCCTAAGCTGTAAGTACTAAACCCTAAGCCCAAAGCCTTATAATCTAGGCCCTAAGCCCTAATCCTAAGTTCTAAGAACAAAGCCTTGATCCCTAACACCAAGTCCTAACCCGAAGCCCTAATGCCTAAGCCTTTATCCATAAGCCCTATGCTTTAAAGCGCTAATCCTTAAGACCAAAGTTTGTAACCGAGAACCTTAATCCTAAAGCCTTAAACCCAAAAACTTAAGCCTATAGCTCTAAGCCCAAAGCTGAAAGGCCAAAGGCCAAACTCGAATTCCCTTCGCACTATGCCCTAAACCTTAAGCCCAAAGTTGTATGTCATTAGTCCTATACCCTAAACATTAAGTCGTGAGGCCTAGGACCTTGATGATACACTTTATGCCCTAAGCTCAAAACCCAAAACCCTTAGCGCTAACCCCTAAACTCAAAGCCTTAACCTTACATCCCTAGCCCGCAAGCCCAAATCTTGAATCCATGAGCAAAAGATCAAAGCCCTAAGCACATATCCCTAGGCCCTAATCTCTAATCCCTAAGCCCAAAAAAAGTCCTCTGTCGTTGGCCAAAAGCCCTTAGACTAAAGCCCTAAGCCCTAAGCTCTAATCTTGATGCTCTAAGCCCAAAGGCAAAAACCTAAGCCCAAAGTCAAAAGTCCTTAGCCCTAGGCCCTAAGCCATAAGCCCTAAGTCATAGACCCTAAAGCTATTAGCCTTAAGCTCTAAGCACTAAGCCCTAAGCCCTAAGTCCTAAGTTCTAAGCCCTAAGCCTTAAGCCTTAAGTCCTAAGCCATGGGTGATGAGCCCAATGGCCTACTCCTAAGCATTAAGCCTAAAGTCTTAAGCCAGTCGTTAGCCCAAAGCCCAAAGCTCTAAGCCCTTAGCCCTAAGAACTAAGCCCTATGCCCACTGCCCTAACTCCTAAGCTCAAAGTCGTAATGCAAAAATCATAAGTCCTAACAGGTAGCCTTAATCCCTAGTCTCCAAGCACTATGACCAAAGTTCTAAGCCCTAATGCCTATGCAATACGATATAATCCCCAAGCCTTAAGCCCTAACCCCTGACGCCTACACCCTAAGACCTAAGAGCAAAGCCCAAAGTCATTAATCCTTAGCCCTAAGACCTAAGGTCAAACCCCTAAGCTCTAATCCCTAAGACCCAAGCTCAAAGATCTAAGCCCTAAGCCCTAACACCTAAGCCATTATTCCTAAGAGCAAAGCCCAAAGCCCTAATCCTAAACCCCAAAGCCATAAGTGCTAAGCCCTAAGCCTAAAGGCCTAACTCTTAAGCCTGAAGTGCTAGGGGTCAAAGCCCTACGTGCTAAGCGCAAAGCCTTAACCCCAAAGCCTTAAATCCCAAGCTCTAATCCTTATGCCCTAACTTGTTGTAAATATGTTTTAAGTAACTTTTCATGTATGCCTTAAACGATTTTCACAAGAAAATATTTTCCGCTGCCAGTAAAAAAAATGAAGAACATATTTCTAGCTAGGAAGGACGTTACAAACTTATGATATCCAAGCCCAGGTCAAAATCGTTTCTGCAGACACCTTGACAACACAACTACCACCATGAACGAGCTCCAACATTAGTAAGTTTTTCTTATTATAAGTGAATAAGTATTTGCTTATACATTATTGCTCGATGTAGGATAAGTACAAAATGGTTAGAGGAAATCCTGCAAGAGATGAGGTCATTAATCGGCTGTCAGATATTGTTGATCGCCAATTTCAACAATTGGAAAGATTAATGGCTCGAGAAGAACAATCGAATCTCGTATGGTTGGGACGGGAGTGCTTAGCTGTTAAAGGTTTCGCCGCCTGTACCATCCAAGTTTTGATGCGCAATCATCGGACCCAGCATATGCTGAAGAGTCGGTTCGTACACTTGAAGATATGTTTGATTATGCTAAAATTGAAGATGGGGAGAAAGTTAATTGTGCAGCATATATGTTAGCCAAAGATGCACGATATTGGTGGGACACTGTGAAGGCCACCAATAATGTTCGAACCATGATGTGGCAGCAGTTCAAAGAAGTATTTTACGAGAAATATTTTGGTCACACAGTCGGAACAAGTAAATTAGTGGAGTTTGTACAACTACGTCAAACCGGAAGTGTGGCGGAATATGTAAGGAAATTTTAATCCCTTGCTCATTTTGCTAGCCATTTAGTTAGCAACAATGAGCACAAAGTGCATCAATTCACCCAAGGCCTGAAAGCTGAAATTTATAGGGGTGTCAAATTTCAGGTACGCATGAATTACCGTACTCATATGTGGTAACTAAAGCATTCAAAGTAGAAGAAGACGAGGTTACATTTCAATAACATCAAGAGAATGTTCAGAAATTTTACACTGAAGGGCAGTCATCTAGAGATAAGAGATGGCAGACTCCAACGAAAGGTAAAAGACAAGGAGAAGAATTACAAAACCAAGGCAGAGAAAATAAAATTCAGAAGTCATCTCAACTACAACAATGCCCAAAATGTAAAAGGGTACATACAGGAGAATGCTTGAAAGGCACTGGACAATGTTATAAATGCAAGAAACCAAGGCACATCTCCAAGTTTTGCCCGATGCTGGAAAAGGAGAAATCAAAGGTGACACCCCGTGTGTTTGCAATGATAGAGCCAGAAGATACCATTTAGATTATGGACATACCCGCTTATACCTTGATTGATTCAGGTGCAACTCATTCGTTTATCTCACTTGATTTTATATGTATGCTTAATTGTTCCCCTCAAGAAGCAGAGTATGAGTATGATGTGATGCTACCTTCGGGTGAGCATTTACATTTGAGCCATGTGTTACGAGAGTGCATAGTTAAGATAGACGATAGGATACTATATGCTGATTTCATAATCATGAAAATGAAGGGTTATGATGCAATTCCGGGAATGGACTGGCTGCATCCACATTATGCAACAAATAATTGTAGGACCAAACATTTTCATCCTCTGGGTGCAGAAATTTGTTCTTTTCAAGTCGTTAAGTGTACAAAGAAAATGCCGATTATATCAGCTATTAATGCTCAACAATTACTGAAACACGGGTGTGAAGAATTCTTGGCAAGTATTATTGATACTTGAAAACAACCAAGTATCCAACTGAAGGAGATCCCGGTAGTGCAAAATTTTACAAAAGTTTTTCTAGATGATCTTCCTGGTTTGCCACCCTACCGGAAGATTGAATTTGTAATTGATGTATACCCTTGCACAGAACCGGTATCTAAAAACCCGTATAGGATGGCCCAACTAAATTGAAGGAGCTAAAAAGTCAATTGGGATAATTGATGAGGAAAGGGTTCATTCAGCCAAGCTTTTCACCTTGGGGAGCTCCAGTATTATTTGTAAAGAAGAAAGATGGAACAACGAGAATGTGCATCGATTACAAAGAGTTGAATAAGTGGATGGTAAATAATAAGTATCTTTTACCACGAATAGATGATTTATTCGATCAACTCATTGGTGCACTAGTTTTCTCAAAGATAGACTTACATTCAGATTATTATCAGCTTAAAGTGCAGCCTGAAGATATTTTAAAGACAGCATTTTGTACGAGGTATGAACATTATGAGTTTTTGGTAATGTCCTTTGGATTAACAAATGCGCCTGCAGGATTTATGAACTTAATGAATAATGTGTTTTGAGAATATTTAGACAGATTTGTAATCGTCTTTATCGATGATATCCGTATCTATTCTAGAAGCAAAGAAGAACATGAGAAACATTTGGAGATTGTTTTAAATCAAGTGAGGCAACACAAGTTATATGCAAAATTTTCCAAATGTGAATTTTGGCTAGATTGAGTGAATTTTCTTGGCAATGTTATCACCGAAGATGGTATATCTGTGGATCCAGCAAAGATTCAAACAATCAAAGATTGGCCACACCCAAGGAATATTGGAGATGTAAGGAGTTTTCTGAACTTGCAGGCTTTTATCAAAAATTCATTGAAGGATTTTCAAAAATTGCTATGCCTTTAACTCGATTAACCAAGAAGAACATGAAATTCTGGTGGTCAGTTTATTGTGAACAAAGTTTTCAGGTATTAAAAGATAAACTGACCACAGTCCCAATATTAAAACTTCCAAATGAAGATGGACGTTTTAGTATTTACTGCGATGCAGCAAAGATAGGCCTTGGATGTGTACTTATGCAAGAGGGGAAGGTAATTGCATATGCATCAAGGCAACTGAAAGAATATGAGAAAAACTACCCAACACATGATTTAGAGCTTGGTGCTGTAGTTTTTGCTCTCAAGATATGAAGACACTATCTATATGGAAAGTCATGTGAAGTATATTCTGACCATAAAAGTTTAAAGTATATTTTTACACAGAAAGAGCTTAATATTCAACAACGGAGATGGCTCAAATTCGTCAAGGATTATGACTTTGAAATTAAGTACTATCCAGGAAAAGCCAACGTTGTTGCCGATGCATTAAGTAGAACAACAGGCTTTAAGCAACCAACATTATCGGCTTTATCGGTTGCATTACAATCGGAGATCCAAAAATTTGATCTGGAGCTTATAACGGAAGTGACTAGTAAGATGGCTGCATTAACGGTTAGACCTACACTTTTAGATGAGATCAAAGAGGTACAATTAAGAGATTTAAGGTGTTTGGATTATAATTCAAAAAGGGATCTTAATGAATCTTTTAAATTTCATTGTTCAGAAGATGGTATTTTAAAATTCAAAAACCGATGGTATGTCCAACAAGATTCAGATTTACGAAGAAAGGTATTATCTGAAGCACATTCATCTACGTTCTCAATACATCCTGCCTAATTAAGCACAAAGAAAAACTGCTTCCATCATGACTTCTCGGGAAAATATCCCAAAATGCAATTACCGATATGGTGGGCGTCTTCTCAACATCTCTTCCACCGATTCCCCACGTCAGGATTAATATCATCCCAACAGACTCCCTTAATCCTGGCGTGGTCTAAGATCACGTACACCCAGGAGGTAATGCATTTCTGCCAACTTTACTCCCGATAAAGCCTTTGTCAACGCATCTGCCCTCTGCTCATCTGTTCTTACAAATTCAACAATAATCTCTCTGCTTTCAACACATTCTCGAATAAAATGATACCTCACGTCGATGTGTTTGCTGCGTCCATGGAACACAAGATTTTTCATCAGGGCTAAAGCAGACTTATTATCAACGTACAACTTCACTGCTTTCGATTCTTGATTCACCAATTCTGCAACCAGATTATTTAGCCACAATGCTTGATAAGCAGCGGATGTCGCAGCCATGAATTCCACTTCACAAGACGACAGTGCCACAGTTTTCTGTTTTTGCGAGTTCCATGATACGAGATTGTCGTTGACATAGAACGCCATACCTCCTGTACTTCTTCGATCGTCTAAATCACCTGCGAGGTCGCTATCACTGTATCCTGTGATCACCTCTTCTCCAACTGCCTTCCTGTAAACCAATCTGTGATGAATGGTACCCTTCAAATACCTCAGAATCTGTTTTAAAGCTTGTCGATGGTTCACCGTTGGCCTTTCCATGAATCTGCTAGCCACTCCAATGCGTAGGAAAGACTGGTTCCCCCTTTTCCGGTAATGTTTGGGTGGTCCTCTGATGAGGACATCACGAAGAGCAAAGGAAAAGAATTAAATGTAACCGGAGCAAGCATGGACGGAAAGATGATAGAAGATCGAGCAAAGAAGTTCGGTGAAAAACTAAACATATATATCCAAGAACTTCTCAATTGTGACGGCGTTATTGTTCCCGACAATATCAAAGTTAAATGCATGACATGCATTCAAGTGCACATGGGACAAGATGACATTATTATAGATTAGCTATTATCTACTTATCATCTATGTTGCATGTCATATAAAAAGTAGGTGAAAAGTAGGTAGAAAAGTTGGTAAGAAAGTGGGTGAGAAAGTGGTTGATGTTGGAAGAAGAGAAATTAGGTGAGAAATGAGTCCTATAAATATGTACTAGATTTATCATTTTAGAGGAACTTGAGTTTTTTGAATCATATTGTGAGAGACTTCTCCTTTTCAACTTGTTGTTCGGTCTTTCATTGCAAGTCCAGCAACGTCGTTTCTGACTTATCAAACGGAATCCCTTCGTTTGTGGCGTCTTTCCTATCCAAGGTTCCTAGTCGCGTTATTGTTTCGGGTCTTAAGCTCTTTCTAAGCTAAGGTTCAAACGTCCGTCGACTTCGGGTCAAGGTTCCATTTCTATCTTTATTTTCTTTTATATTCCGCATTCGATCACTGATCAATCTATATCAGTTAAGATCATATCATCCTCTCCCCCTCCCTTTTTGTGCCACTCCAAATCGGGTAAGCTTGTGTTTAGCCACCCGATTAGGGGTTCTTCTCTCATGCATTGGAGATCAAAACTCTCCTTCAGCCAAGCTTTGTAGGCAGTTGATGTTTTGAATACAAAGTGCTCTGCATTTTCATCTCCTTGGCTGTGGTTTTTCCGGCAACCAAGACTCGGCTCTCCGGTGAGTAATATCCGGCGACTTCCGAGAGGTCCTCCTAGGTTTTGGCTTCCCTTCCGAGCTAGGGCGAGCTAGGCCTTGCTGCACGTCTTCAGCCACATCCCCATGGTCCTAGGGTAAGCGTGTAATCCCCATAGCTCCTCTCCACCCCGCCGGTAAATCCCCTTTTCCGGCCATCCCCATCTCCTTTCCGATTACCACTTCTTTTGGCACCCGATAATCCTCTCTGCATATCTCCCATTTCCCTGAACCTTTAACCCTAATTTTTGGAGGTTAAGCTCTTCCCTCATCCACAAATCATCCCTCAAAATCTCGGTTGCAAACTCTGTATGCAACCCGAGAACCACCCGTTTCAATAACCCTCCTCTTTCGGCCACTTCAGTCCCTTGCCTCTTACCCGAACCTACTTTTCTTCCACTCTCCATTCTTGAAGCGTGTCACAATGTTTGATGGACAGTCTTCTGATGCAAGTAGTGCTGAAGAGTGGATTCGTACGCTCGAGGACATGTTTGAGTATGCGAGGATTGAGGACATAGACCGTGTGCCTTGTGCGGTTTACATGCTATCAAAAGATGCTCGTTTCTGGTGGGACACTATTAAGGCTTCTGAGGAGTCGCATCATATGACGTGGGCCCGATTTAAAGAAATATTCAATGATAAGTACTTCGACCAGGACACAAGAACAAGTAAGTTGATGGAGTTCCTTCAGTTACGCCAAACTGGATCGGTGGCAGACTATGTAAGGAGATTTGAGTCATTAACAATATTTGCTGCTCATATGGTCGCCAAGAATGAGTTGAAGGTAAATCAGTTTGTTCAAGGACTGAAAGTGGAGGTGTATCGTGGAATTCAAATAGCCGGAACTGACGATATTCCGTATTCCAAGGTTGTGAAGAAGGCCTTGGCAATTGAAGAGGCCAAATTAAAAGTTTTGAAGCAACGAGAGCCACCCAAGAGATATTTTCGAGAAATCCAGCCACAACAATCCAGAGGATGACAGCCAAACAAAGGAGTGAAAAGGTCCTTTGATGGCAAGGCTGAAACAAGCCAAGGGAAGCGATCACAAGTTCCAAAGTAAGTTGAGTCATGTTCTAAGTGCGGATTGAAGCATAATGGTGAGTGCCTTAAAGGATCAGGTCATTGTTATGGGTGTGGACAGTTTGGACACCTGAAGAAGGAGTGCCCGAAAACAGCAACGGTTCCAGCAAAAGTGACACCAAAGAGTCTTTGCACTTATTGATCCTCAGGAGGCCGGTCAACCATCAATCATCGCAGGTGCCTTATTAATTTGCTGGTGTTCATGCATATACCCTTATAGATATTGGAGCTACACATTCGTGTTTATCTACTACTATATTAGACAAGATAGTTGATTTTCTGGAGAGAGTTGAAGCATCCTATGAGGTGATGTTACCTACAAGGAAGCATTTATTTTTACATCCCGCCCTACGTGACTGTGAAGTTTGTCTAAACGATAAAGTGGTACATGCTGATTTCATTGCTATGGAAATGAAGGGTTACGATGCTATTTTGGGAATGAATTGGCTATGCTGATATTGTGCCACTATTGATTGCAGAGCTGGTGTTGTCGACTTCCAACTCTCTGAGTGTCAACGGTATTCTTTTTATGTTGCAAAGGATACCAAGAAAATTTCAATTATATCTTCTATCAAAGCTCAACAGATGTTCAAGAAGGGTGATGAAGGGTTTCTATTGAACATTCGTAATTTAGAATTGGAGCCTCAGAAGGAAGTAAAAGATATAACTGTGGTTCAGAATTTTCCAAGAGTATTTTTAGATGATCTACCCGGACTTCCTCCCGATCGGGAAATAGAGTTCGTGATTGATGTTTATCCTGGTTCTGAACCAGTATATAAAAATCCTTATCTAATGGCGCCAATTGAGTTGATGCAATTGAAGGCACAGTTAGAAGAACTGATGAACAAGGGGTTTATTCGATCGAGTTACTCACCGTGGGGAGCGCCGATATTGTTTGTAAAAAAGAAGGATGGTTCTCTGAGAATGTGCATTGACTACATGAAGCTAAATAAAGTAACGGTGAAGAACAAATATCCACTACCCCGGATAGACGATTTATTTGATCAACTCCAAGGAGCTTGTGTTTTTTCGAAGAAAGACTTACGCTCGGGGTATCATCAATTGAAGATCAAGGAGGAAGACATACCAAAAACTGCATTCAGAACGAGATATGGACATTATGAGTTCTTGGTGATGTCGTTTTGGATTGACTAATGCCCCGGTGGCTTTTATGGATTTAATGCACCAGATATTTCATAAATATCTTGATAAATTTGTAATCGTGTTTATCGATGATATTCTTGTATATTCCAAAACGAAGGCCGGGCATGCAGACCATTTAGGAATGGTGTTATCAACATTGGAGTTTCACAAATTATATGCAAAGTTTAGCAAGTGCGAGTTTTGGTTGGATCGGTAAATTTTCTTGGCTACGTGATATCAAGAGAAGGTATTTCAGTTGATCCAGCAAAAATACAATCAATAATGGATTGGTCTCAATCGAGGACAGTGACAGAGGTTCGAAGTTTTCTCGGATTGGCCGGATATTATAGGAGATTTATCGAGGGATTCTCTAGAATTGCTATTCCCCTATTTCGCCTAACAAGAAAGAATGTAAAATTTTTGTGGTCAGAAGAGTGTGAACAAAGTTTTTAAACGATTGATTTTTGTAAAGTCTTGATGGATGGACATGAGAGAAACATTGATTTTTGTTTAATTAAGGAGATAAGAAGGCATGGTCTGCCATTTTCGTACCAGCACGACTCCTCCCTATTTTACTTTAAGTTCTCACGTCTTGATCAATGGGAGAGTGAGATTGAGAAAGAAAAGAGATAGTGTGAGAGAAAAGAGTAATAAAGTGAGTTACCGCTGAAGTTCAAGGTAATTTTTCTATCCTCTGAGTTTGTTTTAGGTTCAGTAAGGATAATATGATGATATTGGTTGAATTGATGGATAAAAATGAAAGATTTCATGTAGATTGTTAAAAAATCAGTTGATTGCGTGCAAGGTTAGGGTTTTTGAGATTCGGATGAATCGTAGCATGAATTTGAGTTTATGTCTTTCATAAGAGTTACAGTAGACTTTTAGAGTGATCTATATCCATTTGAATCACTCAGTTTGGGCTCTTTTGCTTGACTTTGTAGGTAGCTGGAATCACATCAACATCTATTTCAAAATCTTTGTAATTTATCACACCAAAATAAGGGTATACATCTTAATTACATCTTCAAAATATTCAAAACATTTTATATTCTAACTGTGTGTGTCATACATCATTCCCCGTCGGTCATCGCTCAATAAACGGTATCATTTGGACACTCTTCTGCTCTAACTCCTTGATCAGTCACTTGCACCATTTCTTCTATTACATTCCCTACATTGCAAAGCCTAAACTATGAGCCTAAAGCTCAGTTAATAACATAACTATAAAATGCAATGCGTGAGTATACTATGCTGTTAAAACAATGCACGTTTCATTCACGTTTCTTAGGTTTCATATCTTCTTTATTGCGTTATTCTTGCTTATCGATCCGGCTCCGCACCTCGTGATTCCACCCAGTCCTCGAGACCGAGCTCTCCACCTCGTGGTTCCACCAGTCTTTTCCTTATCGATCCGGCTCTGCACCTCGTGGTTCCACCCAGTCCTCAAGACCGAGCTCCCCACCTCGTGGTTCCACCGGTCATTTACATTTTTATTCTTACTTAACGATCCAGCTCTCAAACTCGTGGTTCCACCCAGTCCTCGAGACCGAGCTCTGCACCTCGTGGTTCCACCGGTCGTTTACATCTTCTGATATTCACGTTCTTAATTCATCGGAGACGAAACATAATTGGCGTCTCATACCACCAACTATACCTTGTTTACCTCTAACTACGTTGTAAAACAATGCATGAAAATAGTTCGTAGACATTTTGTAAAACTATGATGCATGACCATGTGACTATGAAAAACGTCACTTGAAGCACATTAGATAACATGAAAATAAGCAGTCATCACCAAAAATGTCATGCAAATAATCATGCAACACACATCAAGCATACATCCTAATCTTTGCAATGTAGTCCCACTTTAAGGGCCAAATAATCTTAATACTAACTTACCTTAGTTGCTTTCTTGAATCAATCCACTTGAGCCCCTTTTTAATCCAATAAATGACCTAAATATATAAATCATATACGGATCAGAATTTGCATAAAGTCTTAACTTTCTATTCCAACTTCAAATGATTATAACTTCCTCATTAATGATCAATTCCTGATGATTAATGTGTCAAATTATTCCTTAAGGAGTCTACTATAACTTCTTAGAAGACACCAAATTTAGAAAACTAAAGCATGTTGACTTATGTCGACAAAACAGAGGGCATTCACTGTCTGAACACCGATTGGGTCGACCCAAACTGTATGGGGTCGACCCATGTCGACAAAACAGAGATCGTCTGTTTTTTATTTGAGAATCGGTCAACCCAAACTACAAGGGGTCGACCCAAACTCTCCCCAGTTTTTGTACACTGACTTGCGATGTCCATAACTTTTTATACATAGCTTTGAATCGAGTGATTCTAACAGCTATAAATCACTCTAAGAGTTTACTCTAACTCTTATAAAAGTCATAAACTCTAATTCCTACTACTTATCGACCGAATCTCCAAAAACCATAACCTTGCACATAATCAACTGGTTTTCTAACAACCTACATGAAATCCTTCATTTTTATCCATCTTATTCAAACACTACTATCATATTATCCTTACTGAACCTAAAAGAAAACTCAGAGGATAGAAAAATTACCTTGAACCTCAGCTTCACGAAAACTTTAGAGTTTTCCTCCTCTCCTCTGAGATATCTCTCTTTTCTCTCTACTTTCTCTCACAGAACTTCTTTTCTCTCTCAATCTCCCTATCCCTTATCAAGACGTGATAACTTAAAGTAAAATAGGGAGAAGGAGCCATGCCTGTAGAGGAATGACATATCATGCCTTCTTATCTCCTTAATTAAACGAAAATCAACCTTTCCTTACGTCCACCGATCGGATTTCCCCATGTTTTAGCTGACTTTTCAACGCTATGTATGAATATGTCGACCGCTCGTGCAATTGCATCGACCCAATCTATTTCCGAGAATCATTTGTGTCGACCGTTCGTCTGTTGTGTCGACCGAAAGTGTTTCCCGAGAATGACTTGTGTCGACCGCTCGGTCTTGGGGTCGACCAAAAGCGTTCCGGAGGTCCTATTGTGTCGACCCCTCCTAAATCCTTGGGTCGACCGAAATCATTCATTGTGTCGACCCCTTTTCGATCCTGGGATCGACCGAAACTTCCATTTGTGCCAACCCCTCCTAAATCCTAGGGTCAACCGAATCTTATTTGAAGGTAATCCTTTAGTATATTTAA
>QAOC01027978.1:32577-52140 GCA_003255005.1 Begonia fuchsioides | reverse complement strand
GTAAACGAGATATGATTGGTGGTATGAGACGCTAATTATATTTCATCTCCAATGAATTAATAACATGAAAAGCAGAACAATAAAGTAAATGGTTATTACAGGCCTGAACACTCCAAGCAGTAATGTAAGAGGGCCCAGTATAAGTTGAAGTAGATGAAGGGATGTGTTCTTGAGATCCTATAATATTTCCAATGATAAAGAAGATATGAAACCTAAGAAACATGAATGAAATTGTGCATTGTTTTAACGACATAGCATACTCATGCATTGCATTTTATAGTTATGCTACTTACTGACTTTAGGCTCATAGTTTAGGCTTTGCAATGTAGGGAATGTAATGGAAGAATGGGTGCAAACGACTGATCAAGAAGTTAGAGCAGAGGGGTGTTCAAATGATATAGTTTATTGAGTGATGACCAATGGGGAGTGATGCATGACACACACAAAGTTATATTACAAAATGTTTTAAATATTTTGAAGATGTAATTAAAATGAATATATTATTTTGGAGTGATGGATTACAAAGCTTTTGAAATGAATGTATTTTGAACTATATTCTTTCGCTGTAAGTTTACATTATTAAATGCTTATGTATTTTTGATAAAAGGTGGAATTCAAATCGTTGTTTACAGTATGTATGTTTTAATTCGACGGTTTTCCTTGTAAACTATTTTATAAACTAAATATAGTTTTAGAAAGAAAAAGTAAGAAATATTCTACCAATGTAAGTAAGTAAGTAAGTAAGAACCCAGTAACGGACCGGTTCTCGGGTCGTCAGCAATTAAGAAAGTAAGTAAGTAATGCAAGTAAGAAGAGCAGCAAGCGGCGGCTCGGGAATCGGGTCGCTACACTTGGAATCAAGAAAGAGCTCTTAGTCAAGAAAGAGCTCTCAGTAATTCGGGTTAGGGGATGCTCTCTCCACTTTTGGGCGATTTTGGCGATTTTGGTACTCTCTCTCGTGATTGCTGATTATTGTCTCTTTTGTGCCTGAATCCTTGAGAAGCTTGCTGGTTTTCTTCTCTAAACCCGTTCCCTGGTCCTTCCTTGTTGATTTCCCGAAGGTTTGATCATGTTTTTTTCTCCTTCCGTGAAGTTTCACCGAAGTTAAGCTTGTTGTTTTCTTTATTTTGGGGGCTTCTTGTGTTTCTTCTACCTTTATTTGGTGTTTTCTTGAGTTCAAGCTCATTTTGCATACAAAGTTCGTGATTTACAAGTCCCAATCTCAGCATGCAACTTGGTTCCTCTTGTCCGTTTTACTGGTTTTTCCGGCAAAGGAAGCATGCTCCAAATCGTGCCTTGGAACTTGTTTTCGGGCAGCTTCTGCTCTTGCATTCTTCTGCAGATTTTGGGCAGCTGCCCATATCCAAAGTTCAGCAGAAGCCTACATGTCATTCTTGGGATCCTGCGTTGCAAAATTGGAGGGAAAATTCCCGCCAATTTTTGCCGAGTATTCTAACTAGTAATGCCGAAGAAACTGAAAGCTAAACTTCAGTCCTCTTCTAAAAATCTCGTTGGGGCATCTGGTCCCATTGCCACGTCAGTGGATCAGCTGATGGAGGGTATGCATGCTCAGCTATCAGCCGATGTCCCCCTGGGTTGCGGCCCCCGTTGGCCTTGATGTCGAGGGCGACATAGGCATCCCTGCCTCTCCCTCCTCTTTTGAGGAGCAAATTGAATCGCATGCACATGCTAATGCATCCGTCTCTTATGCGGACATGATCAAAAATAGCTGAAAGAATGGCAATGGATTTCAGCTATCTCAGCTGAAAGTGGAAGAAGAAGAGATCCAGATGATCCCGACCGAAGCGGTCGAGGTAAAAAATCTCTTGGGCACACCCTGGTCGGTTACTTCTCGACTAGGCATCCTGGTAAAGAGGGCCTCAAAAAGCTGATGCAAGCATGGAATGTGCCTACCAAGGTCATTCTGAACATACATGGTTGGATGCATACCAAGTCCTTGCCCAGGGCCCTTACTCCATTTATGGCAACTCTCCTTCTAAAGGAGATGCCGAAGGCGTTTACATTTGGCGATGAGCAGACTAGCATCGTCCCGGTTTGGGTCACTCTCCCAAGGCTACCTATTGAATTCCATAGTGCCACCATCCTCAGCAAAGTTGTATCCAAAATTGGAAAACCGATCATGACGGATTTGCTAACCAGAACTCTTCAAAGAGTTGCATTTGCCCGATTACTTGTTGAGGTGGACGTTTCGGTGGACCTTGTTAAAGAGGTCAAGCTAAGGGATTTTAAAGGCAACCCTACTATCCAAAAGGTTGTTTACGAGTCGGTCCCACCATTTTGTGCTGAATGTAAGACAATCGGGCATGCCACTTCTTCCTGTAAAGTGAATGCTACTCGGTCAGGTAATGTTCAGCAGGCAGCTGCTGTGGCCGAGCCAACGCCCGGTAATGCCATGGCTTCCATGGATTCTGGCAAAACTGCCACACGCACGGTTGAGAGCATTGCGCTCCCTCTGATCCCTCCTATCTCGCGTCAGAGGAAAAAGAATGACAAGCAAGCCAAAGTTCCCTCAGTTCCAGCTGCAGCAATTTTGAAGCCTTCGAAAGGCACTATCCCCGAACTTCAATCCAAAGTCCCTGAGAAGAGCGTGAAAGTCCTGGCTTCATCTTCTAAAGATGCCAGGCCCAGAGAAAAAAAGAAATAATTGGGCAGCCCAAAGCGGATTTGGTGGGCCCTTTGCCGAGTCGCCCGGGTAAGGAGGTCCTTGTCCTGGAGGATAAATCCTCGGACTGGATGTCTCTTCTGATACTGATTCGCAGGGTTCTCTGTTGGAGCGTGGCTCTTCTTCTCCATTGCTTGCCAGCTAGCACATTGAAACTCCATTCAATTTGGTCACCTCCCAAAAGAAGGCTAGAAACAGATCGAAGGAAGCTGAGCAGCACATCCATCTTGGAAGCGGGGGTAAGTCCCCCTCTTTTAAATGGTTTTTGCATCTTGGAATATAAGGGGATTCAACTCGCCCCTTAAGCAGGATGAGGTCTGCCGTCTCATCCTTGGTTCAAAGATTGATATCATAAGCTTGCTTGAAACAAAAACTGCTCCAGAAGTTATTTTGGATTTTGTCGCCAAAAGGCTCCTGGGGTGGAAATTTTCAACAAATTTTGATTCCTACCCCAATAGCAGAATAACTATTTTGTGAATGGCTCGATGAAATAGAAAAATGGTTCAGATGGCCGAATCGATGGAAAATGAGGTAAGTGGAGGAGATAAGGTTGAAAGCTCGGTGGGGTGGGTGGACTCTATAAAGAGTGTATGGTTTTTAGGTGGCTGGACAATTCGAACACTTGAGCAATCTAAGTGTTCGATTGGTAGAACTTACCCGCACTCAGATGTGACTCACCGATCAGACGTGCAAGGGGTGACGCTGTTGGCCGGATATTACTNTGGGTGGACTCTATAAAGAGTGTATGGTTTTTAGGTGGCTGGACAATTCGAACACTTGAGCAATCTAAGTGTTCGATTGGTAGACCTTACCCACACTCGGATGTGACTCACCGATCGGACGTGCAAGGGGTGACGCTCTTGGCCGAATATTACTCACCGGAGAAAGGGTACGTCGGAAAGAGCTTCAACTGTTAGGAAGAAGGTGCTAAGCACAATTTTTATTCAATTCTCTCTGCCTTTCCAATGAAGGCCGATACACTTAAATAAACTTAAAATAAAAACATAAAAATAAAATGAAAAGAATTAAAACTAAGCCCTTGGATAGGACGAAGGTCTAGGATCGATCGGGAGGAGATATTCTTTGACCAATTTTAGACCAATACGCTTCCCTTCAGCTGATGGTTTGAGCCAATGCAGATATTCTCGGCTGAATTTAAAAAGTGATTGTTGTGGACCAAAGTTTGACTAGGCTTGGGGCATCAATTGATTTGATGCGTGCCAATTTAAAATGGAGGGTCCTGATGCCTTTATCTTCAGCTGTAAATTCGAACCATTATGTATATGCTCTGCCAAATTTGAATAGAGACTGTGGTTGACCGGTGAAGACCTTTGGTTGACCGATGGGTGCGCACGTGGCTGACCGAGCTCTGAGCATCATGGGATTTGATGAGTGCCATTTTGAAATGGAGGGTCCAGATGCTCTTCTCTTCAGCTGGAAATCTGAACCAAAATAATATGCGCGGCTGAATTTGAAAGGAGACCGTGGTTGACCGGAGATGACTTTCTGTATTTTTTTTTTGTCAAAATACCTTTATTTTATGTGACAATTCTCCTTTTATTTGAAAATCATTGCCAATTAAAACACTTAAGCTAACCAGCATACTATTATCCAATCAAATCAACAATTTTAGAATTTAGCTAACTATGTTATTCACAAACAAATATAGCACAAACAACCCCAACTCTTGTGATGTAGGCCCAATGATGTGCCACGAATTAGCACATCTAGAAGCGGAAGCAAACTATTTTCTAATGAGTTTGTTGATTTTGTAGGAAGCTTGTTTTATAAAGGTTTAATCAAGAAGCCAAAGATGAAGGGCATGGTGAGCCTTAGTTGTCAAGTGGGGTTGATGCATTTCATGGGCCAACCACACTTGATGAAGGAAGAGGAGTTGAAGGGTGGCACATTAAGGTGGCCCCAAATCACCAAAACATGAAGGGGAAAGCATGTTTTCCTTTTGACAACTTTGTGTAATAATTTAGTTAGTTTTATGTAATAATTAGGAGGATAATTAGTAGCTTAAATTTGTGCACATGTAATGGTACTTAGTGTACCTGTGGCATGGAAGGGTGATCAAAACATCCATGGTGATGAAAACAACATTTTTGGTTTCGGCCCAAGCTGACCTTCGAGGCTTGTGCAGCCGTTTCGACCACCTTCCGGACCTGTTTTGGACAAACGTGCTTCTACAAAAATGTGGCCCACATCTTAAGGTTTCCAGCATGATGTGCAACGCTGGGGTGGTTTTCACGTCGTGATCGGTGGGTGTGCGCGCGAGATAGATTGGCTCGGGCGTTTGGTGAAAGGTCGGTGGAATGGTCGATAATATGGTCGTTTGCGGAAGCTAGACGGTGGAATGAGCAAGATGGCATGGTGAATATGATCGGAAGATCGGGGAGGTTGATGATGGCTCGGGAATGGTGCGGGTTATGGAGGAATCAGATGATGAAGATGAAGTTGGACGATTTGGACGCTTGAGCAATCAAAGGATCCAAATCGGTAAACCTTGGAGAAAGCTCGGATATGACTCACCGAGGTTTTGACAAGGGTTGACCGAAGCTTGGCCGGATGTGACTCACCGGAGAAGTAACGTCGTTTGAGAGAATTGTCAAAACGGGTCAAAGCACTTGTATTGATAAAAATTCGCTAAGTAACAAGTAGGTCTAATGTTCTTTAAATAGACAAAAAAAAAACGAAAATCTAGAGAACTAGTAATCTCAAGCCATCGGATGAATTGGACGTCTAGGATGATTTGGCACGTGGATCCCGGAGGAGCGTCGTGGTTCGGGTGCGCTGCTTCATGGGTGCGCTGTCGAGCGCGGTGCACTGCCGGGCGCGCTGTCGGGTGCGCTCGGCTGAGATATGTATCTCTGAGAATCATGGGATTTTGTGCGTGTGAATCCCCCCAAATCCTCTTGGTTGTTATTTTCCAGCTAAGGGCTATCTTCCATAAAGATTTGACACTGGTAAAATTGAAGGATGCCGTGGGCTTCTTTAAGTGTTGCATGGGCCTCGGCCTTGGTAGTGTCTTGGGCTGGAAATCCGTCCTCTTGATATTTGGGCTTGATCCTCTTCATTCTCTAAGTCTCTAAGTGCTGAAGGGAAATGTGGCGCTCGGCCACTTATTGAAGATGGCCGAGACCCTAATGGGTCTCGGCGTGGGCCGCATCATGTGGCCCGGTCGATCCGTCGATGGTGCGTGCCGTGGTCTCGTGTCTTGATGTGCAACGGGAGCACATCACCAATCTAGCGACGAGGAGCACGGCCAAGTTTGCTAATTTGTGTGCTCGTTTTGTAGGAAACATAACCTCGGAGTCACCCACGGAGAACGGCCAAGAAAAGCCCAAGGCGTCCATCACATGGCTGGACACGAGCATGACCGAACACATCGGGCCGGACATGGCGTCCCATGCCGCGGGACATACGACCTTGACCGCGCACACCGCGACCTTGAACGCACACACCGGGCCGGACATGGCAGCCCATGTCGCGGGACATACGAGCTTGACCGCAAACACTGGGCCAAACACCACGACGTTCACCTGGAACGCACACAACGGGCCAGACGAGGCGGCCCATGACTCCGGACACAAGACCAGGCCACGCGATGCGGCCCACGCCGAGACCCATTAGGGTCTTGGCCAACTTCAATAAGTGGCCGAGCACCACATTTCCCTTCAGCACTTAGAGACTTAGAGAATGAAGAGGATCAAGCCTAGACATCAAGTGGATGGATTTTCAGCCCAAGACACAGCCGAGGCCGAGGCCCATGCAACACTCAAGGAAGCCCAATGCATCCTTCAAATTTGCCCGTGTCAAATCTTCATGGATAAGATATCTTAGCTGGAAAATAACAAACAAGAGGATTTGGGGGGATTCGCACGCACAAAATCCCATGATTCTTGGAGATACGTATCTCGGCCGTGCGCACCTGACAGCGCGGCCGGCAGCGCACCGCACCCGCCAGCGCGCCCGACAGCGCACCCACGACGCAGCGCACCCGAACCACAACGCACCTCCGAGATCCACGTGCCAAATCATCCTAGACGTCCAATTCATCTGATGGCTTGAGATTACTAGTTCTCTAGATTTTTGTTTTCGTTTTTGTCTATTTAAAGAACACTAGACTTACTTTTTACTTAGTGAAGTTTATCAATACAAGAGCTTTTAGCCTTATTGATAATTCCCTCAAATCGACGTTACTTCTCCGGTGAGTCATATCCGGCCAAGCTTCCGTCAACCCTTGTCGTAGCCTCGGCGCGTCATATCCGAGTCTTCTCCAAGGTCTACCGAATTTGGATACTTTGATTGCTCAAGTGTCCAAAGCGTCCGCCATCATATTCATCATCCGATTCCTCCATAATCTGCACCATTCCCGAGCCATCATCAACCTTCCCGATCATCCGATCCTAATTATTTTCACCTTCTAGCTTCCGCAAACCACCACATTATCGACCATTCCATCAACCGTTCATGAGCAAATCTAGCTCGCGCGCACGCCCACCGTTCCCGACGTGCAAATCACCCCGCCATTGCACATCATGACACATCTGAGGCTCCCGGCCGAGACAAGACCGGGGCTCCCGGCCATTACACCCTCGGCGCCCTGGTGTGCAGCGTGCACCAGGATCGCACACACTTGATCGGACTTGTCGCTTTTCACGTAACCGGGAAGGTCGTGTGTACGGCGATCGGGAAATTGGTTCGGGCCAATTTAGGTTGGGGTTTGCGGAAGCGTAATGTGATGGAAATAATGAGGTTTGGTGGTGGAATTTTGGGAATGGTTTGATAGTTTATGGAGATGGCTCGGTGGTGATAATGTGGACCGGAATCGGCTTGTGGAGGAGTTTGATGGCTCGGGGATGAAGATGTTGTAAGGAGATGGATGAAGGCAATTCAATACTTGAGCGATCAAAGTATTGAACTCGGTAGACCTTGAATTTCTTCTCGGATATGACTCACCGATGAACACTCGAGGGTTGATAACGCTCGACCGGATATGACTCACCGGAGGGGAGTTATCGAGAGGGAGCTTCGATCCTTTCAGGAAGAAGGTGCAATGCACAATTTTTACTAAAATTCTCACTCTTGAACAATGGAAACGATTACAATACTTAAAGAAATAAAGTTGAACTAATTATCTAAAAAGAAGGAAGCTTTCGGCCTTTAGATGGATCAAACGGTTCATGTTGACTTTGGAGAAGTCCATGTCCGTGATTCATGGTCGGAAGATCGGTTGGTTCGAAGTTAGACCGAGGTTGTCTTGTTGTTGACCGGTTGACCAAGAGGGTGCGTCGGTATGGGCGGAGCTCCGAACGAATGACGGATTGGCTCGAGCCAATCTGGATCCGGGGCTTCTAAAGTCTCTTCGGTGGTCAACAAAAGGTTGCGCACGGTCTGGTTCTTTGATGGACTGGTGATGACTCGAGTTGGTGCACGGGCACGTCTAGATGGCCGAGCCGGCGGTCGGTCATGTGCGATCTTCAAGGGATCTGAGAGTTTGTTGAGGAAATCCGTTGATTGAAGATCCTCTGAAGATTTAATAGATGCCCCAAGGATTTGGTGCATGAAAATCCCTTGATAATCGAAGGTGGTTCGGAGATCGGCCATGCTCGTGCGTCCGATGGGTGGTCTACGGTCATCACGAAGATATGCTCGTGCCTAACTTGATCCTCTTCCTTATCGTAACCAAATAACCAAAATACTTAAAGATTAAGTAAGTTTGGCTGATAGAATTTGGCTAAGTCTTCGAATCGGCCGATAGTGGGCCGTGTCTCGTGAGAGGCTCGGCCATCGTGGGCTTCCAATGGTGCATTCAGCGTCCTTGGTCTTTAGACTTCTAGCTTTCTTCACTAAGTCTTCTAAATGCTGAAAATAAGCTAAGGTGGCCAGGCTCAGTGATGAGTTGGCCGCGGAGTTGGACTCCGTGGAAGACCGCGCGATCCAATGGGATCGGACCGTGCATTCTCTCACGCCAGCCACTTATTGGCGGGCCGAAGCCCTAGTGGTCTTCGGATAGTCCGACGACCGTAGCTTGGGTGGTCGTCGGGTCGGGTTTGTGGAGCGGCGCCCGTTGGGTGCGGGGCGTGTCTCGGTCATGAGCCCCGGTTGCGTCGTGGGTCGGGCTGTCGGGTGCTCCGTGTCAGGGTGCGTCATGCGTCTCGGCTGTGTCGCAAGCCGGGCTGCTGGGTGTGCCGTGTCTGGGTATGGTCGGACACGGTCCGATGCGAGCGTCAAGGCCGGGAAAGACCGAGCACCAAGTAACGGAGTGCTTGGGTCGCTCCCGATCATGCTCGGAAGGTGTTTCTGAGACTAAGATACCTACTGACACGCTCGGGGTTATGAGAAGTGTCGGGAGAAAGAAGACACAAGGGTAATCTGCCAAGGAGAAAGTCCAAGACAGAAACAGTGAGGTGTAACGGTTAATATTCCAAATGCATACAGGATTAAGTCAAATAAACTCAGCCAAATGAAACTTTAGGAAATGGACTAAGTGTGACCCGAATTTCAGCTTACAAGCATGTGCGGAACATTAAAATACACGGAGACACTTTCAGATGCACAAACAGACCAACAGGAAGAAAACAGTGCATGGGTGATGGGGAAACTTCTACACAACTTCCAATGTAGGGAGTCTGGGATCGTAAAAATAAGCAGAAAACAATTCAATCAAAGGGGAAGACAATGCAAGTGGTTTCACAGAAAAATCATGAGTAGGCTAGGAGTTATGCTGGATAGAAAATTAATGGACAGAGTTGCCCGATTTCAGGAACTCGGGTAGGAAGCAGTGGGAAAACACAAGCATAACTTTTAAAGGGAGGTGGCTATGGCTAAACGGAAAGAACATTTATTTCAAGCCATGAAAGAGGAACTCACAGCCATAAAATTGGGGACTTTTGTTCACGGAAAACAGAAATGGCACGAATTGGACTTTTGTTGCACAAATTCACTCGGGTAAGCACCAAAAAACAGCAACCAACAACAAAGACAAAACACAAATGCAAACAACAAAATGGAAGGTTAGCTATGGGACTTCCAAACTCGCCTTTGATCCTAAACAAGTGAGGAAGGGAGATTGGAATAGGGCTTAGTGGCTCTAGCAAGGCACCAACACCGTTACAAACCAAAGCTCAAGGATATTACTCACCTTGAATTTGCTTTGCCGTGAGAGAAAATGGGGAGAGCTTCAAGCTTCAACATTCAACATTTTCTACTGCAAAATGCTGAGAAAGGGAGGTTAAAACCCTCCTTCCCACGAGCTACAAAGGCATATGATTATCACCTATAATCCTAAGGGCTAAACCAACAACAAGGTATGGTAAATGGGGCCCACCCTTGACTTTCATCACCAACAAGAGTGATGGTCACTAAGGGAAGGTAAAATCCATCCCCTAAGGCTTCCTAAGACCTTTCCACTTGCAGCCACGAAATTAAATTACAACAAAAGAAAAAAAAAGAGAGGAGCTTGCATGGTTTTCACGTGAAAAACCAAAAACCTAATAGATGGGCCAAACCAATGATGGAATGTCCATAATCAAATGGACTTGAACACTTGTATCTTTTGGGCTAATGGTTGGGCACTTCCATGGGCTGCTAGCTGCTGCTCCCATGAAGGACAAAGATGAAATTCAGCCTTCCTTTCCGTTGGGGCCAAACATGGCCATGGATCTGCCACCATGGGTTGAATGCTCTTGGGCCGCTCCATCTTTTGGAGGCCTCTGTAATGGCGATCGTTGGCTGGGAATTTGTTGTCCAAAGTTTATGCTCTGCCCCATGCTGGAAACCTTAAGATGTGGGCCACATTTTTGTAGAAGCACGTTGGTCCAAAACAGGTCTGGAAGGTTGTCGAAACGGCTGTACCAGCCTCAAAGGTCAGCTTGGGCCGAAACCAGAAATGTTGTTTTCATCACCATGGATGTTTTGATCACCCTTCCATGCCACGGGTACACTAAGTACCCTTACATGTGCACAAATTTAAGCTACTAATTATCCTCCTAATTATTACATAAAACTAACTAAATTATTACACAAAGTTGTCAAAAGGAAAACATGCTTTCCCCTTCATGTTTTGGTGATTTGGGGCCACCTTAATGTGCCACCCTTGAACTCCTCTTCCTTCATCAAGTGTGGTTGGCCCATGAAATGCATCAACCCCACTTGACAACTAGGGCTCACCATGCCCTTCATCTTTGGCTTCTTGATTAAACCTTTATAAAACAAGCTTCCCACAAAATCAACAAACTCATTAGAAAATAGTTTGCTTCCGCTTCTAGATGTGCTAATCCGTGGCACATCACCTACAAAATGAGCAACTAAGTTAGTAAAATCGGGTTGGCTAGTTGGGTTGGTCGGGGCTTGATCCATGATGTGCTCGGGTTGCACATCACGCCCAACCTCATGATCACGATCCGACGACCCACAAAACATTCATCGTCGGCTTTGCCGAAGTACTCTAGGGCTTTGGCCCGTTGGAATAAGTGACCGACATGGGAGAACGCTCGATCCAAATACCCACGGATCAAGTGTTCAACCATGGGCCCTATTTTCGGTCACACTTAGTTTATTTCTTTTCAGCCAGCAATTAGCCTTAGAAAAGGAAGAGAAGACAGCCCAAGAAGAGGAACGCACATTCCATAGGCGAAGGCCCTCGAAGGACCACCTCGACCGAGCATTGACCGGCCCACGGTCAAGCCTCGACCCACTAGAAGACCTTGACTAAATTACATCGGCCACTTTACTTAAATCTTTAAGTAATCTTGTTATTTGGTCAAGGAAAAGATAAGGTTCGAGTTTGACACGGATAAATCTCAATATATCCGAAGAAGATCCACCGGGGGCGCACAAAATCTGTCCATTGAACCACCGGCACAACAAGAGGGATTTTGATCCAAGTAATCCGTGCTAAAGTTGACATATTCTTAGGAGAATCGTTGGACAATAACCTTTCAAAAATAGCACGGACAAATCCCGAAATATAAGGAGAAAGGTTCAACCGGTCACATTTCCAAGCACCCGCGCGCGCACCAAAAATGGTGCATCGAGCCATCGGCAAAACAACAGAGGTTTTTATCCAAATAATCCGTGCTAAAGCTGCCATATTCATAGGAGGATCGTTGGATAACAACCTTTTCAAAATGGCACGGACAAATCTCGAGATGACATGAAGATAAGGCCAAACCGCGCACACAAGACCGTTCACCAACAAACCGGCGAGCCACAAGGGATTTTATCCATAAAATCCGTGATCAATCTGTTGAATCTTCAGAGGATCTTTGAGCAACAACTTTCCACAATATCCTCGTGGATCCCACCATATCCGAGATTGGATCAACCACCGGTTCGGTCTTTTTCAAGTCGCCCGTGCACATTCATGAACCATTGTTGGACAACCAAGGAACCAGACCACGTGACACTTTATGTTGACCACCGAGAGCCTTTTAGAAGCCCCGGATCCGAATTGGCATGAGTCAATCTTTCATGGCTTGAAGATTATTACAACCGGTGCACCCTCTCGGTCAATCAAGGTCACCTTCGGTCAAGACGCAAAACCAACCGTGCCAATCTTCATGAACCGAACCTAAAGTCAACCGGAGACCTTCCGAAGCAATCCAAGACGTTCAAGTCATCCAAGGGCTTAATTTATCTTTCCTAGCTTTTTATCTTTTACGTTTTTAGTATTTAAGTGTAACACTTGCACTTGAATGACATAGTGAATGTTTATCAGTACAAGTGCTTCGAGCCTTTTTGATAATTCCCTCAAACGACGTTACTTCTCCGGTGAGTCATATCCGGCCAAGCTTCCGTCAACCCTTGTGGAAACCTCGGTGCGTCATATCCGAGCTTTCTCCAAGGTCTATTGATTCCGATACTTCGATTGCTCGAGTATCCGAATTACTCCATCTCCCCTCCATCTCCGATTCCTCCATAAAATCATCCCATTCCCGAGCTTTCAAACTTCCTCCACAATACCATTACCGCCGCCGATACACAATCCCGTGTACCGGCATGACCCATTCTGATCAAGACGTGTCGTGAATCTTCGAGCCATCCAAACTCGAGATCCATTGCACATCAAAGCCACCCATGGAATTTGCCGCTTTCCACTTTTCCAGGGTTGCTTCCGCTAGAGCGACCGACCCAAGTTTTGAAACAAGGCCATCTCTTATACTTAAAATCTTTTTAATAAGCAGAGATGCTCTATATCCAGCTTTCCAAGTCCAAAAATCTGCATGATTCATATAAATCTGATGGATCCATCGGACCCAAAGAGAGTCTTTTTTAGCATGGATATTCCAAAGGACCTTGGAGTGGAGAGCGCAGTTCCAGGCTTTAAGGTCTTGGAACACCCTCGCTTTTGGGAAGGTAGCATTGTCTCCAAGAGACTTTGGCGGCCGAGCTACCCCACAAAAAAGTCCTGCAGATTTGGGTTACTTTGATTCTGACGGATGATGGCAAGTTCAGAATCGAGAGCCAAAAACACTCAGTGCCTTGCAGAGTAGACTTTATTAGTTCTGCTCGCCAGGCAAAAGAGAGGGAACTCAGATTCCATGAATCGATAGTAGCCTTAAGCTTTACAATGAGCTGATAATACTTAAAAATCTGTAGCCTATTTTGGTACATGGGAATCTCCAAGTATCGGAAGGGGAAAGAGCCAGCTTTGATTCGCGAGGAGCAAAGGATTTCTATGAGATCTGCTTCACTAATGCTTGTTGAGTAGAACCTACTCTTGCGGGGACTCATGAGGAGCCCCGAAGACTTACCAAACTCATCAAGGCAGTGAAGGATTGCTCTGACCGAAACAATATCCCCACGGGCCAAAAGGATGAGATCATCTCAAAAGCTATGTGAGATATGCTCGCTTTGTCACACAAAGGGTGATAGTTAAACCCAGACCCTGGCAGCATCTTCTTTGTAAGCCTTGAAAAATATTCCAAGCAGATTGCAAAGAGGAAAGGAGAAAGGGGGTCTCCTTACCTTAGCCCCTTTGCACCTCGGAAAAACCCATGGAGCTTCCCATTTAGTGAAATAGAATATGAGGCCGATGAAACACACTCCATGATCCAGGCCACAAACCTCGGGGGGAAGCCGAGGGCGCGGAGCATGCTGTCTAGAAATGGCCATGAGACGGAGTCAAACGCTTTGGCGAGGTCAACTTTAACAAAGCACCTAGGAGATGCTTTCTTAATGTTGTACTTCATGATAAGCTCTTGCAGAAAATGGATATTCTCGACCATGCTTCTACCTTTAACAAAAGCCGCTTGAGCCGGATCGATTATGCCGCCCAGGGTAGCATTGAGGCGGCTGGCCAGGATCTTAGCAATGACCTTGTAAAAGACACTGCAGCACGAGATCGGCCTAAAATCATTGGGGGACTCCGCATCCTTTGACTTCGGGACCAAAGCAATTATGGAGTGACTCCATTGCTTGAGAAGACAGCCTGAGGAGAAAAATTTCTGGATAGCCAAAACAAAGTCCACTCTAGTGATCATCCGAGAACCTTTATCATTATCAATTTCGAACAAAGCAGCCTTAATCTCATCCGGGGAGACCCGATCAATAAGCCCCGAGCAGGCTTCCGGGGGAAGCCTTTGGCCAAGATCAATTGCTTCAAGGTCAATCGAGGAGACCGAAGAAGATTCTGTAGGGAAACCATCCGGCTTGGAGATTGAGGCAATAAAATTCTTCTTGGCATTCATCTTGACTCTAGGGTGAAAAAACCTTGTCAGCTTGTCACTCAGCAACAGTTGCTTGTACTTAGCTTTTTGCTGATAAAACATCTTTTTAGCACTGCAAAGGCGGTTGAACATGTCCCTAAGGTTGCAAAGGGAGCTAGGCTGAACCTCCAAACCACCTGAAAGAAATTCGGATTGGGCATTGGCAAGATTCTCTCTTGCCCGCAAGACTCTGGACAAGATATGAGAGAAATGCTTGCAATTCAGCTCTTTAAGCCTTAGCTTAAGAGATTGAAGCTTCTGCCTGAGAATAAATTGCAAGGTGCCAAAAACTGGGATTTGCTAGCAATCTTTCGTTAAGGCCTCAAAATCCTCGTGCTCCGACCACATACTGAAATATTTCCAAGGTAATCTACCCGGGGAGATTGGGGAAATAACCTCAACAATGCATGGGGAGTGATTCGAGAAGAGAGGAGGCAAGAAAGATGCAAACGAAGGCGGGAATTCACGAGCCCAAATATTATTGGACATAGCAACGTTTGTCCAAGTGAGGAAGGATCCCTTTGCCGGGAGGTCCGTTAGACCCAAAGCTCCCGTGCAGTCCCTGAAGTCATTGATTTTGCGATTTTAACAAGTGGCATTATTGCGTCGCTCGTCTGGCGATTGAACCACATTAAAATCACCGATGACCAGCCAAGGGCAAGCGTTGAAGTTGCTACAACTGAGAAGATTTTGCCAGAGGAGTCTTCTGTCCTTGACAGAATGCATACCATAAACAAAAGCAACTTTGGATGTCACCTTTGAGATGTTGCAAAAGACACTAGTGTGGATAACTTGGTGGTGTATTTCCACAACATCCATCGCAATTTTCCTAGAGTTCCACATGATAGCAATCCTGCTATTGGGGTGGAGATCAAAATTCAAAGAGAATTTCCATCACGGGAGCCTCTTCGAAACAAAATCCAAAATCAATTCAGGTGCGGACTTTGTTTCCAGCAACCCAAAAATGTCAACCTTGGAACTAAAGATGAGACGGCACACCTCATCCTTCTTAAGGGGGCGAATTGAAGCCCCTTATATTCCACGCTGCAAAAATCATTTAAGGGAGGGGGCTCTCCCCCACTAGCTAGGTTATGAGAAGGGTGAACAACCTGCAATCTGTTCCTTCCTTTCTTACGAGCTATGACTAGCTTGAAAGGAGCCTCATAGTGCTGGCTTTCTGCCAAACAAGAAGAGCCGTGCGATTCATAATCAGAGGGCCCTTTCGTGTCCGTGGGCCTATCAACGGGGGAACCACTCTTGGTGGCGCACGAGGCAATTTCCCCGGCACCCAGGCACGCCCCAACGACTTGGCCCTGCGGCACCAGCACTGCATCAGGAAGCTGGGCAGAGGCAGCACGAGAAGAATTGGATTTACATCCCAAAGAATTGTGCCCAATTGTCTTGCAAAAGGCACAATAAAGGGGGATCGATTTATACACAACTTTTTGTATGATCGGATTTCCTTTGAAGTCCCTTAGCTTGACCTCCTTAAAAAGGTCAATAGACACATCCACTTTGATTAACAAGCGAGCGAAAGCAACCCTCTATCACTTGTTGAGAGAGTTAGATACCGTTGCCTACATGGCGGCTGTTTTTCACCATGTCTTCATAGGAGACAGACTCATTAACATGAGCATCCATTTCCACTTGCTCCAAATCTTGCAAAGCAATAGGAGTGGATGGGCAGGTGCTTCCTAGAGCACCCTCATTGTCAAGGATGCCGGGCGATGAGACATCGGCTGATAGCCGGGCATGCAAACCATCCATAAGCAGGTCTTCCAACGTGACATTGGGACCAGATGCCCTAACTAGATAGTCACGAGAGGACTGATCCTTAGACTTCGGTTTCTTCGACATTCTAGTTGGATTGGCCGGCTAGAATTGGCAGAAATTTTCCCTCCAATCTTGGCAAGGAACAATCTCGAGGATGTTGTGTCAAAAATTTGGCGCCCACCAGTACAAGGGCAGCTGCCCAAACTCTGTAGACTGGTGCCAAAACAGTAGATGCCCGAAGAGCAGAAACCGAGGCACTATCGGGAGGAGACCTCCCATGCCGGAAAAACTAGTAAAACGGAGATGAAAACTTGGCCAAAAAACTGAGCAAAGGCCTTAAAAGGACTTGCAAAGCACAAAGAAAAGATCGAAACCTTCTTGCGCAAAGGATACCACTAAGAAAAAGTAATAAAAACAGCCAAGATCCCACGAAAATAGAAAGACCACAAGTTTGCTACAGGAACCTTATCGGAAAAGTGAATCCACCGGCAGGAAAAGCGAGCAAACCTTAAGCAAAACAGCAAGAGAGGGATAGCAGGAAGATTAAAGGAAGAACTCTAGCAAGAAAAGTCCAAGCTTTGGGCTCTTAGAAGCAAGAGGAAGCAAATTAGAGAGTAATCTCCCAAAATCTCCAAAATCGCCCAAGAGGAGAGAGCATCCCCTAACCTGATCTACTGAAACCTCTTTCTTTTTTTTTTGTTTAAGGTAAATATATTAAAGTAAAAATAGAAACAAAAGAGTGAAGCCAAGAGCTCGGGCCAGGGGGAATCTACAAACCAGAATGATAACCCCGAAAAACCTGAGATGAAAGAAAGAGAGAGCAAAGACCTGAATGGAGACTCAACATGCTGACTAACCAAATCACAAAAGGCCCGAGAATTCTAAGATAAGCCTTCACAACAAGAAAAATTGGCAAATAACATAAGTCAAACTCAAATAGGAAAGCAGCAGGAACAAAGATGATCAACTCAACCAAGTTGGTATCAAGTAGGGCACCTCGGGGAGGAAACAAAAAAAGAAGATGAAGTTGGTTAGGAGAATTCTCTCCCCAAGGCGATTTGGCGTTTCCTCACGGTTTCTCCTCGCTGTTGGTGCCTTCCTCTCCGTGGCTTCTTGCTTCTCTCTTGAATCGCGGCTACTGTTCATCCCTTCTATGGATTAGTGTTATCATCGTTTCTTTCCTCCCGAAAGTGGTCGGTTTCCCGAGCTTCCATCTGAAACCTTCTGCTTGCGGGTCGTTTCCAGATTTCTCTCCCCAAGGCGATTTGTCATTTCCTCACGGTTTCTCCATCCTCGCTGTTGGTGCCTTCCTCTCCGTGGCTTCTTGTTTTCTCTTGAATCGGTGCTACAGTTCTTCCCTGGTTTTGGTTTTGTGTTAAGATTCTTACTGTTTCTTCCCTCCCTCCTGCAAGTGATCGATTTTTGCACTCTCTGGTTTTGGTGAGTTCGTCGTTTTTCAGGTATTATCATCTTCCTTGGAGTGGTTCCTCTTCTGGTTTTCGTTGCTTTGGTCTTATGGTTTTCGGGTTGTTATTATTCTGAACAACGGAGAATCGAAGCTTGCTTCCTCAGATATCATTTCCTTCCCGGCATTTTCTGGTTTAATCTGCTATCTCTTCAGATTCCTCCTCTGTCCGGGATTCTTGGCCTACATTTCCTAGGTCTTCTGGGCAAAGTTACTTGTTTCTCCCGCCACCCCGAGGGACCCCCGTGGAACTGAAAATCTCTAGATTTTTGGTTGCTACTCCAGGGTTATTTACTCCCGATTATTATTCTCGGATTTGGTTCTTAAGTGTTCTTCATCTCCTGGATTATTTCATTATTATTCCCTGGTTTTGGATTTCATTCTTACGTGTTCTGCTGTTCTCCTGGGTTTACAATATTTGGTTCTCTCGATATTTTGCTTCCTGGGTATTCCTCACGGGGTGGACGTTTAAGTTTATTTGCAGCTTTTTCTGGATTTCTCCTTCAGAACCACGATCTTCTCCTGGGTTTACTGCGGATTATTCTTCAGCTCTGCCATTGAGCATTTTCCCTGGATGTTTTGCCGATGATCATTCAACTATCCTTTCTCTGGTTTCCTTGCCGGATTATTCGTAAGTGTTTTCCAGTTCTCCTGGGTTTTCACTATTTGGTACTCTCGGTGTTTTTTGCTTCCTGGGTATTCCTTCCCGGGGACATCATTTATCTTCACTAAGTCTGCTGCTATTTCTGGGTTTCTCCTTCAGAATCAAGATTTCTTCAAGGGTTTACTGCGGATTATTATTTAGCTCTATCATTGAGTTTATTCCCTATGTGCTTCGTCCAACTCTCCTCTATGGTTTCCTCGCCGGATAATCAGGCCGGAGTTGCTCCCTGACCTACTGCCTCCCGACGGCTTTCGCCACGTGTTCCATCATCCTGGAAACCTTCTTCCTCTCATTACTCCCCTACCGCCTCCTCCCTCTATCTCTCTGCCAAGATATCATTCCCTAGGAGAGCAATCGATATTTGATCATTACCGACGTTGGTCGTTTGAACTTTGTTCGTTCCTATCGCCTGCCGATTATTCCTCATTCTTGTTTTCTGATTCCATCTTAATTTCCATTCCCTAATCCCGTGGTATTACCCTGATCAAGTTAAGACTTCCTGCCAACTGTCACTGTCTTCTACGTCCACCCACATATCCCCTGCATGGCTTCCTCCCCCTCTCTTTCCAGAATGCATGAGAATTATTCTCTGTAGCTTTCATCCACGTCCCCTAAACCTTTTCCAGTTCTCCTGGATTTTCTGTGATTGGCAATCTCGGCTTTTTGCTTCCTGGGTATTCGGAAGTTATTACCCACCTTCACACCCTCACTGCCACGTGTCATAATTTTTACGTCCTACCACATTTCTTCTGCATGGCTACCCCCCCCTTTCCTGAGTGCTTATTAACTATTTTCAGCCACGTCATCTACTTCTCCCCTCCCCCGTCCTCCCTCTCTGCGATTCCAGACTTCCCTGAATCGCCTCTCGGGTTCGTCCCCTAAACGTTTTCCAGCTCTCCTGGATATTCTCTGTTTGGAAAACCTTGGCACTCCGCTTCCTGGGTATTCGGAAACCTTGCTGGGTTCTCGTCCCTATTCACTGAGCACTCGACTCTATTCTCTGCAGCTGAAGATTAAGTTATTAAGACTATAAATTTTGCTGGGTTTCTACATCAGTATTACGATCTTCACTGGGTTACCGTCAACCCGCCTCCCCCCCTCCCTCCCCCGAGCCTCCCCCATCATTCCGGCAAAATTCATTCCCTCCATCCCCCCTGTCCCGCTCATCCCTCTCATCCCAGAAATCCCCGCCTCACCTAAAGACCTCCCAGCTGATCAGTCTTCTAGCTCTTCAGCTTTCCCTATTCCTGCCTCCTCTTCC
>QAOC01027943.1:197147-220095 GCA_003255005.1 Begonia fuchsioides | reverse complement strand
GCGAGTAAGCAAAGTAAAGTAAAGTAAAGTAAAGTAAGGCGAAGTAACGTAAAGTAAGGCAGAAAGCGGCGGCACGGGAATCGGGTCGTTACACCTAAACCCTTGACCCTTGAACCTTGTGAACCTAGAACCTTTGACCCTAGCACTCTAAACCCTAAACCTTGAAACAATAGACCCCTTGTACCAAAAACCCTAAAGTCAAAACACTAAACTATGATACAATGGAACCCTGAAACCATGGAACCTTTAACCTTTAATCCTAGAATCTTGAACCCTGAAAACTGAACCCTAGAACCATAGACCCTTGAACCATAAACTCTAAAACACAAAACCTGGAAACCCTGAACCCTAAACTCTGGAACTTTGGAACCTTAAACCTTGAAGCTTGGAACCATAAATCATAAACCCTAGAACCCTATACCCTAAAATCCTAAAGGCTGAACCTTGGACGTTGGAAACCTAGAACCTACACCACTTTGACCCTTAACATTTAACCCTTAAATTATAAACCCTAGAACCCTGAACCCCGAACTTCTGTCCCAAAATCCCTTCAACCTTGAACCTTAACTTTAAACCCTTAAATCTTGAACCTTAGAACCCTGATCCCTGGTGCCTTGGCACCCACAATGACATGCCACATATTGGCATGCCAAGTGGAGCAATCACCCAAGCCCGAGCTCGGGATTTTTCTAATATGTTTGTTAATGTTGCAAGAAAATTAATTGAAGAATTATACATTTCAAAGCAAACTTTGAAGGATCAAACAAGGCCAAAATACGTGATAACTTGGCGTGGTAAAGAGGTGAATTTGCAACATAAAATTGAGACCGCCGGACTCGAGCCAGCACACGAACCCGATTGAAGTTTACTTTGCATGGCAAGTTGGAGTCACTCGCAATCATGCACAATCATCCCACGACTCAACTCATCAACCTTTATAAGGATTGAAGGAATTTTATTGCATTTTTAGGATAATTTTTACGTGAATTTTCCGTGAATATTTAGAGAACCCGAGACGGTTTTCTCGGCTAGGGTTTTAACTTGGATTTTTGCATGCCGTGCATGGGGTTTTGCATGAGGGTTTAATTGGCTGGAAGAAGGGTATTTAGGGCCAAGAAAGAAAGGAAAATTGGCTGAAGGGATTCAAGAAAACGTGGCTTGCACGTTCTTGAATTCTCCTTGGTCCAAATTTTCCCTCCTTTTATTCATTTTACAGCATGCTTTTTGCATGACCTTGGCCCTTAGTTTTCCCTCCCTTTTTCCTCTCTTCGTACCTGATAAAACCTCCCCCATTGCATGATTGTAATGCTCAATTTGGAATTTGAATTTACTAGCTTTTTAGCTCTCCCTTCTCGCGCATTTTCCACTTTCAGCCATCAGCCGGAAGTTCTCCGGCCACCGTGGGTTCTCTTGAAGATTTCTCCCTCCGAGCTGGAGATTTCTTCTTGCTTCAAAGTCACCAGCCTTCTTAAAGGATGTAGGGTGAGCTTGAAGGTCATAAGCTCTTCATTACATTGTTATTTTGGTTTGATAAATCCATTTCTTTCCACCTGACCTCACTTGCGGCCACCGCCAAGCCCGTTACTAATCCATTCATTTCTGACCGATCCGTACAAGTGATCGCCTTCAAATTTTGAGGTGTATTACTTAACCCTTCCCCAAAGTTCCCCTAAAATTTTCAGCCATAAAATCGATCTCATCGTTGAGTTATCCTCTCCCAAAATGAAGTCCTGATTCTAGAATATCGGATATTCCTCCCTTACAAACCCTAACCGACTATCCTCCCTCTTCCTAAACCTAAACCCCCCTCCATTCCATGTCATTTGGTATCAGAGCCATAAATCCCTCCCCACCTTCCTCTTTACCTCTATTTTTGTGTGATTTTAAGTTTGAAGGATGACCACAAGGAGTTGTTCCCATTACAAACCAAACTGGGATCCGATTGATCCTAGCCGCCCGGTTAGCCCATCCTTTCCATGTCTGAATTCAGACCTTCCCAAATCCAGCCTTTAATGGCAAATTGATGAGCTCAACAAAAGATTTGATACGGTTTTACAAAAGTTAGAGCACATTTCTCCTTCTTTGAGGACTACCCCGAACAATCCACCAAGGAGAAGACCGAATCACGGTTCGAGGAAATGTCGAGAGTTTAAATCCAAAGAGTCGGATGATGATTACAACCTACATGAGCCCAACTCCAGAGATGATGATATGAGGCATATTAAGGTATCCATTCCTCTTTTCAATGGATGTTGCAATGGTGATTTGTTTATTGATTGGATGGAGAAAGTTGATAAGATCTTTGAATGCTATAACTATTCTGAGAAGTTTAAATTACAACTTGTTTCATTGGAACTAACGGGTTATGCTAGTCTTTGGTGGGATAGTTTGAAAATTCAGGGAAGATGTGATGGTGAAGAAAGTATTAATAGTTGGAAAATCATGAAATCAATTATGAGGAGAAGATTTGTACCAGCTCATTACAAACAAGAGCAATTTCTTCAATTACAATCTCTTAAGCAAGAATCTCTCTAGGTGGAAGAATATCTTACCAAATTTGAGACTCTCCGAATTAGATGTGACTTACAAGAACTAGAGGAAAAAATTATAGGTCAGTTTATTAGAGGTTTACACCGAGACATTAGTGATATTGTGGAGTTGCAACCGATCAATGCTATGGATTCGGTTATTCAAATGGCCTTGAAAGTGGAGAGGCAAATGAAAAGAAAGGGCAAGAGAATAGTGAGCCGAGCAAGTCCTAAGGCTATTACTCCTTTTAAGCCTAATACAAAGGTGGAGAACAAGATTCCTTTCGTTCAACCTTAGCTGCAAAAGAATGATAGTGAGCCTAAACCAATGGAAGAAAATAACCAGACCCGAACACGGGAGATCAAGTGTTTAAAGTACCTTGGTCTCAGGCATATTGCATCCCAATGCCCTAAAAAACGTGTGATGGTTATTAGAGTGGAAACAAGTGAAGTTTTCAGTGAAGATGAAGTGAAGGAAAAATTTGATATGAGCTTGGAATCCGAAGGGGAAGAATGCCGAGCACAAGAAGGCCACTTATTATTAGTTATCCGAAGGTTACTTGCCACTCAAAGCAAAGAAGAGAAACTCCAAAGAGAAAGTTTATTCCATAGTAGATGTAACAACCCTCATTTTATTTTAGAATTTTGTGACTTTAAGATGGAAATGTTTAAGATTTGTTTTATGAATGTTGGCTAAATATTAAAGTATTAAGGTATTATGGATATTAGTAATTTAGTAGGTTGAAGGTGATTAAGAAAATAATGTTTGAGGAGTATAAGTAATGAAGTAAGTTAAGTTAAATACACTAAAGGATAACCTTAAAGTAAGATTCGGTCAACCCCAAGATTTAGGAGGGGTCGACACAAATGGAAGTTTCGGTCGCAGGATCGAAGAGGGTCGACACAATGAATGATTTTGGTCGACCCGAAGATCAGAGAGGGGTCGACACAATTATAATGCTTTTGGTAGACCCCAGGATAAAATAGGGTCGACACTTTGTATTTCTGGTCGACTACTATGGATTAGCGATCGACACTTTGTTCACTGGTCGACCCAAGGATTTAGGAGGGGTCGACACAATAGGACCTCTAAAACACTTTTGGTCGACCCCAGGATCGAAGAGGGGTCGACACAACTTGAAATTTTGGTCGACCCCAGGACCGAGCGGTCGACACAAGTCATTCTTGGGAAACACTTTCGGTCGACACAACAGACGAGCGGTCGACACAAATGACTCTAGGGAATAGATTGGGTCGACATAATTGAAGAAGCGGTCGACATATTCATACATGCCGTTGAAAAGTCAGCCAAAACTTGGAGGAATCCGATTGGTGGACATAAAGGAAAGATTGATTTTGTTTAATTAAGAGATAAAAAGGCTTGGTCTGCCATTCCCTTACCAGCACGACCTCTTCTCCCTATTTACTCATAGTGAGAATTCTAACGTCTGCAGAAGGGAAAGAGAGTGAGATTGAGGAAGTGAGTTATCCCGAGGGGAAGAGGAAAACTATGGAGTTCTCATGGAGGCTGAATCAAGGTAATTTTTATATCCTCTGAGTTTCTTTTAGGTTTGGTAGGGATAATATGATTGTATTGGATGAACTGGTGGATAAATATAAATGATTTCATGTTAATTGCTGTGAAATGAGTCAATTATGTACAAAGTTAGAGTTTTGGAGGTTCGGTCAATATGTGTTACGAATTAGAGTTTATGTCTTTCATAAGAGTTAACGTAAACTCTTAGAGTGATTTATAGCCGTTAGAATCACTCAATGCAGAGCTATGTAGAAAAAGTTATGGACATCGCAAGTTAGTGTACGGAAACTGGGGAGAGTTTGGGTCGACCCCTTATAGGTTTGTGTCGACCGATTCCCAATTTTTAGAATACCCGCTCTCTGTTTTTGAGTATGGGTCGACCCCTCCAAGGTTGGGTTGATCGGTCCTTGATTTCCAGAGAAGCATGCTCACTAGTATGTCCTGACACATTATGCTACGTTAGTTTTATGAATTTGGTGTCTTCTAAGAAGTTATAGTAGACTCTTTAAAGAATAGTTTGACACCCGTAGCATCACAAATGAATCATTATAGAAGAAGTTATGGTTGTTTAAAGTTAATGAATTATGTTACTTGTGTTTTTAGATTTTCAAGTGCAGCAACATATTGATCAAGTTTTTCAAAAAAGCTAAGGACCTAAGGTAAGTTAATGTTGCATGTGATTGGCCCTACGAGGACTACATTACAAAGATTAGGATTTATGATTTTGAAATATACTGAATTGTTTGGGGTGTAATGCACAATACACTGACCTCAATTTATTTGAGGATATGTTTGTGTGCCTTGTTTGATGATTGATTGACTTTTGGTGTTAGAATAAAGATGCATGTTTAGAATGCTTGCAAAATTTGAATTGTATATTTTATTCCATGTTTACATGTTCATGCATCATAGTTTTAAAAAAAATACGAAAATGATTTACATGCATGATTTTCATGATAATATGCAACAGGTCGTTGAAGGAGGAGCTCGAGTTAGACTGCCTCGAGGGAGGCCAAATGGTGTCTACTCTCTCCCGTGGTACCTTCAACGGTCAATAATGAAAGAAATAAAATGAACAAAATGTACGTAAATAGTTATATGTTAGGCGGGGTTGAGTTTGGCTGTCCCAAGAGGTTGGACCAAATGGTGCCTACTCTCCCCTAGATGGTATTACTTACATTAACTGGACTGTTAAGTGAAAGAAAATAAATGAAATGAACAATACTGAAAACTGCATTGTTTTTTATAAAGCAGCATATGCATAAAGGCCTCATAAATGTTTTATTGTTATGGATTAACTTACTGAGCGTTAGGCTCATTAGATTAGCTTTGTAATGTAGGTGATGAAATAAATACTGTGGATTTTACTTACCGCTGATAGATGCTTGAAGTGGTGAAGTACGTCCATTGCTGAAGATTGTGGCTGTTAGTGCGATTTTGACTGGTGGGTGGCTCATGTAAATGGAAATGTTTTGTTTGGAAAACTAATGTATAATATTATGTTTAGTTTATAACAGTTTTGTAATAACTTGGTCTTAACGTTAAGGAACAAGTATATTTTGGATTATTTATTACGAATATAATCGATTTTGATGAAATTAAATAAAAGTCTTCCGCTGTACTTTATCTCAAGGATTTGAAATTGACAAGTTTTACCTTAAAGTGTTTAAAGTAAGTACATGTGTAAAAAAAAAATTAATTAAGCAAAAGGAAAAAACCAGGCATTATATTAGATGTCTAATCCAAGATAAGGTATGCTCAATTATTATTGATGGTGGAAGTTGTGTTAATGTGGCTTCCCGAGAGTTAATTGAAAAAATCGGAATAGAAACTATCTTTCACCCGAAGCCTTATAAATTACGTTGGATAAATGATAAGGAAAACCTCAAGGTTACCAAGCAAGCGTGCATCGATTTCTCTATTGGAAGTTACAAGGATCAAGTGATGTGTGATGTGGTTCCCATGAGTTCAAGCAATTTTTTACTTGGGAGACCATGGAAAATTGATCGGAAGGTTATGCACGATGGTTTTATAAACCAATATTCCTTTAAATTCGGTGGACGATCCATCAAGCTAATTCCCCTTGAACGCGAACAATTGGCCAAAGATGAGGTCACAAGGAAGGAGAATTCATCTAAGAATAATTTAATTTTGATCAAGAAAGAGCCCTTTTCTATAAGAGAAGGAACACCCGATCAAGTGAACTCAAGGGTCCCGATCAAAGAAAAAAAAGACAAAGTTGTATATGTTGTGATTTCCAAAAGACTCTCAAGGTGGTTAGTCTCTCTACCCGAACTCTTTCCTAATTTCTTTGTTTATGATTGGATGAAGGAGATTTACAAAGTTAATCATAATTCCCAACCGTGAATTGAATTGAGTTTTAAGAAGAAGTACTATGATCTTCTTACCTTGTAGGACCATTCAAGCGATGAACAATTTGGCAATTCTAGTAAAGGAGTTTGCAAGCCTCTCATCAAAGGAGCCAATAAGAAAGAGATAGATAACTATTATAAACAGATGAGATTCTTAGGAGCCTTAATAGCATTCTTCAAAGGATTATATTTGTTTCGGACTGGACAAGAGTTGTTTACAAAGATAGCCAAAAGCACCCACCCTGATTGGTTAGTAAACCCTTTCTTGCTAACTAATAGCTCCAGGGATTTTACTATAATTATACACATTAGGTCGCATGAATACTTAGAAGGATACATTGCTGAATATATTGGAAACACTATGGTTTATAAATGGGATAATGAAAATCATGTTTATTTAGTTATTCGGTGGTATAGTACATACCGGATTGTTGAAGTGTTTAGTCATGGAAAGAATGTTGTTTTGGTGAAGGGCATTGAATCTTATGACTCAAAATTAGAAGTTGTTCAAAGTTTGCACACTCTTAAGGCGGCCTTAAGCACAAAGAATTTTTGGGATAATGTGAACATGCAAGTTCGAGTTACTCGGCAAATATGGAATTTCAGCCACATTTAATGTTCAAGATCTTTCTCCCTTTGCTGGATTTAATGAAGATGAACAAGATGGAGATGACTTGCCACTAGATTTGAGGTCAAATCCTCAAGAACCCGGGGAGGATGACATGCTGGAATGCCAAGTGGATCAATCATGACACAGAATGGAGAGGGTTTAGATTTAGGAAGTGGGAGAAACAAATTAGGATGTATGGAAAACAATAATCCGATAATTCCATAATCGGGACTGGAGTTTGGACGGTATTAACTCAACGATAAGATCGAGTTTCAGGCTGAAATTTTGAGTGGAACTCCGGGAAGACGATAGGTGATAGTCCTCCAAAAATGAAGGAAATAAAGTTGATGGATCGGTCGGAATGTAATTGGCCGGAAATTGACAACCGGCAGAAGAAAAGAAATATCAAACAAAATCAACGATGGAAGAAGGAGCTTATGGACTTCAAGCTCACCCTATGTCCTTTAGGAAGGCTGGAGACTTTGAAGCAAAAACAGAACCCCAGCTCAGAGGAGGGAACCCTTGAAGACCCACGGTGGCCAGAGGAACTTCCAGCTGCCGGCTGAAAGTGGAAAATGCCCGATGAAGGGAGAGCTGAAAAGCTACTAAAATTCAAATACCAAATTTCCTTACAATCACGCAATGGGGGAGGTTTTATCTGCTGAGAAGAGTGGGAAAAAGGGAGGGAAAATTGAGGGCCAAAGGCATGCAACTTGCATGCTGGAAATTGAAATAAAGGAGGGAAAATTGGATCAATGAGATTGCAAGAATGTGAAAGCCACGTGATCTTAAATCTCCTAAGCCAATTTTCCCTTCTTCCTTGTCCCAAAATACCCTTCTCTTAGCTGAAAATTCCTCATGCAAAACCCCATGCAAGCATACAAAAATAAACACAATAAAACCTAGCCGAGAAACCCTCTCGGGTTCTCCAAATATCCAAACGTCATATTCTCGTAAAAATTAAGCTAAAAATGCGATAAAATTTCTTCAATTCATGTAAATGCTGGTGAGTTGAGTCGTGGAACCCTTGATCACTTTTGCATGGGACTCCAACTCGCCATGCAACGTGATACTTCAATCTGGTTCGGGTTCGGGCTTGATTCCGGAGCCCTCAGTTTTTGGTTGAAAATCCACCTTTTATCCATGCCAATTTATCATGTGTTTTGGCCTTGTTTGATCCTCCAAAGTTGGCTTAGAAATGTATAATTCTTCAATTAATTTTCCTTGAAAATTAACAAACATATTAGAAAAATTCCGAGCTCGGGCTCGGGCTCGGGTGATTGCTCTGCTTTGCATACCAATCCGTGGCATGTCATCCTCCCTCGGTTCTTGAGGATTTGACCTCAAATCCAATTGGAATTTATCTCCCTTTTGTTCATCTTCATCAATTGACATGATATGGAGGGCCCAAAAATTCTCTTGTCATCAATGTTTATCTAATGTGTTTTCTAATTTTGTAGCTCCCTATATCATTGAAGAATTCAACCTTGTTCAACTCCAATTCTTTCCTTTGAATTCAAAGCATTGAGGTCGGATGGAAGAAGGAGTCGAAGCCCCCATGCTACTGGTCCAAGCAACAAAGTATTGATACCACAATTTGATCCGGCACAACTGGACCTCCGGAGCTTGCTCCACAAATTTGACAATCGGCCTGCCCTCTGATGAAGACAATGTTTTCACATGAAATGTAGTTAGTCCTTCAAAGTTTCTAAAGAGTGGTAGAACTTTCAAATTGGACACTGTTTTCTCCGTCAAACGATGCAATCACAGAGAGCCCAGGAAGAGCCATCCACGATCGGTTGCACGCCTAATCCACGTCCTAAAGCCTTTGGGAAAATTGAAGAATAAAAAGTTAGCTAATTATCATTTTGGAGGATATTTAGGACATTTCCTTGGAGCCTAATGAGCTGGAGGAGGAGCGTAGGAAGAGCGTCCCATGAAGGCTTCTCATGGTCCATCTTTCAAGCCATGGATTGGTGTTCTTCGAGATGATCTAGGTAGTCCAATGATAAGCATGTTTTAGTTTAATTTTCTATTTAATCATCCCCATTCAAGTGTATTGATCAGATTTGATTGAATAAAGATTTATCTTTTCAAATTTGAATCTCCCCCTTTGGAGTTTTTTTCCTCCAATGACTCGGTCTCCGGAATCTCAAATCTTGCCACCGAGAGACAACTGGAGTTGCTTGTCTTTCTGAGCTAAGACGATCTATCCTTACAACATTTCTCCAGCCATCTACATGGTCTAAGGATGAGAGTGTGGATCATCAGCTCAAGCATCCATTTTTATGTGAAAAGAGTCACCTTTTACTACAAATTCCCGTATCCAGCCATTCCGCATCCGTCTTCCGTCTTGCCTCCACAACTCCCAAACCATCCTTGAGAATTTTTCCAATTTTTGAGGTATTCTTCCACCCTTATTCATTTAGAAAACCTTCAAATTTCAGCTCCAAAATTCTCACCTTTTATAAGTTACAATCATTTCAAATTCATCCTCGTTTTCCCTGATCTACTGAGAAAACCCTAAATTATCTCCTTAACCATTTTCACCATCGTCAGCATATCTTTAAATCCGTGCGTGCGAATACCGTAAATTTTTGGAGACCATATCTTACCTTCATTCTTTAATATCTCCTCCAAATTTTGTTAAAACTCTCACTCCCGTTTCTGAGATCCAAGCGCCCAAAGTTTATCCTGAATCTGATTTTTTGGGTAATCTGTCACATCCCAATTTTCATACTTTCTTTTTATTCATAAGAAAATACTATTTTAACACATTTTATAAAAATTACAGCGGAAGACTTAATGATAGTTTAGTCCATTTGATAAGAACACCAATTAACCATATAAAACTTCTTAATTAAACATTGTATTCGTTCAAAACATAAGGTTAATTTACAAACTTTGATAAATATGTATTATCAATCTCTTTTAAACATTACACATTTCAAAACACTAAACATCAAAATACATGTCCCACCGGTCATCACTTAACGATCCAAGCATCTGCAACGGCTATACCTCCTCCACCACGTTGTATCAATGATAAGGAAAAACCTCCTCACCACTAATCTCATCACCTACAATACAAAGCTTAATCTAATGACCTTAGGGCTCAGTAAATAACCATACAGGATTCCTTAATGCCTACATGAATATGCATTTCTTAAAACATGTTCCATTTTCGTTCCATTTGATTTCTTGATACTTTTACTTTGGTGTGGGCATCACAACGTACAGGGAGGGAAAAGCACCATTTGGTCTTCTTCACGGGCAGCCCAATGAACACCATTTGGCCCATTTAGGACAGTTCATGAGCACAATATGGCCCGATCCGCAAGACAGCTCATTCCATCCCACCCATAGCTTGATACTTACATGCTTTACATATCGAATATTGAAGATTACGAAATAGAGGATTGGAACCGTATGGCCTCCCTCGAGACAGCCTTACTCTACTCCCTCCACAATATCCGGTTGAATCATCATGAAAACCATGCATGTAAAACATTTTCGTTCTTTTCATAAAACATGATGCATGATCAATTGTACATATGCATGACATACAACATTCATATAACCTATAATGATAATATTAAATTTAACTTAACATATCAATCATCAAACAATTGCAAACAAGCACACAAACAATCCCAAGAGTTTGGGTCGGTGTATTGTGCAATACACCCCAACAGAATATTATCCATACTTAATCTAGCACCTAATCAATTCAAATCATAATCCATAAAGTCTACTCTTTGTATTGTAGTCCCAATTGGGCCAAAGACATTCAGAGTTACTTACTTGAAGTCCTTAGCTTTAAGTTGATCACTTAATCCCTTAATCTTCAACACTTATCACTTGGTAACCTTAATACATAAAAGAAAATTGAGTGAGCAATCTCGGATATACCCTGTTTTACAGTAATTTCAAACAACTATAACTTGAGATACACAAGTCCAATTACAATGATTCAAGTGTCATAACTTTTGTGAAGATGTCTAATTTAAGTCATCTGAAGAGAATAAAATAAAATTACCATTCGAAAATCTTGTAATAATTAAAATTCTAAAACTGTGCAGATTTGTCCGAAATTGGGAAATCTTGATATAACTTTAAAATTCATGCACTAGCAACCATTCTGAACCTACCCAAGCACTTAGATATCAATATAGGGTAAGAATTGATACCTTAAAGGAAAGAAAACTTGCACCAAAGTTTCCAAATTCGTGGCTTCCCTGTTTTCCTCTTTTCTTGCTTCAATAGTGCACTAAATCTCACTTATATGCACTAAATACCCTCACACACTTCAACTATCCTTAAATCTTCACTTTTCTACTACAAAACTAGAGAGAACTTGAGAGAAGGAGATGAATTACGTGGTTTTCCCCATCTGATTGGAAACCCTCTTCATAAAAGCTAAGGAGGAGGTGGAGAAAGCATGAGGTGTTTTCTCTTCATTCCACCCCACTTAAGCTGCTCCCCAAATTCACCAATCATATTTATTTAACTTTAATAATAACATTTGGATTTATATTATTTTTACACAGAAAATTAAGGTGGAGGTAGAAGAAAGCATGAGGTGTCCATTCAAGTAGGAGGTGTCCATTCTAATAATCACTAATTAACTTAGGTTAATCTTATGATTGAGAGTTTTATTTATTCTAACTTTCCTTCAAACCCTTCATACACGAAACAATATTTTTTTTTTATCGATCACAACTTCTAATTTACCGTACCATCAAAACTAAATCACAAGATCATTGTACCATACACAAAGTGCAAGGGTGTTACATAATCCCTAAAAATCTGCCAATCCAAAATATTGCCATTATTCCCATTCCTATTTCGTGTCATCAATTCCAGCAAAGGGAGAAATATTTTGAACATTAAATGTGGATGAAATTCGATAATTCCCGAGTAACTCGAACTTGCATGTTCTTGGGTCGACTACCTTATCCAAAAATTTCTTCGGGCTTAAGACCGCCTTAAGAGTGTGCCAACTTTGAATAACTTCTATTTTTGAGTCATAAGATTCAATGCCCTTCACCAAAACATCATTCTTTCCACAGCTAAACAATTCAACAATCTAGTTTGTACTATACCACCGGATAACTAAATCAACATGAGTTTCATCATCCCAATTATAAACCACAGTGTTCCCAATATAATCATCAATATATATTCCATGGAAGTATTCTATTAAGGATTCCAAGAACCTCATCCAATGATCATAGTTAGCTACCTCTTTCTCCTTGGTTCTTTTGATAAGTGGCTCGTAGACTCCTTTACTAGAATTATCAAATTGTCTCTCATTGCTTGAATAGTCCTCCATATTAAAAAGATCACAATTCTTCTTCCTTAAGCTCAATTAAGATTTGTAGATTTCCTTCATCCAATCATAAACCAAGTAATTAGTAAAGAGTTTGGGTAAAGAGACTAACCACCTTGAGAGTGTTTTGGAAATCACAACACATATGATCTTTTGATCCTTTATCACGAGTGTTCCTTCTTGAGTAAGCACGGATCCCTCCTTGATCATAATCAAGTTAATCTTAGATAAATGCTCCTTCCTGGTGACCTCATCTTTGGCCACTTGTTCGGGTTTAAGGGGAATTATCTTGATGGATCATCCACCAAACTGAAAGGAATATTGGTTTATAAAACCATCGTGCATAACCTTCCGATTGAATTGCCAAGGTCTTTCGAGTAATAAATGACTTGAACTCATGGGAACCACCTCACACATCACTTGATCCTTGTAACTTCCAATAGAGAATTTGATGCACGCTTGCTTGGTAACCTTAAGGTCTTCCTTATCATTTATCCAATGTAGTTTATAAGGCTTCGGGTGAAAGATAGTTTCTATTCCGAGTTTGTCAATTAACTCTCGGGAAAGCACATTAACACAACTTCCACCATCAATAATAATTGAGTATACCTTATCTTGGATTAGACATCTACTATGGAATAAACTTTCTCTTTGGAGTTCCTCTTGTTGGCTTTGAGTGGCAAGTAACCTTCAGTTCACTTTCTTGTGCCGGCATTCTTCTCCTTCGGATTCCAAACTTATATCCGATTTTTCCTGCACTTTATTTTCACTGAAAACTTCACTTGTTTCCTCTCTAATAATCATCATACGTTTGTTAGGGCATTGGGATGCAATATGCCCGAGACCAAGGCACTTAAAACACTTGATCTCCCGTGTTCGGGTCCGGTTATTTTCTTCCATCGGTTTCGATTCACTATCCTTCTTTTGCAGCCAAGGTTGAACGCAAGGAATCTCGTTCTCCACCTTTTTATTAGGTTTAAAAGGAGTAATAGCATTAGGACTTGCTCGGCGCACTATTCCCTTGCCCTTTCTTTTAATTTGCCTCTCCACTTTCAAGGCCATTTTAATAACTGAATCCACAGCGTCGATCGGTTGCAACTCCACAATATCACTAATGTCTTGGTGTAAACCTCTAATAAACCAAGCTATAAGTTGTTCATCTTGTTCTTATAAGTCACATATAATTCAGAGAGTCTCAAATTCGGTAAGATATTCTTCCACCGAGAGATATTCTTGCTTAAGAGATTGTAACTGAAGAAATAGCTCTTGTTTGTAATGAGCCGGTACAAATCTTCTTCTCATAATTGATTTTATCATTTTCCAACTATTAATACTCTCTTCACCATCACGTCTTCTCTGAATTTTAAAACTATCTCACCATAGACTTGCATATCCCGTTAGTTCCAATGAAACAAGTTGTAACTTAAACTTCTAGGAATAGTTATAGCATTCAAAGATTTTGTCAACTTTCTCCATCTAATCAATAAACAAATCACCATTGCAAGATCCATTGAAAGGAGGAATGGATACCTTAATATGCCTCATATCATCATCTCTGGAGTTGAGATCATGCAAACCATATTCTTCATCATCCGACTCTTCGGGCTTAAACTCTCGAGATCTTCTCAAGCCGTGATTCGGCCTTCTCCTTAGTGGTTGGTTTGGAGTAGTCCTCAAAGAAGGAGAAATGTGCTCCAACTTTTGTAACACCATATCAAATCCTTTATTGAGCTCATAAACTTTGCCCTTGAAGGCTGGATTCAGGAAGATTTGGATTCAAATATGGATAAGGTGGACTAACCGGGCGGCCCCTATTTGGTTTGTAATGGAAACCACTTCTTGTGGTCATCCTTCAAACTTAAAATAAAACAAAAACAGGNGGGGGATTTATTGCTCTGATACCAAATGACATGGAATGGAGGGTGGTTTAGATTTAGGAAGTGGGAGAAACGGATTAGGATATATGGAAAATGATAATCTGATAATTCCAGAATCGGGACTAGAATTTTGACGGCGATAACTCAACGATAAGATCGAGTTTCAAGCTGAAATTTTTAGTGGAACTCTGGGAAGAAGATAGGTTATAGTCCTTAGAAATTGAAAGAAATCACGTGGATGGATCAGTCTGAATGTAATGGAACAGTAACATTGCTCAGCGGTAGCCGGAAATTGACAACCGGCGGAAGAAAAGAAATATCAAACGAAATTAACGATGGAAGAAGGAGCTTATGGACTTCAAGCTCACCCTATGTCCTTTAGGAAGGCTAGAGAATTTGAAGCAAAAAGAGAACCCCAGCTCGGAGGAGGGAACCCTTGAAGACCCACGGTGGCCGGAGGAACTTCCGGCTGCCGGCTGAAAGTGGAAAATGCCCGATGAAGGGAGAGCTGAAAAGCTACTAAAATTCAAATTCCAAATTTCCTTACAAAGGCATGCAACTTGCATGCTGAAAATTGAAATAAAGGAGGGAAAAATGGATCAATGAGATTGCAAGAATGTGAAAGCCACGTGATCTTGAATCTCCTCAGCCTATTTTCTCTTCTTCCTTGGTCCAAAATACCCTTCTCTTAGCCGAAAATTCCTCATGGAAAACCCCATGCAAGCATGGAAAAATAAACACAATAAAACCTAGCTGAGAAACCCTCTCGGGTTCTCCAAATATCCAACGTAAAATTCACGTAAAAATTAAGCTAAAAATGCGATAAAATTCCTTTAATCTATGTAAATGCTGGTGAGTTGAGTCGTGGAACCCTTGATCACTTTTGCATGGGACTCCAACTCGCCATGCAACGTGATACTTCAATCGAGTTAGGGTTCGGGTTTGATTCTGGAGCTCTCGGTTTTTGGTTTAAAATCCACCTTTTCTCCACGCCAAATTATCTTGGGTTTTGGCCTTCTTTGATCCTCCAAAGTTGGCTTAGAAATGTATTATTCTTCAATTAATTTTCCTGGAAAATTAACAAACATATTAGAAAAATTCTGAGCTCGGGCTCGAGTGATTGCTCTACTTGGCATGCCAATCCGTGGCATGTCAAAGCACCCGAGCCCGAGCTCGGAATTTTTCTAATATGTTTGTTAATGTTGCAGGAAAATTAATTGAAGAATTATGCATTTCAAAGCCAACTTTGGAGGATCAAACAAGGCCAAAACACGTGATAACTTGGCATGGTGAAGAGGTGAATTTTTTAACCTAAAATTGAGACCGCCGGACTCGAGCCCGCACACGAACCCGATTGAAGTTTACTTTCCATGGCGAGTTGGAGTCTCATGCAATCATTCACAATCATCCCACGACTCAACTCATCAACCTTTCTAAGGATTGAAGGAATTTTATTGCATTTTTAGGATAATTTTTATGTGAATTTCCCGTGAATGTTTAGAGAACCTGAGAGGGTTTTCTCGGCTAGGGTTTTAACTTGGATTTTTGCATGCTGTGCATGAGGTTTTGCATGAGGGTCTAATTGGCTGGAAGAAGGGTATTTAGGGCCAAGAAAGAAAGGAAAATTGGCTAAAGGGATTCAAGAAAACGTGGCTTGCACGTTCTTGAATTCTCATTGGTCCAAATTTTCCCACCTTTTATTCATTTTACAGCATGCTTTTTGCGTGACCTTGACCCTTAGTTTTCCCTCCCTTTTTCCTTTCTTCGTAGCTGATAAAACCTCGCCCATCGCATGATTGTAATGCTCAATTTGGAATTTGAATTTAGTAGCTTTTTAGCTCTCCCTTCTTGGGCATTTTCCACTTTCAGCCGGCAGCCGGAAGTTCTCCGGCCACCATTGGTTCTTTTCAAGATTTCTCCCTCCGAGCTGGAGATTTCTTCTTGCTTCAAAGTCTCCAAGCCTTCTTAAAGGACGTAGGGTGAGCTTGAAGGTCATAAGCTCTTCATTCTGTTGTTATTTTTGTTTGATAAATCCATTTCTTTCGGTCGGACCTCACTTTCGGCCGGACCTCACTTTCTGCCACCGCCAAGCTCAGTTACTGTTCCATTCATTTCCGACCGATCCGTACAAGTGGCAGCCTTCAAATTTTGAGGTGTATTACTTAACCCTTTCTTACAACTCCCCTCAAAATTTCAGCCATAAAATCGATCTCATCGTTGAGTTATCCTCTCCCAAAATCCGGTCCCGATTCTAGAATACTGGATATTCATCTCCCACAAACCCTAACCGACTATCCTTCCTCTTCCTAAACCTAAACCTCCTCCATTCTGTGTCACTCAACCTTGAACCCTTGAACCCTAAATCTTGATCCTTTAAACCCTGAAACCTTTACACCTTAAACCCTGGAACCCATAACTCTGACCCTAGAACCTTGAACCTTAAAAGCCTGAACCCCTTAAACCCTATAACCGTGAACCTTTAACCTTGGACCATGAGCGGTGCAACCTTAAACCCTTAACCCCTAACTTTGAAAGCTAAACCTTGGAATCCTAGAACCCTAAAACACTAAATCTTGAATGTTGAACCCTAAACCTTAATCCTTTGAACTCTAAACCCTAAAATCTAAACCTTTAAAACTTGTAACCCTAAAATTTGAACCTAGAACCCTGAACCTTAAACTATGGACACCGTAACCTTAGAAAGTTAAACCATTGACCTTCAAACCCTAAAGCATTGGAACCTTTGGCCTTTAAACCCTGAACCTTGAAACTTGCCTTGAATCTTTGAACCGTAAACCTTGAATAATAGAACCCTTAACCTTAACACTCAACCATGGGTCACTAGATCCCTGAAACGTGGAACTCTGAACCCTGTAACATTGGAATTTGGAACCAAGAAACCTTGATCCCCAAGCCTTGAACCCTGAAGCCTGAAACTTTGGAATCCAAGAACCCTGGACCCTTAACCTTAAATCTTGAACCCTAAACCCTGGAACCCTAGAATCATGAACCCTAAACCTCATAACCTAAAATTGTGTAACCCTTGAACCCTGAACCCTTGAATCCTAAACTCTGAACTTTGGATCCTAGAACCCCATAAACACTGAACCCCTTAAACCTGCATGCTTAAGTAAACCCAAAAACCTTGGACACTAAACTTTTGAATCTTGAACCATAAATATTTGACCCTTAAACCAGTGCAATCTTAGAACCACGATCATAATTTTTTTGCCCTAAACCCTGAATCTTGAAACCTGGAAACTTTAACGCTGAACTCTACAACCATAGAACCTTAGAACTCTAACCCTTATTCATATACCCTAAACCTAAGAACCCTAAATCGTGGAACCTTGAACCCTGCACCCTGAACCACGAACCCTAAAACTCTCAACCCTAAAATATGGAACCCTGGAACTATAAACCCTTAACCATTGAACCCTAAATGCTAGAACCCCAAACCTTGAATCCTAGAACCATGAACCTTGAAAGCATTAACGCTAAGCCGTTAAACCCTTGAACCTTGAACCATTCACCCTGTACCTTGGAACCCTAAACTATGCATAGTTAAAACTTTTCTTTTCTTTTCTTTTTATTTTGGTTCTTTCTTTCCTTTAATTTATATACGTCCTTATAATTGGGGCTTACTGTCAAGGAAGAGAGACCTCAAACTTGAGTCCACCTAAGGGACAGCCAACTCGTTTACAAGGGTTGAGAGAGGACAAACTTGAGTCTATCTAGCCGGGGAACAAAAGCAAACCCCTTTCCAATGACATTTACGTGCCCTTCTCTTTCTTTCTTTTATCTTTCTCTTTCTTTTATTGTTCAAGCTCAACTCGAAACACCATTTTTATATCATATTTCATATAAAATCTCATGCATATAAATAGTTCGTAACTTTTTAGAAAACATGATACATCAGATGCTTGTGAACATGCTCTTTATGAATATATCAATCATTCAAATAACGTTCATAACATTAAAACAACAATTAATCATATTAAAAAAAATTCCTGTTGTTCTATGATATAGACCAAACTAAGGCAAAAGATGCACAATTTTTGGATTCTAGGGTCCAAGGTTCTTATCAAGTATTTCTAGCTGTATGTAAAATTGTGGATTAGCATCATCTCAATTACTAAAAAACATTCACCATTTTTGGAATTAATGTCACGATTTGGGATAACTTCAAAATAACACAGCTTGTGTGGTACATCATGAAATGCTATGGTTCCAAAGCCCATATATCACTCAAGGTGTCTAGTTAAACGTGCTATGGGATCTAGGGAATCAAATTAGTCTAGCATTAGATTCAAACATGAATTTTTAAATTGCACATGATTGAAAGTTTTGTGGCAGCTCTGATAAAATATGCACAACCTCGACAATTCTAAATTTATATCATTCATAAACATTTACATGGTTTTCCAACATGATTAGTTAACCAATAAACATGTCATGGTGTAAACTTCTAATTTTTGTGATTAGTTAAACATATACACTCTAAACCACGTAATATAAGGTCATACCTCTTGATTTCTAGCTCAATAGATTTCTCTTGATGAGAGGAACACTTTTCCTTGAGGGATTGGAGGCTAATTTCAATTCCTTATCCTTTAAATTTCACTTTCTCTCTCTGAAACTCTTTTCTCTAAATTTCTCTCTTTCACCCCTTCTTACCCTTAAGCAAAAAATTGGTTATGTATCAGCTACTTTCCAATATTTCTAGATGGTTCATGTGGTGAAAATACCTTTTTACCAAAATTATCCAGTTAGTTTTACCATTTTACCAGTATTCGTTCCCTTAATTGCTAAAATATCTTCATTATCATCACTTCAATCATATTAGTTCTCAGCTAATCTTTTGGGTGAACTTAACTAAGCATGATTAGTAAACCTTAATGGCCCATAATTTTCTCTAATTATGCTTTAATCATGACTAGGAACTAATCCTATAGTGACATGTGTCATATTTTGATTCGTCTGACTTTCTTACTCCTAATTCAGCATGTTTTGCAATAAACTAATTTCTAACTATGCCATTTAATATCTTAATGCACTTAATATGAACACAAGTATTACACCTTGGAACCTTGAACCCAAAACCTTGAACCCTAGAACCATCAAACCTTGAACCCTCAAATCCTGAACCATAAGCCTTGAACCTTTGAATCCTTGAACTGTGGAACCATTAACCTTGAACCTTGAACCTTGGACCCTAGAATCATAACCTTGAATCCTAGACCCAAACACCTAGACCATGTACCCTCGAATCCTTCAACACAGAAACCTTAACCCTATACCCTAAAACCCTGGACCCTAAACCTTGAACCTTAAACACTAAAACCTTGAACGCTTCTACAATGAACCTTGGATCCCTAGGAAGCCTTGAACCTTGAACTACCATAAACCTTGGTCCCTAACCCTTTACCCTAAAACCTGAACTTTGAACGTTGGACCCTAAACCTTGAACGCTGGAACCCTATACAACTCTACCCTTAAACATTGAACTATGGACCCTAGAATCGTAAACTTTGAAACCCTTGAAATAGGAACCCTGTACCTCTTATCCTTGAACTCTGTATGATGAACCATGGAACGCTGAACCTTGGACCCTAAGGTACTAGAACCCTAGACCTTGGACCTCTGAACATTGAAAACTTTGAAACTTTAACTCTGAACCCTGGAACCCTTAATCCCTAAAACCACCAAACCTTAGAACCAAGAACCCTGAACAATGGAACCCTAAAACTAAGAACAACGAACCCTAGACTCTTGATCCCTTAACCTTCAACCCTAGAACCCTTCAACCCTAGAACCTTAAACCTCGGCACCCTTGAACTCTAGAACCCTGGAACCTTGAACCCTAGAATCCTGGAGCACTTAACATTAGAATGTTGACCCTGAACCATGAAACCTAAAACCTTGTAACCTTGGAACCCTAAACCCTTGAACCATGAACACATGAACCCTATAACGCTGAGATCTAAACCATCTAATTGTACACTTTGAACCGTCAACCTTGAAAACTTGGACCTTGAATCTTGAACCATGAACCCTTAACTTAGATTGCTTGAAAATTGGAACCCTAGACCCCATCCATAGAACCCTGAACCTTTGAATACTAAATCCTAAATCCTTAACCCAAGATCACTGACCCTTAAACCCTGAACCCTGGAACCCTGAACCATGAACCCTGGAACTTGAAATCATAAACCCAGAAACTATTCACCTTGAACCTTTACCTTGGAACTAAGAAACTCTGGAACCTTGGAACCCTAAACACTTAACCCTAAACTAGAAATCCATAACCTTGAAACCTGGAATCCTGAACTCTGGAACCCTGATCCTTGGAATCCTGAACCCTAAACCTTGAACCCTTAAACACTTGAACCTTGAACCATGAATCCTAAACTTTAGACCCTAAAACCCTTTAAACCAAAAACCATGAAGTTAAAACCCTAAAACCCTTGAACCAAAAAACCATGAACCCTGACATTTTGAACCATGAACCTTTGAACCCTGAACAGTCAACCATGAACCTAGAACTCTGAATAGAGAACCATTAACCCTAAACCCTAAAAAATGAATGCTAAACCTTGAAACTTTTGACATGAAACTTGGAACCTTGAACCCTAAACCTTGGAACTCTTAACCTCAAAACCCTGGAACTTGAAACCCTGAATCCTGCTACCCTAAAATCGTCAACTCTGAAGCCTGGAACCCTTATTCTGAACCTTGATTCCTTGGGCATTTGATCCTTTGAACCTTCTAACCTCAGAACTTAGAACCCTGGACCTTGGAAACCTAAACACTAAACCCTACAATCCTTGAATCCTAAACCCTCGACTCTTGAACCTTGGAACCCTAGAACCTTTAAACTAAACCCTAAACCCTAGAACCCCAAACTCATGAACTTTGAACCCTAAATCCTAGATGCGTTAACCCTGAACACTGGATCCTTTGAACCTTTTACCCTAACTCTAAACCTTGAACCTTGGACGTCAGAACTTCAAACCCTTAACGCTGAACCTGGAACAATTGAACCCTGGACCTTGGAACCTTTAAACCATTGAACTTGGAACCTTGATCTTTTGACCCCCCTTGAACCATAAACACTGAACTTCAAAACCTAAAACTCTTAAACCCTAGAACAAAAAAAAACATAAACTTTTTAATTGTGAACCTTGGAAACTTGAACCTTGAACATCGAAAATTGAACATTAGAATAATGGAACCCTAAACCTTGGACCCTGGAAGCCTAGAATCTATAATCATGGAACTTTGGAACTTTAAACTCTGAACCCTATAATCTTGAACCCGTAGAACCTTAAACCCTAAACACTAGAATCCTAAACCTTGGAAGCTTAAATCCTAAACCTTCAAAGCTTAGAACCTTGCACCCTGAACTCTAGAACTTTGATACCTGGAACCCTTGAACCATGGAAGCCTGAACCCTTGACCCTTAACTCTAGACACTTCAACCATGGAACCCTTGAACCTCTAACAATAAACCCTTAACATTGAACTTTAGAAACTGGTATCTTTGGAACCCTGAGCACTGAGCTCTGGAACCGTGAACCCTGAACCCTAGAACCCTATAACCTTAGAACCTTGAACCCAAGAACATGGAACATGAACCTTGAAACCTAGAAACCTAAACCCTAAGCCTAGTAACCTTCAAACCCTAAACTCTGAAACCTTAAACGCTGAACCCTGAACCATAAACCATAAACCCCAAAACGTTGAACCTTGAACCCTGCAACCTGAACAATGAACCTTGGAAGCCTTGAACCCTGAAATCATGAACTCTTAACCCTAGATCTATAAAGCCTAAACCCTTGAACCCTAACCCTAGAAACCTAAACCTTGGTACCATGAAGTCTAAATCGGGGAACCTTGAAACCCAAGGGATCCCTGCAACCTTAAACAATAAAACCTGAACCTTTAACCTTAGAACGTTGAATCATAAACCCATAACCCTGAAACGATGATGTAACAACCCTCTTTTTTTTATTATTCTCTTTTAAGGATTTGTGACTTTAAGACGGAAGCGATTAAAACCTTTATGAAAAATGCTTAAACGTTAGACTATTAAAGTATTGTGGCTATTAGTAAATTAGTAGGCTGAAGGTGATGAAGAAAATAATGTTTAAGAAGTATGTGGAATGATGTTATTCAGAAAGGTTGGAAAATTATATAGGTTCGGTCGACACAATTTGCAGTCTGTCGACATAGAATAGCTTTCGGGAGTTTATTCGGTCGACCGCATGGTCAAGCGGTTGACACCTTCAAGTTCGGTCGACACAATAGACGAGCAGTCGACATAGCATAACTTTCGGGAATTCATTATGTCAACATATGTTGACTTATGTCGACATAAGTTGGAAAAGTCAGCAAAATCATCAGAATTTTGATTGGTGGACATAAAAGGAATATTGATTTTATTTAATATAGGGGCTTTAAGTGGGTCTTGGCTGGCATTTTCCCCTCCCAACCATGATCTCCTTCCCTCTTTCTCCCCAGGTTTCGTGCTCTAAATCAAAGGAGGGTGAGATTGAGATAGAGAAAGAGTTTTGTGAGGAAAAAAGAGTGAGAAAGTGAATGCTTCAAGAGAAGTGAAGTGAAGAGCTTTGATATTTCGTGGAGGCTGAAGCTCAAGGTATTTTCATATCCTTTAAAGTTCTTGTAGGTT